>CM038796.1:130944937-131464111 GCA_021764765.1 Vicia sativa
CACGAAGGATGGTTTCTCGGTGAAATCACTTTAAAATCCCAAAGAGTAAAATTTCCGGTGAAATTGCTTTTTTAATTCCGTAAGGATGGTTTCTGTGAAACTTTTAACACAAAGCCAGCCATACCCTATAGCTTCCTCTTGAGCTTCAGTACAAGGACCTCGATGACCTCGATGACTCTAATGCCTCTCCTCTCGCTAATAATACAAGGACCCACGGGCTTTAAAAGCATCCCTTAAATCTAATCAATTTCTCCTTGAGATTTAGACATCTATCATCTCTATGGAAGAAGTATCTCATCTATCACATCACATACAGTCAAATTCTTTTCAAACTCTTTTCAAACTATTTTCAAACAAAACATCTCTTAATTGTAAGTGGTAACGCTTGACACTCGGAGCAAAACACCTAATACTTACGCTAAAAGATTCAAACAATCTTTTAAAACATCTTTCTTAAACATGTAAGTGGTAATGTACACTCAAGCAAAAGCGCCAAGAACTTACGATGAAAGATTTTTATCGATTAAACTTTTCAAAAATGTATGTGATGAAATAGATTAGATACATTTTTCATTAAGATGACATTTGCCTGCCTTTACTAACATCCTGCTTGCTTTCCACTAGCATAAGTGGAACTACGATTGCTCTGACTTTCTCAACATCCTTTTGAGAATACGTGACACAAGGTCTCATCCTTGCCGAGCAAATTTCTTTTCTCTCGCACCAAACAAACCATAGAACCTCGTAGATCCGAGCTACAAATGCTCGATTCCCAAATAGGATATGTATTGTAAGATCCATGATCTTTGCGAGCACAATAATAACAAACACTAGGATCCACATAATCTACCTTTCTTAAAATCCCAAAGGAGAAACTTTCCCAATCATAGAAATAGCAATTAAAACACAAACATATCAAATATATTCATATATAAAGTCAGAGATAACTACATATATTTAGGTGCTCCATCTATTCCTTTATATAACAATCCCTTCTTACTTTATCTTCCCTAATGCAAGTTACGCCTAGTTTACGCTAGTCACATGCATACCAATATCAATTGAGGGTATTTCAGTTTCCCTTTTTCATAATCATTAAATCATCTTTCTTGTGTTGAAAAATAAAGCTTGATGCTCATGCATCTTTATAAACAAATCAAAAGAGTAAATCATTTCGAGCCGAGAATCCAATTCACGTCGCATCTCTCTAGCGCCACCTTTTAACGCGAACACAATGGGCCTAATGGAAGTTTATGCAATGAACGCTTAAGCCAGATAAAATCGATATAGAGGGCAAATTTTGGGTGTACACCGTTCCTATTTAATCGCTCTTAAACCGAAAGCTTAGATTGCACTAGCTTTCAACTTTTAAGGTGGAAGAAGATTAAATATTAAAAGTACCCTAGAATTTGAGCTACGAATAACAAGTAGAACCGTTTATGCTTTTTTGATTCTCAGATCAATAGCTGCTTCAATCCCAAAAATACAAGCTTCATAATCGGCCATATTATTGGTGCACTCGAAGCAAAGTCGGGCAGTGGATGGAATATGAAAACCTGTCGGAGAAGTGATAACAGCACCAACACCATTTCCTAATGCATTAGAGGCCCCATCGAACGCCATTGTCCACCGTGAGCCTGGTTCGGGTCCCTCTTTAGGGCCAGTAATGTTACAATCCCTTATATACATAATGTCCTCATCAGAGAACTCAAACTTTATTGGCTGATAGTCATCTTTAAATGGTTGTTGAGCAAGATAATCTGCTAACACACTACCTTTGATGGCCTTCTGAGTAGTGTATTGGATATCATATTCTGTCAGGATCATTTGCCAAAGGGCGACTCTTCCTGTGAGAGCCGGTTTCTCAAAGATATACTTTATCGGGTCCATTTTGGAGATTAAGAGAGTAGTGTGAGTCAACATATACTGTTTGAGTCGTTTTGTTGCCCACGCGAGTGCGCAACAAGTCTTTTCCAATAATGAATATCTTGATTCACAATCGCGGAACTTTACTCAAATAGTATATGGTATGCTCTTTTTCGCTTCGCTCATCATGTTTGATTCATGTATCGAACCCATGGAATTCCCCAACATACCAAGTACATAATCAACGGTCGCCTTCCACCGGGTGAGAGAATGGAGGCTCAGAGGGTACTTTTTATACTATCGAATGTTTCTAAAATTATCGCTCCACCGGATGTTGGATATTTCCTTAACAACTTGAAAATGGGCTCTCAGGTAGCTGTAAGATGAGAAATGAACCTAGCAATGTAATTCAATCTTCCCAAGAAGCCACACACTTCCTTTTCTCGTTTCGGCCCGCATCTCCGTATCGCTTTTATTTTGCGGTGGTCAACCTCGATCCCTTCTATAATGAAGCCTAACACTTCGACCCTCTACCCCAAAGGTGCACTTATTTGGTTTAACCTCGGCCCGAACTTTCTTAATCTTTCGAATAATTTGAACAAGTGAATCAGGTGTTCTTCTTCCGTCTGGGACTTAGCAATCATATCGTCAACATAGACTTCAATCTCCTTATGCATCATATCATGAAAGAGAGTAACCATAGCACCGATATGTTCCCCTCGTGATTCTTTAAACCAAAAGGCATCACCGTAGCGTAATGTTCCCAAGGTGTAATAAAAGTAGTTTCTCCATATCATTCGCGGCCATCTTAACTGGTCAGAGCTGGAGAAACCATCTACGAGGAGAACACTTTACCGAGCAGTATTATCAACCAAAATATCGATGTGCGGAGAGGAAATCATCTTTAGGGCTCGCTCTGCTCGTATCCCTATAATCACACATTCTTACCTTGCCGCCTTTCTTGACCGGCACAATGTTCGCAACCCAAGGGGATAAGAAATAACTTTCGTGAAACCACCTCCATCCTCGCTTCCCACCTTCTTTAATTTTCCTTGACATTTTCGCATTCTGAAGTTTATTTTACCGATGGGAAACCTTCTTTGAGGGCAATTGCATAACGATATCGATATCTAACCCAAGCATATCTTCATAAGACCAAGCGAAGATATCCATGTATTCATTAAGCATTTCGACCGCTTTTGCTTAACTCCACCCTCCAATTCTTCCCTAATCCTCGACCTCCTTAGAGCATCCCTTGCCCAGATTGATCACCTCTAGAATCTTCGGGCGGTTGATGATGATTTTTCTTCCGCCTCAACATCCTCGCTAATTCTTCGGTAATTCATACCTCTTCGGTTTCTTCTTCAAATTGATAAATTGGCTTATCAAAGTCAAATGAAATACGCAGTAATCACATCGACAAAATCCGGATCAACAGGGATTACATCTGGTTGGTAATTTTATTATTATATTTTTATTTATTTTAGTTTGAAGAAAATTTGTTTTTAAAGAAAAAGAAAGTAATGAATATAAAACAAAATTTCATATTGCCACCTTTTTAAAGAGTAAGTGAAGAAAACAAAGAGTGAAATATTTGAATGCAAAAGGACGCCCTTTATTAATGATAAACTCAAAGTTAAAAGCATTGTGGCTCTATAAGATGATCACTACGCTTGGGCATAACGAGGAATTATGGCATGACATAAAATACGTATTACTCTTCAAAACGAGTGACCACAAAGAACGCTTCAACAAACCAATTTGAGAGCTCACGTCTGTAATACTTGAATCGACTTTGTGATTTTTGTATCGCAATGTGCGGATAGCAAGAGTCACCAATTTACTTTTCTTTTATCCAATTAAGGAAGGTAAAAGTACATAAAAAGACCTTCGTTAGATTTCGAGTAAGGGAGAAGGTTATGAAAAGGGAAGGTATTAGCACCCCTTTCCATCCGTAGTTATCTACGGGCTCTTAGTTGCTCTTAGACCACTATAAAATTGTGCTTTCTGTGTGTTAGACAAAAATGTTTTGAAAAAGGCATTTCACTTTGACTTTGTAATGATTCATGTAGGAATGTATACAAAGTGTTCTAAATGTTTCATTTTGAAAAGAGTTTGAACTTTGACAAAAGTGTGAGGTGCGTAAAGTATTTTGATAGAGCAAGCAACTAAAAGTCTTATTACCTACTCGTAATGGTCGTTGTTGTTTTGATGCTCCTTTAGAATAGTGCTATCCATATCATTAGTTGGTAGGTAACCCATTCGTTGGATGTAAGCCGGACATTCGGGGACATCGTATGGTCATAAGCAACTCAGTAGGAAGTATCCTAGCACATTCAAGGGACTATCATCATTTTCAGAGGCTTACAATCGAGGGTCAAGATCATGTATTCGTGAGGCTACATCGTGGGTCTATGATCTTGTATGGGACTATGATGATTTGTTTTGAAGGCAACGGCTTAGAATACCTCTACGTCGAGGGACTCGACCATTTGTATTCAGAAGGCAACGAGAGAGAATTACCCTAAGGGTGCATGCGGTGAAAGAAGTGTGTTGATTTCGATTCATGTTATCTTGAAAATTATGAGTGAGCTATGTTCAATTTATCTTGCCATACACGCCTAATTACTAGCAGCTTATAGGGTGCGTAAATTTAAAACGTGGAATGTAAAGATGCGGAAAGATAAATCCTACGCTATTACATGGCTTTGGGGCAGATACATAATTTTAAAAGTGCGGAAAATAAAAGCCCTAATTAAACTATTACATCCCATGAGCAATTACATAATAATATAAAAAGAGAACGGTAAAAGAAATCGTCCAAACGAAATAACTGTGAAAAGATGAGAAACGGAAATACGAAAATCGAATAAGAGGAAAATGTTAGCAAAAATGATAATTTTTTAATGAGAAAAATATTTCATGCAAGAAACAACATTAATATGCTAAAATAATTTTTTGGGATTTTTTGGAGTTAATTTAATAATTAAAAACTAATTAAATGTGATTTAAATGATAAATTAACAATTAAATTAAATATGCATGCAAAATAATATTTTTTAATTTTATAAATTAAATAAACATTTTCGAAATAATACAAAAGAAAATATTTTTTGGTGTTTTTAATGCATGATAGAAAATTATGAAAAGAAATTAAAATGAATGCAAAATATTAAATAAAAAGAAAATATAGAAAATATGAAAAGGTTGAGTTTGTAAAGAAGTAAAAAGTGGTCCCGTGAGAATCGAACCCGGACCTTGCTTTCACAAACCCAAGCCATGACCATCTCGAACCAACGCACGCACGCGGTTTGAAATCCGAGAAAATGAATTGTAAATCCGTGTCTCCATGATTGCCCGAATCACGCACCAAGAACTTCATCGTTTCATTTGAATTTCGAATTTTATACCGACCTCAAGGCGACGCTATAGCCCCCAATTCTCAAAATCTCATAAACATAATATAAATGAGTTGTGAGTACATGAATTGATTGAAATCACATTCCAAACACAATGGTAATGGTCTTTGGTCCAATTTAACCGATTTAAGGAAGCCCTAATTGCTCGAAAACCCTAACAATGGCGATTTCGATTCGGCCATGAAAACTCAATTCGATTGTCCAGATAGCTTGCAAACTTTGTTCTAAACACAAAACAATCATCAAAACACATTAATAATGCATGATAAACAAAATTCGAATTTGAAAAAAGTATGAACAAACCAAATCGTAATTTCGTGATTCTTGATGTTTTTGAGAGTTGTAAAGGTCTGGATTGATTCTAAAGACCTCAAGGAATGCAATGGAATGTTTGAGTTGAATCGAAAGCAAAACTAGGGCTGCCAGTTGCTTCAAGGGCACGGTTTTTTTGAGTTTGAATAGGGTTTCTCCAAGCAATTTTTCTGTCCTCATTCATGTGGCATGTATTGTATATATATAGTAGATGGAATTGGAGCTGATTTGAGGAAGAATCAATCATCAATCATGTAATATATTTGATTTTGTACCAAATCAAATTTTCTTTTTTGATTAATTTCAATCAAATTCTTGCCATATCCAATCAAATTTCAAATTTGTCGGCTTTTTGGTTTTGGATCTCAAGGAAGAGAGAAAATCAAATTTGTAATTAATTTTGATTTTATACCTTATTTTTAATTTAATTTGTATTTAAATGAATAAAATCCAAATTAAATAGAAAAATAAAATAAAAATTCGTGGCATTGGACTTGGATATTCCTAATTGTACAAGGAACAAGTTTGGATGAAGAAAAAGTAAGCCCATTTGCAAAAAATTTGATTTTTATAAGTATCTCTCTTTGTACACTCCTTCAAAATTGCCCAACTTGTGAATGATGTATCTTCCTCAATTTTCCATATTTTTGAGTGTTCTTGGACTTTTTGGAAAGCTCTAAGAGTCCTATAACCAACCTCTTTGGTTTCATCTCAATTGGAGTTTGCATGCTCAATATATCTTCAAAACAAAATGTTGACTTTGAAAAGGACCTGTAATGTTTTGATCCATACCTTCCAAATGAAGCATTTTTTGGACATTCTTGTGAGACATGAAGTTGTAGAGAATTGAATTTCCTTCAAAAAAAGAGGTGGTGGAAATTTTTTTGAGAAAGTATGAAGAAGTTATGCTCAGTCAAAGTTTGGTTGACTTTTCACTAGAAAACCCTAATTTAGAAAGTTTGACTTTTGAGTAGATCTTGAGTTTTCTTGATGAATCATGGTCAACCTTGATCAAATGATGAATGTAACTTCAAATGAGGATGTTGACCAAAAATCGGAGGTTTGATGTATGTTGACCACAGTTGACTTTTGTCCAATACAACCGATTTTCAACCATCCGAGCAATTGTCCGAGGAAATTTGACTTGTGAGGCTGAAACTTGACATGGAGAATATTTGAAGCATATGAGGAGGAATGATGACCATTGGAGATGTTGAAGTCCATCTTGATTCGAGAAATACCAAACCCTAGTTTGGGTTGATTGTCTAGGGAGAGAGTTTGTCGATCAACTCTTGAGGAACTTGAGTATGGATGTATGAAATGTCTTGAGAAGATGGAGGGAAATTTTGGGGTATGATAGCTGCCCTGCTCAATCTTCTTCACTGGAAGGGTTAGATTGGCTTGTTCGCCTTTTGTGACCTGGAGGTAGAAGATGATTGAACACTCGAGTACACCTGAAAATTTGCACTCGTTGTTGGCTGATGATGCGGGAATGGGCTTACAGATGCCATTTGGAAATTATGCTGGGGAATGAGTCGTACGCTAGTCTTGAGATTGTGGTCTATATAGGAAGACTGTCGGAGATGGGCTTAAGATGTCATCTGGAAATATCGACGCTGGGGAGTGAACCGTACGCTAGGCTCTGAGACTTTTCTGGAAATGAAAGGAGATGGGCTTAGGATGCCATCCGGGGGAAGTCGTACGCTAGACTTCGTGCTCATCTTGAATGAAGTTATTGATTGGTATTGATTTTTAACCAAATATGCAGCATTCTGAAAGTGGAGAAATGTCGACAAATAGTTGGAGATGAGCTTAAGATGCCATCCAAGGCAACCGGTCGTGACGCTAGACTCAGAGTTCTCGATAATAAGAGAGGGTCGAATAGATCTCGTGTCGACATTCGAGGGGGATAGTAGTTGGTAACATGCGGATATCTTCCTCGTTGTGCATCGGTATTGATCAAGTATCTAGGATAACTTGTGATCGTTTCGGATAGGTTTCTCGCCTGCTTCGTGTATTAATCTCGGATCTTGTCGGAGGACAACAAGGGCGGTCGCTCGTATAGTTTTCCCGTCTTGGATTCGGGTCTTATCTTGGACCGCTTGTCGGAGGACAACTAGGGGCGCTTTTTTCGATAGTTTTCCGTCTGATCTGGTCTCAATCCCGACCGGTCGGAGGACAACTAAGGTATTTTATAGTTTTCCGTCTGGATTTGGGTCTTAATCTGGACCTCGTTGCGGCGGTGACTTTCACTGCTTTTGGAGAAAACAAGAGAAACTTTGATAGCAGATTCGTTAGTCTTATGCAAAGTATGATGCATGACAATGTGTATGAATGGCATATGCATAAATGATGACTTTATGTATGAATGATAGATGTTGTGATATTTCAAAACATATCCATCTTGAAGAAGATGTAGATGTCCTGTTTGAGGATTCCTGACTTCTGCTTGGGGATTGAGTGAGTGAAAGCCCTGGTTTTGAAAGAGAAGAAGGATATCCTTGATTCCTCCGATGCACTATCTGACCAAGTCTTGGGCCTAGATATTGTTGAGGATGATAGAGATAAAGAGTCGTGCCGCTGAGGATCTTGTGCGTAGACTCTGCTGGGGGAAAATTAGGAGGCGCTCTATCGGGGACCTTGCGTATAGATCTTGCTGAGAGCGCGATAGTCGCCGAGACCGGGTTGGAAGAATCTGGACCCCGTCGAAGTCTCTGGCTAGGGAATAAAAGATGTAGGTTTCCTCCGATGCACTATCTGACCAAGTTTCAAGTCTGGATACTGCTGCTGGAGAAAGGGGAATTGTTGAGAGATATCTTGTTGGGGATAAATACTTTCGGCCGATGAAATGTTATCGCTTAATGACGTGACAAGGTCAAGTTGGTCGAAATCACTGCTCGGGGACTAACGTGACGAAGCTCGGAATATCTAGACTGGCGGGAGGAAATTTGTACTCCGCTGGGGGGAGTTTGTGGTGAGTGGCCTCTCTGTGGGGAAAATGCTTTGGTGACTTTCGTCGTCATCCCAATTCCTGGAGCCTGTAGTAATTACTTTTGTATGTTCACTTTTCGCATGTATGTAAATAGATTTTTATTGTCAAATGCATATAATCATTCAAAGCAAACGTTGGACTTTATGCAAACAACAATAGCGATAATTGTAAAGAGAAAGAAAACTTGTATTTATTTGAAAGGTGGCGTATGGCCAAGTAGTTTGTACACCGTAAAAGTAAAAGCTATGGAAACAATCTCATTAAGTTCCAACTATGCTAGTACTCATATATTTAACTATCTCATCTCCTTGTCACAAGAGAAAGTGAGTGAATTGATCTTCGCCATTTGAATCTTGAATGTCGATAGAGTCTGAAGTAGATAGGTGATTCGACGAGACATAGTCGCACGCTTAAATCCCTAACTTTTGCTCTAGACCGCCTTTCGGTTTTCATCTACCGATACCTTTTTGCCCAAGCCGCTTTTCGTGTTTTCGACTGCGGTGTACATTTTTTTGTATATATCCTTAACTTTTGTCGAACCCTTTAGTTCGCCAGATGCCTTTATTTTTTCCTAGGCTACCGACCTAGGGTCTCATTTATGCGTAGTATTTTTGACTATGTCTCGCCATGTGGTGTGGGAAGTCTTCACCATCCATGGTGCTAAGTATCATAGCTTCTAAATACTGCCTTGACTACAAACGGTCCCTCATAGGTGGGAGTCCATTTGCCCTGTGGATCACTTTGTGGAAGGATGATGCGCTTGATTACTAGATCACCGACTTGGTAGACTCGGTGCTTGACCTTCTTGTTAAATGCTCACTTCTTTCTGATAGATCTGTCCATGGCAAATGGATGCGAGTCGTCATCAATCAAATTAATCTCGCATTTGTGACAAGATCGTTGTGAAGTGACAATCACTTCCATGGTGGACCAATAGTAACTGCTTCAAAATTTTCTTAGCCATCGATGTCCACTAGAGTGGGTACCAAATGCGCCTTCGTAACTCTTCCATAATACGTCACTGCTTTTCCGGGTTCATAAGTAAGCACAAGTCGTGATTGCGCTTTGTATAAGATGCCGTTGTTGAGGAAGAATTTAGAAGCGAATCTCTCAAGAACTTTTTATCATTAATAGATGTTTTCGGCGGATATTCTAGTCTCTCAAGATACCTCTTCACGCCATAGTACCAAGGCTTCTTCTTTATCAAGCTCATAACAATACGCTGGTTCGTCAAACTTCTCAATGATAATTGGGAGCCTCGTTGTCCCATCTCGACTTAACATAGATGACATAGTAGCTAATGCATCCCGCTAATTCTCTTCTCGCGTAATGTGACTGTAATCTCTGGTGGGGATCAAATCAAAACATGCTCTTGATATGGAATGAGATTCGGTGTTTATATCCCACTCGCCTTAATCAATCGATCACCAAGGCCGAGTCTCCATACACTTGTAAGAACTTGATTCTTAAGTCAATAGCAACTTTGATACCCATGATGCACGCTTCAGTATTCGCCATGTTATTAGTGCAACTAAAACACAATCTGGCGGTGAAAGGAGTATGTCCTCGCTAGGGATGTAATGATGGCGCCAATGCTATTGCTAAGTGCGTTGAGTTCCATCAAAGACCATGGTCCATCGATCCTTGTTCGTGTCCTTTGTCCGCCGGCTCTTCGTAATCTGAATTAACAAAACATCTTCATTCAAATTGAATCAGATAGGATCGTAGTCATTCAAGGTTTTGCGAAATGTAATGATCGATTACTAAGGTTCGAGTATCTTGTTTCACGCCAAGAACTTTTGCTAAGGTAGTATATTGCATGCTTTTTCGACTGCTCGTCATGTTGCCCCAACATACACCCCATCGAGTTCTCTACCGTCAAGTACATGATAAGAGGTCTTCCTTCGAGGGCGGCATCGTGATAGAGGGTTCGTAGGTACTCCTTGATTTTGTCAAAAGCGACCCGAAATCGCTGTTCCATTCTACCACTTGATCTTTCTTCAAGAATTCAAGATTGGCCTACAAGTTGCGCTAGGTGTGCAATGAACCGGCAATGTAATCAATCGGCCCAAGAAACCCCTCGACTTCCTTCTCGGAAAAGGGAGTGGCATCTCTGAATAGCTTTGACCTTCGGGTCAACTTCAATACCTTTACCATCGACAACAAACCCCAAGAGTTTACCGGATCGACCAAAGGTGCAATTTGTTAGATTGAGTCTTAGTTCCAGTACCTCTTCAACCTATCAAACAGCTTCTTGAAATGATCAAGATGTTCCTCTTCGCCTGCGGATCGAGCTATCATGTCGTCGACGACCTCTATCTCGTGATGAATCATGTCATGAATATAATGTCACCATATACCGGATAAGTGGCCCCGCGTTTTTCAAATCCGAACGGCATAACCTTGTAGTAGAAAGTGCCCAATGTAACGAAAGTAGTCTTTCCATGTCTTCGGAGCCATCTTTGATTTGATTAAACTGGAGAAACCATCCATGAAGGAGAAAACCTCTTTGAGCGGTGTTGTCAACTGCATTGATCAATAGGAAGTGGAAAATCATCTTCGGACTCGCTTTTGTTCGATCTCCTGTAATCCACACACATTCGCATCTTTTGCCTTCCTTCTTAGGCACGGGCACCATTTTCAACCCATTGTGGATAAGAAGTAACAAAGAAACCGTGTTGAATCGCTTAACTTCGGCTTTGATTTTCTCCGACATCTCAGATTTATGCATTTAACCTCTGCTTCATCGAGAAAACCTTCTTCTTTTCGGAATCTGTACCACAATATCAATGTCTAAACCCGGCATGTCTTCGTATGCATACTAAGCAAAACCTCAACGTAGTCTCGTAGCATCCAACCAACCTTTCTTTAACACTGCTCTCAAGACCCTCCTATCTTGATCTCTTTTCTGTTTCATCAGCACTCCACAACCTCAACTTGCTCTTCGGTGGCAAGATAATCCTCGCTTGCTGTCAGACCGACAAGTTCTCCGGCACTTCACAATCTTTCCTCACCTTCGTCTTCATTTTGGTAGATCGGATTATCGGTCATATTTAGCAATAGCATAGTTGTATCAATCTAGATTCAGAGTGATTCTCGCAGTTGTATCATGGTGTGTGTAAGAAACACATAGCTTTTGAAGGGTGGTAAAGTAAAAGAAAGAAAACAACAATTGAATGCAAAAAGTCCAACGATTTTATTGAATGAAAATATGCAAATGATGATAATAACCCTCACAGCGAGCCACGGTGCTCTTAAGGCATAATAGGCTTTAGAGTTTATTGTTCAAAACATAGAAAATACGAAAAGCAAAACAAAAACAAGATCAATTACTCTTGTCTAAAGGAGATTGGTATGACGCCTTCTTACCCAATTGCCGAGTCCGTTGTCCGAGTTGGGAAGATCCACTTCGATGTCAAGTCGTTGTCGTCCGTCTTCTATAGCATGAACTCCACTCGGCCGATGAAAGGAAGTTGGCCGCACGCTTATGCTGATCATCTTCTGACCCTTGATGGTGAAGCCTAAACCAGCCTTGTCGATTCGAAAGGAAGATCGGAGTGAATTCAAATAGTACTACTCCTTCTTCAAATAATTGAGCATCTCTCAATGAGGCCATCCTAGGCGGAACTTGTGTAACCTCCGGAGGACAGGAGAGTCACTGCATGACTCTGGGATTGTTTCAAAAGCTTGATGTGGAGTCTCAAAGAATTCACCCTCCATCTCGCGAGATATCGAATGACTAGATGATCAATATATTCTCTTCACCACATCTGTGATAACTTTCCCTTCACGGTACTTGGCCCATGTAAGGTAGAGGGATGTACCGCCCTATGTATCCAAGGCCCAGTAGGCAAGAGGTAAGGATTGGATGTCCATGACAAAGAAAGGGAGTGTAAATTGGGAACTGACTTTACAGTGTGGAAAGCTTCCAAGTACTGCTCGCTTAGAACCAAAGCCTTGCCAATAATATCACTGGTAAATAACCAACCTTCGATATCAAGCGGTTGTGCGTTGTGGATGTTTGTAGTGTAATGGTCCACGGCCAACATGAGACATGTAGTTTTTGCATTCACCGTGGTGTAAGTAAGTGTTGTGTCTTTTTGTGAGTCGACAAGATGGTAGAAGTTAGGCCGTTGTTGGTGCTGCTAGTAATATAAATTCAATGCTGTGGTGTTTTGCAAGATGTGAGTATTTTTTAAATACGGCATTAGACGAAGGAGCAAAGTGCAAAGCAAGTATGGAGATTTTGGATGAGTTCGTTTCTAATGTTCCACAATATTGTAGTTACTTTTTGATAATCTTTTGGCTTTCCTTTTGTTTGAGGTGTTTTCTGAACTTTTTGCATGTAGTGACGAAGTTAATGTTTTTCCTCTAGCTTGGAGGTGGAATGCGAAAGCGAGTCGCAAAGTTGGAGGAGAGATGTCCGAGAGAACATTTTTCGTTTCGCGTCACGATTTTGGTGATGTTGCGTTGTGGAATGGTAGTTTCAACTGTAAGATTTTCGACGGTCGTAGGTTTTTGCTTGACGCTATGATAGTAGTATATTGACGGCAATTATGCGAATCGATGGTTGAGGAATATGGAATGTCTAGTAGGTGATAACCGTAGGTGCCACTTAGTACGTAATGGGCAGAGGGAAATTTATGGTGTTAAGCATCAAGATAGTTTTTCGAAATACACCCAATGTTGTCTTAACTTTTTCAATAGGAATAAATTTTGAATGCATTATGTAATGCATGGTTTGCTCCCAAGGTATCCCATATGTATGTATTGTTTTGTTTTAAATAGCATTTTCAATAGACATTTCTTGCCGCACAAGTGGTTTCGTAAATAGTATCTCACAATTATCCATCATGCAATCGAACACGTTTCTCAACCAAGCACAACCATCAGTGTGTGTGGCACCACCACCATTCCGGGCATTGATCGACCCCATTGCATCAAATTCTTCTTAATACAACGAGGAATGGTCAAGTCATCTATGTTGAAAACATAAGTATCTTCACCAACAACATTGGAATTTTGTCATGGTTAGGCATAGGGCGTTGTTTTGAGTCTCAAGTGAGGATCAAACTCAACTGCTTAGCTTCGATCATATCTTGAATCTTGTTCTTCGTGAGCCCAACAATCATATGTATGTGGCAGTATTTGAGTGGTAAGCACACTTAGCATTAGATGTATCTGAGAGGAAGTGTTGAGGGAGGATCCTCAAGGTGATCACCGCTTTCAACATGTGTTGCAAGGTCATACAATGGCATGTTGATCTTCGTGAACCGACTGTGGCGCATTTCCGCACGTGTTGTCGAGAGGTCAGGTGATGTAGGATCGAGATCACAACCGCATATCGAGCGGTCGGTCTTTGCTTTTACCACAAAGATTAGTTTTTCTTACCACCAAAAGATCTTTTGGCAAAGATTCAAGATGACACCTCAATCTTTCCACTTTGATACCGCCTAACACGTCATTAATTACCGGGAACTTATCAAGAGTTTCTAATCGATGATGAAGAATGGGCTGTTTCCCCATAAACATATCAACCAACTCCCTATTGGACAAGTGGTGGCTCACCGCTAGGTCTCTCCATTTCGAGCATACCTTCTAATCACGACCCATGACATGCTTTGTAGTTGCATGTGGTGTCAATTCAAGATTGTACCATATTGTCTCGAAAGTATCCGCTAAGTCACCCAAGTACGGATACGGCATTCTCTTCGATATACCACTCCAACCGAGTTCCGATAAACTCTCTTGAAAATAATGCATCCACAACTTTTCATGGGGTTGATCTTCCGAACATAGGACTTCAAATGCAAAGGACAAGACATGCCATCATATTTGGCAAAAGTAGGAACTTTGAACTTTGGAGGAATCACCACACTGTGAACAAGACTCGATCATCAAAATTCAGTTGGACATCTTTGTGTTTTCCACAAGATTGGGACGGTCTTTTTGCTTATACTTGTCATCTTCATCGAGTATCGGCTATAGTCGAGCGATCTCTTCTTTCTGCTCACGCGGTCATCTTCATTACCCTTGACACTCCCTCATTCTTGACACTTCCTTCCGAGAGCTCTATCCGATCACCTTTAGGACCACTTTTGTAGGCTCCCCATGTTGAGAAGACCGCAACCTTCTTTCTTTCGCTGATGAGCTTTTTTATCTTCTTGGTTCGACCAACCGTGAACATCTCTTAAATCGAGCATTCGAGCTGAGATCCGTGATGATCGTTCAAGAGCCATTTCGCTAAAATAAATAGCGAGCAAATGAGAAACCAATCTTCAATGTACCGTGATGCAATGTTATGCTATGATATGCAATGTTTATGCGAATGCAATGCAATGTTTTCAAGGACCTTAGAGATTTAAATTTGTTAAACAAGCAATGAACAAACATTTATTAGCTCTATTTTTATTCTTTTTCCTTTTAAGTACAAAGGATAGTTCGTAACAATAAAAGAAAAACATATAAATCCTAAAGCTCTAAGTCTCCCATGGCGCTTTTCCTCTCGAGGTTGATGCTTTTGCTTCTCGTGAAGTAGCTTCATCAACTCTAGCACTTTCTTCTCACTTGCATAACACCGAGCTTCAAAGGTATCCCTTTCTTCTTTAAGTCGAATCCAAGATCTTCAAGTCTTCAAAATCAGAGGCATGCTCTGGATGGATAACGATATGGTACGCTACCTATAGCAACAGTTCCATAATTACTGTAAAAAAGTGAATGGCATCATGAGGTTTTGAGCTCGAGCTCTCACCCATTTGAGGTAAGGTTCCCAAGGAATGGAGTTTTGGTGCCCCAAAGTCTTGGTATCGCTTCTTTACCATGCCCTAAGCGTATGAACCTTCGACTGCACTCGAGATCGTGGGTCGAGTCGAACACAATGTCTTCGAGAAGCATATCATGCGGACCATCTCTTCGAGCAAAACCAAACTGACGAGAGCTAGAGAAGGGTTGTAAGTAATACCTCCCTTATACCAAGTAGCAAGACATTAGGAATTCTCCACAACGCTCAATGAAGGTGAAGTCCTTTGAGAGAAAAGACTCCAACGGATATCCGAATGAGAGAGTGACATTAGTCTTTGAGACCACTTCATCCTTTGCTCGTTCTTCAATATCGATGGAGGAAGGTAAATAAACCACCCGAAAGTAACGGTATACAATACATGAGAGTTCCTTGTCTTTTGATAGTACGAGTGTGGAGAGAATGTAGGATGTCTCCAAGTAAAGTAGGTATTGATCATGGGTAAGAAACAACTTGATGGCGCTGACATCTATGAATTGATCCGAATTAGGAAATAGAACCAAACCATAGATTAGCAAAGCCACGATGTCTTCAATTGCATGGAAACTCATAACTTTGAGGAATTTCTGCTTTATTAATTAGGAACTTGGCAAGTAAACCCTTAACTCGCTCTAGTTTCCCAATTGGCTTCATGTCCGAGCACTTGAGATGTAAGGTCGATGCGATGTTGCACCCAAAATTTACCCTCATCATATTTTTCTTGGAAACATCTGCTCATGCTTTTTCTTGTACCATACAAAATGCGGATCTTACTCGAGTGTTCTAAATGCGTTACAAGTCCATTCAAGGTTTCTTACAAGTTTTAGAAAATTTCGCCAAGATTTGTTTTATTCAAAGTCCAATACAAGGACAATTTCGTCAACATTTCAAGGATTATAAATGTGGAACAATTGTGTTATGCGATTCAAGGATCGACAAATGTTCAGAACAAGCTTGCTTCTTTCTATTCCAATTTCAATTTCTTCACAAAAAGAGAAAAGAAAGAAAAGTTCAACATTGGAAATTTGAATTCAAGTTTTCATTTATGTCATGAATATTACAAATTGCTACGAGTTTGATTTCAAGTTACGATTTGTTACAAAAAGTAATCCTAAACCCTACAATTCTAAGTCCTACAAGTTTCTAAAAGTTCCCTAATGCTACGATCCCCGAAGTTGTTTCAAACTTTTGTCGTCCTCCGAAGTTTTCTTCAGATGATCATTCCTCTTCATCTCCGTGCCTTGTCGTCCAAGCATACCAGTTTGCCACATGAAACAAGAAAGGAAAGTGTAGTTAGAAACAAAACATAATCGAATCACAAAAAGCAAGAAATTATCAAAGAGTTTGTCTATTGTTTCAAAACATCATCATTAGGCATTTAGGCGGAATCAGGTTTTCAACAATAAGCCTCAGAATCTTAAAAAGACTAATCATCGGCGAATGCTTGCTTGCAAATCACGGGCTAACCCGGTTCACAAACAAACGTAAACAGGCTGCAAGCGTAAAGCAACAGCTTTAAACCGGGCAGAAAGAAATAGAGGCAACCGATTCGATTCCAACAAGGGACAATTGAGAAAGAGAGGCGACTGATTCGATTTAAATTCAATTCCGGGCAGCATACATAGTAACCATATCTAAAGCACAGGGCAATTGAGAAGAAAGAAAAAGAAGCAATTTCAAATCCCACCAGCAAGTTATTAAACAGCAGCACTCATGCAGGAGACAATTGAGAAATTCAAAAAGAGTAATCATCATCAAAGCAACAAAGACATTGAGCCCACACCAAAGATACATAGAGCAGAGCAGTGTAAGATATAAGCCACAAAATCGACTCAGCAAGAGCAGCTTAAAAAGGCAAAAGAACTCGTAAAATTCATCATGACCAAGACATAGGCAATCGACAGGGACAAGCTAAGATCAATATCTGTCAGAGATAAGGAGAAGAGGAGACTAATATTGAAGAGGAAAAGAGAACACAAAAGAAAACCACCACCAAAACACCAAAGAGAAAAAGAGAGTTCACATTCAACCAAGATCGATAAGTAGAAAAAGGAAGAACAAAGGGTATCATTCTAAGTTCCAACACCAAACACAAAGCCGTAAAAGTGCAACATTCCGATATTCAAAACCAACACTAAAATCCCAAAAGCCAAGAACCAAAACGCAAATGTATAACATAGCAAAAGAAAACACATTCAACAGGAACATAAACAATAACAACTCATCATTTTCCCCTAGCCTAAACGCCTTCAGATTCAGTTTGTTTCAGAAATCATGTTCTGACAAGTAGTGAAAGAAGAAGAGGAAAAGTAAGAGGAACGATCTCACCCGAAACAAGGTTAGGAAACAAAAACACTGACACGTCTCTAGAGCTCGGGTTTTCACCGCTGTTAATCGGTCGCTAGGTTCCTTTGTCCCTTCCATTCAATCACAAAACAAACCACAAACAATATCAGAAATCAAACAATCATAATCGAAACATGCAGTATCAGGAAATCGAGAGAGATGAGAATCGCGACGGTAAGTCGCTGTGAGAGAGAGACAGGGACAATCGGAATCGCGGCAAGAGAGAGATGAGCGAAACCAGAATCGTGGCGAGGAAGACGATGAGAGACGGTGAAAAACCGGCGAGGAATCGGAGAGATTTCCGATGAGAGCGTGAGAGAGTGACGCCGAGAGGGCGTGAGAGAGAAGAGGTGAACGCGTGAGAAGGAGAAATAGATTTCATCTTTTCATCTTTGACCCTTTTCCTTTTAATTCAACTTATTCTATTTTTCTTAAAATATGAGAAAAAACAATTTAACATTTTATTTCACTTAAAAACTGTGGTGACAAGTGTCACCACCTTGTTTTTTAGAAAAATCTTTTTGTTATTTTTTCTTAAAATAAATTCTTTTTCTAAAACAAAAAATGTGTTAGTATTGAATAAAAATGTGGTGTAATATTATCATGTGGGCCATTGGATTATTTTCAAAGAAGAAAGATCCGACGCATCCGAATCACCAAAGAATACGACGATTTTTATGAGTATTCAAGATCGATGGATTTTTTCCACACCGCTCGTAATCACGCATTCCGTGCTATTTCGAACTTAATCTATTTCAATTAATTATTTTGTTGCAAATAATATTTCTTTGATGTACTAAATGATTATTGGATCTGATAGTTTTTATTTGATGACTTATCGATTAAACTATTAGCCGATTTTTCATCAAACAGAAAAAATCATCTCTAATAATTATTTAAATTTCCGATTGTATTGCATGGTATTTTGTCTGTTTATTTACTCATTCAGTATTTATTCACCAATGTACACTGTGCACACAATTAAATTAAAATCAATTCGATTTCATCCTGATTGGCTCATATGCCGATTTCTTAAAGGGTCTCATGGTTGGGGATGGGCATGGCCATCCTCACGAGGTTGGTTAAAGCCCTTGTTGCTTTAACCGATCATAACCCGAAAACAACATTGGTCTATATACCAATCACCATGCACCAGGGTCTCATGGTTGGGGATAGGAGCACCTATCCTCACGAGGTTAATTAAGTCCATATACTTGATTAATCATAACCCGCTTCCATTTTCTCTCAGCACGCGCATCAGACTGCTTTCATAATTTAAGGTTCTAAACCTCGATCCAACGTCGAGTTTTCTTTTCAAAACAATTTCATAAATATTCTACTTCTCTTCCCCTCCCAAACATATGGTAGTCAGTCCAGTATCGACCCTCGACCGTATGTTTGGTGTCTTAATTGAATTAATCAACGTGAACCATGCTTCACTTCACCTTTTCTTAACAAAAACTTTTGGGTAGAAAAAGATGATTCGGATGTTTCTGTCCACTCATCCAAGTAATTGGGGCGTTAGCCGTTGAACGCTTATGGTCCAATACTTGTCTCCCACCTAAAAACAACTCAACTCACTCAAACTCCTTTTATCGCTCATATGCGATCATAAAAACTCTTTTCAGATAAAGAGGGTGCAATAGTCGTTTCTAATGCGAACGAGGACTTAAGCTTTTCAAACAAACAAAACAAGTCCTAGTTCAAAGCATTTGAAACGTCTAAACGCACGATTTTTCAGATAAAATCAATGCAACCAATTAAAACCTTTTTAAGAGGAACTACAGAGTTTTGACTTTCCCATTGCACAAGGGAATATGTAGGCACACGGTTCCGAAACCGTGCCAAACTCAAAATATAATAATCAAATCTCATTTCTTCATAACTTAGAGATTAGCGAATATACACATACACGTAGAACTAAACGGGTCCCATCGAGTACGATGGATGTAAGGGGTGTTAATACCTTCCCCTTATATAACCGACTCCCGATCCCACTTTTTGGTCACGAAGACCGCCTTATCCGCATGTTTGGGGTTTTATCTATATTTCCCCGTTCTTTTTAGAACGAATAAAATTAGGTGGCAATTTCACTGTTTTCGAGAATTGAAAAGATTTTTGAAAATCGAGTTGCTTCAGTTGGCGACTTCACTGGGGACATTCTTGACTAAGCGTGTCAACCCTAGTTTGGTTCTTCGTATGTGTGTTTATTTTCGCTTTCTTTTTATCACTCTATATGTGTGTTTAATTTCAGTCGTTTTTTTCCTTCGCTTTAATTATTACCTTGTTAATATATTATTGTGTGTGGGAATGATGGATGGGATTATAGGAAAAGCCCACTACCAAGGCTATAGAACACATAAATTAGAGTGGTTGTGTAGTATTGATTTGCTAGACGAAAATGTCTTGCAAGTTGGTGCGAAGACCACACCTAGGGGAGGTTCTTTCGAAGACATTATTGTCGATTGCAAGTTATTTTTGCATTGGCAATAGTGTTGTTAATAGGGATTTTTCCCCTAGTTTTGACCTTTTAAGGAAAACCTAACCTGTAGGCTTTAAGAATGCTCAAATGAGACGTTCTTGGGTATATCATCTAATCACAAATTTATTTGCGGTGAAAATGATACATCCAAGTTGGGATCAATGATTTTGAGCACCCCGTTCAGATCCCAGTATTGAGGGTTACGTTTGTTAGATCGTTAGACCTGCTTTGTCTATTCGGTTAATACGTAACTCTCCCTAAAACCAAATTCTCTTGAAAAAAAACTTGGTAGCGTTGCAAGTATCTTTGCGATGCGCGAGAATTTGTGTTTGTTGTATCAAAAACCCTAAGAACCAACCTTGTTTGGGGAATTGTTGGGTAGACGTCGAAACCATGTCCGACCGTCCTTTTAAACCATTGTACGTCTAACTTTACATGTGATTTTGCGCATAACATCAATGTGTATCTCATCACATCCCATTCTTACATGCATTATCATCATGTTGCATTCTTACATGCATTACCATTACACCGCGTTCTTACATGTGTTACTATTACCTTACATCGCATTCTGACATGCGTTACCATTATATTACATTGCATTCTTTAATGCATTATCATGCATTTCATCTTCGTCAGAAAAACTCATTTCATCTCTTCTATCCAGAAATATCAAACTGTTTACTCGACGCGCGTTCAGAACTCCAAGGATGTCTCAGAGGACTATAGACGAGCTTCAGCATGGTCAGGAACTGTTGAAGGAAGAAGTTAAGAACTTGAAGAGTCAGATGAGTCTGGTCATGGATCTCCTGCAAGTTGTGCTGAAAAGAGAATGCAACACCACACCAATCTCCGCAAGTTTGGTTGCTGCTCTATCATCTGATGTCTCCATGGGTCAAGGACATCCACATGTGGCGAACTCTCCAGTTCGAAATCATCCTTTTGAGCATCATCCACGGCCTTCACCTTCAAAGATTCCTCGACAACAGCAATTGCTTGCTCCCCGGTCGAAGAAGAAGGATTCAAATCAGCGTATTAATCAACATTATCGTCGATATGCTCAACAGGATATTCAGCCAATTCCGATATCATATTCTCAACTATTGCCTTACTTGATTCAGAGCGGTGTGGTGATACCAAGGGAATTGAAGCCAGTACCAGGGGTTGCTAAAGCTTGGTTTGATGAGAAAGCTAAATGTGCTTTTCATGCTGACTCTGCAGGACACGAAACTGAGAATTGTTCGGCCTTCAAATGCACAGTTCAAGAGCTAATTGATGATAAGATTCTATTTTTCAAACAGAATGGGTCGAGCTTAGACATTTTGCTTTCAAGGTCTAATCATAGCAATTTTGAGGAACTTCCAAAACTCATTGGGACAATTGCTTGCCAAAAGGGAGTTGAGACTTTGAAGAATAGTGATGAAGTAGACCAGATGTTCACTTCAGATATCTCAAGTTCTAGCAAAGGGAAGTCGGTTGCAACACCAACTCATTATCCTCCATTACCATCTTTCAAATCTTTGCATCAACAACTTTTGTCTGATCTTCCTCAACTTCAGAGTCAGAACTCTCAAAATCAAATTGTGCCTCGGAATAATCTGGAAAGAAGGAATGCTCCTCTTGATCCAATTCCAGTTACCTACAGTCAACTTCTGCCATATCTGGTTCAAAGTTCATTGGTGGTTCCCAAATTTATTAACCCACCAAATTTATTCCCGCTTGGTTATGATCATAACGCGCGATGTGAATACCATGATGGAGCAGTAGGCCACTCAACAGAGGACTGCAACGCCTACAAAGCCAAAGTTCAACAGTTGATTGATCAGAAATACTTGACTCTTCAAGGAGGGATTCTGTTTGTGAATGGCAACCCGATACTCAAGTGAACGCCAAGACTACTAAAAGTCATCTAAATCAACAAGTCAAGATGGAGCCCAAGTCTCCTCAACAATGACAATCTTGTATTTCTTTGCTGCATTTTCATGTGTATCTTGTTTGATTGTTTAAACTTTGTTTGCATGTAGAAACTTGTTTGTTTTTATTTTAATGCAATGAATATGTTTGTCTTGAAGCAATCCATTCGTTATCACTCTTTAAATGATTTGCGAGCATTTTGATACCAACGTTACCGAATCTTTCGCCTAGGCAAAGATTGGAGGGAGGATGACGATGATTAAAAATTGTCAGGTCTCTAGTCGTGTGCTTTCTAGTAAAAACCCTGCTAATGATGTACAGGCCTTGTTTCAAATCCCTAAACACCGGAGTTATAAGGGAGATAAACCATCGTTAACCCCTTCGAGCCTTGAAGTAGGAGTTTCCTTTCTGTTCAGAAAAAACCCTCATTTCTAACCCTGTGGGCGGGTAGTGTTCAGTTAATCTGATCGAGCGGTCATAACTCATCAAGAGAGTGTGCATTTAAGGATACAACAATGGCTATCCTTCAAAAGGTTGAGAAAGGTCAAAACCACAGTAGTCGACCTCCATCTATCAATAGTGTGCATCAAAGGAGAACGATACCATGTTAGGTATCTCTCGCACATCAGAAAGGTCAATAGATGACGACACCATAACAGTTATCCCTCATCTACCTAAGGACTCAGACAGTCACCATCACTTTTAACAAAAAGCCCGCTAAGTCAGATCTTATTAATAAGTCGCTTAGGCAAAAGTCAGGCAAAAGAAAAAAAAAAGAAAATCTTGAAATGCATTATCAAAGAAAGATTTTTCAACAAAGAACAAGTTATGTGGTCAAGTACCAAAAGACAAAATGTGAGTGTCTGTCGTGTCCAAGAAACCTCATATTGGTTCCTCAACCATCATAAACTCCTCTCGAGAGATGAGTGCTCGTATCAAGATAGTTGAACTTAGGACTGAAGGACATCATGGAGAATGGGCGGGCACCAAATATTTTGAGCCTAAAAATCCTTTTTCTAAAACCCGTGAACTGCACTAATGCTACAACCCTTAAAAGTCCTAATTGAAGCATGGGTAAATTCAAAAGCATACAACGAAGAGATCGCGTTTACCTGACTCCTACAGTGTGTGTTAAGTATCTGTGTTGGTATCATATGCTCGTCTTATCTTTCAAAAAGAAAATTTTCAGTGTTGCACTCCAAAAAGTGTTTCGCTCACAAAAAAAATCAGTGTTTTTCATACAAAACTTCAAGACGCATAAATGTTGCATTATAACTGTCACAACAAACATTCTTCTACATGTAAAACAATTGTTTGACATTGAAGAAGTTCTCATAATGAACATCAGTGAAGAGTTTAACTTTGTCCAAAGAAGAAAGACTTGATCATCTCTTTGTGGCAAGGGGCAGGACGTCTAAGGACTCCTTCGAGCATATCACAAGTTGTCTTCTAAAGATTCTGTTAATTTGGGGGCTATCAAATCGAAATTCAGCTTCTCGAATTTCTGCCAATCTGGGGGCAAATCTTTAAAGAGCAATCAGCAGTTGATTTAGTCTTTCCCAAAAGAGCAGTTAGCCTGAGACAACTGTCGTTCCATGCTTCGGTCAACTTGAAGCAATCACCTCGAGACATGGGAGTCTCTCTAAGGCTGTTTACATTGGGACATTTCGAACTAATCGTTCGGTTCCAATCAATCTGAGACAATTACTTCGACACATTTGAAGCCTTCTAAAAAAGGGAGCTCTCATTCCATCAAGTTAGTGGCTCACATGTTGTTGATCTAAAGCCGTTACTTCAAAGCTCTCTTAATTAGAGCAAGTGTTCGTTCAAGAATCAATCAGCTTGAAGTAATTACTTCGAGACGTAGAAGTCTCTCTAAAGCTCGTCCTGGGGCCGGTCTTCCCGATGCTCGCATAGCTCGCTCGCATACCAACCCGAGGAAAATACTTGAGACGAAGTCTTTCCAGACTCATTCTAAAGCAAGCTTGCTGAAAAGATTCATCTGAAGCAACTACTTCGAGACGTTGGAGTCTCTCCAATATTCATCCTGGGGCATGTCGTCCATCTACGCAAAGTCTGCCACTCTAAGATTCGGTAAATCTAAGGAGGTTATTTTGAGATGCGGAAACACCTCCAAAGCTCCTATCAAGGCATGGTATTCCCATATCAGAATATCCAGTTTCTTTGAAATACTGATGATCAGTAAAGTATTGCGTCAGAATTCAGGATGCCGGACACTCCTTTTCGGAAAGATTTCTAGAAGGTCTCACAGACCGGGGCAGGTTGAGATTCTGAAGCGCAAAATCTAATGAAATTGCATTCCCACGCGTGGGGCACGCCTCTAATCATCGTTGTCTGATTAACTAAGAAGTTTGCTATTCTTCTTTCTACAAGAGTTAGCATTGCAGCCCTTCTAGCGACAATTCAACCTTTGGAACTTGGTCAATCATCTTGTTGTGCCATGTTCTTTTATCCTCCGGACTAACGGTGTCGAGGACTCAGTTTGATAGCCAGTGCATTAACCAGTATATTCATGCATTCATTCATTCATGCATTCATATCATATACTACATAGCACATTCATTCATAAACCTCAGCCAAGACTCGGGTTATTCCAAGATCGGTTATTGATTGTTCTCAGCAGAATCGTAATTTGAAGACTATTTTGAATGACAAATTTAGTTCTTCCGATCATAAATTTGAGGGATCAACCATGATTGGTCTACAACGATGACGATTCTCAAATTGAATCTATTCCAGAGTGATTGGGTTTCCCCAAGCGAACTCTTGTATCAAATAGAACTTCTTTATAGAGTTTCTTTTGAGGTACCCCATTACGAGCAGAAGACTGTTCTCAAATGACAGTCTAGCCTGTCTCACCAGTGCCAGGTGAATGCTTGGGTGAAGGACAATCGACAATAATGTCAACTCCCCAATGAAGTCTCTTCCCCAGAGAATCGATCAATCATCCCCAGTGAACTCTTATGACAACAAGATCGTTCAATTGGATTCCCCAATGATGTCTTCCTTCTCTCAACAGTATCAGGAAATCATACACCATTTGCATTAGAAAAAAAATCATATCATGCATATCATATCATGCATATCATACCCATGCATTAGCTTCGCTATGCTGTGTTTTTCAACGAAACCGTAGATATCCTCGTAAGGATCAAAATTGAAGGATTAGTTCTCAGACGACAAATTATCCTCTTTGCTACAGTACCAGCACAAGTGTATACTTGTATGGATCTCAACAACTGATTTGATGTCTCCAGTCGAGATTTCTTCCCCAGAAACAGTTGTCTCTTTCAGACGGACTCAAACGTCAACAAAAATTATTCAACCGGATTTTCCACATGGTTTTCTTGTTTCCCCAATAAGCTTATTTCGCTCCCCAAGTGAATCTCCTTCAGAAAGGATTACTACAACATTATTCTTGGTATTTTCAAAGATTTCTTTCAGACAAGAATCTTCCCAACAATCTCTACAAATTCAGATTTCGCTCTCTCGAAATGTTCTTTAAAATTACATCAAACTTCTGGTGCGTTTATTTCCCTAGTAAGTTACCGACTACTCAACAATAAATATCCACCCGACGGGATGTTTATTCAAATCTCAAGATATTTCTTCAACTCAGACGTTGATCTACATATCCACTTGCTGCAACGTATTGTCCATACAATGTCAGCAAATTGAAGCTCATTACCCTAGAAGTTTTCAGTCACAGGCGCTGAATCTGATTCTTCTATCAACGGTAAAGCTATCTGCATACAAATTGAAGATCTTGTCAACTCGTGGTTGTTCAACATGTCCGCACACGCTCAGAAGATCTCTCATCACGAAACGCGGAAACAAGATTTACCGACTTCATAAACATCTATATCACGCCTGGATATTGTTTTGTTTATCCCTAGAGAATTGTACTTGCGCCATCGATTTTGTTCTCGGGTAACTGGTTACACGGTCAAAGACATTCAAGATGCCATGGCCTCGCACTTTGCACCAACAATTCGATATTGTTCTAAGCCATCTAGTCGTGGAACTTTGTTAAGTTCTCAATCATGTCATTTCAATTCTGTTTAAGGTCTCCAGGTATTCCTTAGTCAATCAGAGAACTCTTTGTTAAGGTCTCAATCTTGTCAATCAGGGAACTCTTTGTTAAGTTCTCAATCATGTCATTTCAATTCTGTTTAAGGTCTCCAGGTATTCCTTAGTCAATCAGAGAACTCTTTGTTAAGTTCTCAATCTTGTCAATCAGGGAACTCTTTGTTAAGTTCTCAATCATGTCATTTCAATTGCTTAAGGTCTCTGTGTATTCCTTAGTCAATCAGAGAACTCTTTGTTAAGTTCTCAATCTTGTCAATCAGGGAACTCTTTGTTAAGTTCCCAATCATGTCATTTCAATTCTGTTTAAGGTCTCCAGGTATTCCTTAGTCATTCAGAGAACTCTTTGTTAAGTTCTCAATCATGTCAATCAGAGAACTCTTTGTTAAGTTCTCAATCATGTCAATCAGGGAACTCTTTGTTAAGTTCCCAATCATGTCATTTCAATTCTGTTTAAGGTTTCCAGGTATTCCTTAGTTATCAGAGAACTCTTTGTTAAGTTCTCAGTCATGTCAATTTTTCAATTTTGATTGTTTTTCCTTTCGCTCGAAGTTCGCTTTTTCTCATAGCGTTAAAGTTGTTGTCAAAATAATTTCGGTTACACAGTTATCCCCAGTGTTGTTAAAATCTCCTAGTAATTGTGTTAAAGCATTTCGTTGATGCTTAGCAAATTTCCGCTTCAAATGTTTTTCTTGGCTCCGTAGTCAAGATATGTCATCTGTTTTCTATTGTGGCATTGGTTTAGGGCAAATTTTTTCTAGTATTCAATCCTCTTCCACCTTGAACATTCGAAAGTTGTCAATCTTTCTCACTTACCAGGTCTAAGATGATTGAATAGGGGCAACTGTCGCACCCCAAAATTTACCCTCCTTATCATATTTTTCTTGGAACATTCGTTCATGCTTTTTCTTGTACCATACAAAATGCGGATCTTACTCGAGTGTTCTAAATGCGTTACAAGTCCATTCAAGGTTTCTTACAAGTTTTAGAAAATTTCGCCAAGATTTGTTTTATTCAAAGTCCAATACGAGGACAATTTCGTCAACATTTCAAGGATTATAAATGTGGAACAATTGTGTTATGCGATTCAAGGATCGACAAATGTTCAGAACAAGCTTGCTTCTTTCTATTCCAATTTCAATTTCTTCACAAAAAGAGAAAAGAAAGAAAAGTTCAACATTGGAAATTTGAATTCAAGTTTTCATTTATGTCATGAATATTACAAATTGCTACGAGTTTGATTTCAAGTTACGATTTGTTACAAAAAGTAATCCTAAACCCTACAATTCTAAGTCCTACAAGTTTCTAAAAGTTCCCTAATGCTACGATCCCCGAAGTTGTTTCAAACTTTTGTCGTCCTCCGAAGTTTTCTTCGCGTATGATCATTCCTCTTCATCTCCGTGCCTTGTCGTCCAAGCATACCAGTTTGCCACATGAAACAAGAAAGGAAAGTGTAGTTAGAAACAAAACATAATCGAATCACAAAAAGCAAGAAATTATCAAAGAGTTTGTCTATTGTTTCAAAACATCATCATTAGGCATTTAGGCGGAATCAGGTTTTCAACAATAAGCCTCAGAATCTTAAAAAGACTAATCATCGGCGAATGCTTGCTTGCAAATCACGGGCTAACCCGGTTCACAAACAAACGTAAACAGGCTGCAAGCGTACGAAAGCAACAGTTTAAATCCGGGCAGCAAAGAAATAGAGGCAACCGATTCGATTCCAACAAGGGACAATTGAGAAAGAGAGGCGACTGATTCGATTTAAATTCAATTCCGGGCAGCATACATAGTAACCATATCTAAAGCACAGGGCAATTGAGAAGAAAGAAAAAGAAGCAATTTCAAATCCCACCAGCAAGCATAAAACAGGCAGCACTCAAGTGCAGGAGACAATTGGAGAAATTCAGAAAAAAGAGTAATCATCACAGTTCAAAGCAGCCAGCACATTGAGCCCACAGCCAGCATACATAGAGCAGAGCAGACAGAAGATATAAGCCACAAAAATCAGACTCAGAGCAGAGTAGTTTAAGCAAAAGGCAAAAGAACTCAGAAAAATTCATCATGACCAAGACATAGGCAACTGGGACAGGGGACAAGCTAAGATCAATAATATCTGTTCAGAGATAAGGAGAAGAGGAGACTAACATTGAAGAGGAAAAAGAGAACACAAAAAGAAAACCAGTTCACCAAAACACCAGCAGAGAAAACAGAGAGAGTTCACATTCAACCAAGATCAGACAAGTAGAAAAAAGGAAGAACAAAGGGTATCAGTTCTAAGTTCCAACACCAAACACAAAGCCGAAAAAGTGCAACATTCTGATATTCAAAACCAACACTAAAAATCCCAAAAGCCAGCAACCAAAACGCAAGCACAGACAACATAGCAAAAGAAAACACATTCAACAGGAACATAAACAATAACAACTCATCATTTTCCCCTAGCCTAAACGCCTTCAGATTCAGTTTGTTTCAGAAATCATGTTCTGACAAGTAGTGAAAGAAGAAGAGGAAAAGTAAGAGGAACGATCTCACCCGAAACAAGGTTAGGAAACAAAAACGCACTGACACGTCTCCAGAGCTCGGGTTTTCACCGTTGCCGGAATCGGTCAGGCTAGGGTTCCTTTGTCCCTTTCCATTCAATCTGTCAAAACAAACCACAAACAATATCAGAAATCAAACAATCATAATCGAAACATGCAGTAACAGGAAATCAAAGAGAGAGATGAGAATCGCGACGGTAAGTCGCTGTGAGAGAGAGACAGGGACAATCGGAATCGCGGCAAGAGAGAGATGAGCGAAACCAGAATCGTGGCGAGGAAGACGATGAGAGACGGTGAAAAACCGGCGAGGAATCGGAGAGATTTCCGATGAGAGCGTGAGAGAGTGACGGAGAGAGGGCGTGAGAGAGAAGAGGTGAACGCGTGAGAAGGAGAAACAGATTTCATCTTTTTCATCTTTTGACCCTTTTTCCTTTTAATTCAACTTATTCTATTTTTCTTAAAATATGAGAAAAAAAACAATTTAACATTTTATTTCACTTAAAAAATCTGGTGGTGACAAGTGTCACCACCTTGTTTTTTTAGAAAAAATCTGTTTTTGTTATTTTTTTTCTTAAAATAAATTCTTTTTCTAAAACAAAAAATGTGTTAGTATTGAATAAAAATGTGGTGTAATATTATCATGTGGGCCATTGGATTATTTTCAAAGAAGAAAGATCCGACGCATCCGAATCACCAGCAATACGACGATTTTTGCGGAGTATTCAAGATCAGATGGATTTCTTTCCACACCGTTCAGAATCACGGCATTCCAGGCTATTTCTGAACTTAATCTATTTCAATTAATTATTTTGTTGCAAATAATATTTCTTTGCGATGTACTAAATGATTATTGGATCTGATAGTTTTTATTTGATGACTTATCGATTAAACTATTAGCCGATTTTTCATCAAACAGAAAAAATCATCTCTAATAATTATTTAAATTTCCGATTGTATTGCATGGTATTTTGTCTGTTTATTTACTCATTCAGTATTTATTCACCAATGTACACTGTGCACACAATTAAATTAAAATCAATTCGATTTCATCCTGATTGGCTCATATGCCGATTTCTTAAAGGGTCTCATGGTTGGGGATGGGCATGGCCATCCTCACGAGGTTGGTTAAAGCCCTTGTTGCTTTAACCGATCATAACCCGAAAACAACATTGGTCTATATACCAATCACCATGCACCAGGGTCTCATGGTTGGGGATAGGAGCACCTATCCTCACGAGGTTAATTAAGTCCATATACTTGATTAATCATAACCCGCTTCCATTTTCTCTCAGCACGCGCATCAGACTGCTTTCATAATTTAAGGTTCTAAACCTCGATCCAACGTCGAGTTTTCTTTTCAAAACAATTTCATAAATATTCTACTTCTCTTCCCCTCCCAAACATATGGTAGTCAGTGTCCAGTATCGACCCTCGACCGTATGTTTGGTGTCTTAATTGAATTAATCAACGTGAACCATGCTTCACTTCACCTTTTCTTAACAAAAACTTTTGGGTAGAAAAAGATGATTCGGATGTTTCTGTCCACTCATCCAAGTAATTGGGGCGTTAGCCGTTGAACGCTTATGGTCCAATACTTGTCTCCCACCTAAAAACAACTCAACTCACTCAAACTCCTTTTATCGCTCATATGCGATCATAAAAACTCTTTTCAGATAAAGAGGGTGCAATAGTCGTTTCTAATGCGAACGAGGACTTAAGCTTTTCAAACAAACAAAACAAGTCCTAGTTCAAAGCATTTGAAACGTCTAAACGCACGATTTTTCAGATAAAATCAATGCAACCAATTAAAACCTTTTTAAGAGGAACTACAGAGTTTTGACTTTCCCATTGCACAAGGGAATATGTAGGCACACGGTTCCGAAACCGTGTCAAACTCAAAATATAATAATCAAATCTCATTTCTTCATAACTTAGAGATTAGCGAATATACACATACACGTAGAACTAAACGGGTCCCATCGAGTACGATGGATGTAAGGGGTGTTAATACCTTCCCCTTATATAACCGACTCCCGATCCCACTTTTTGGTCACGAAGACCGCCTTATCCGCATGTTTGGGGTTTTATCTATATTTCCCCGTTCTTTTTAGAACGAATAAAATTAGGTGGCAATTTCACTGTTTTCGAGAATTGAAAAGATTTTTGAAAATCGAGTTGCTTCACGATGTCTTCATACTTAGGAACCTTTTCTAGACCGGTGAATTGCATTTGATCAAGAACAGGTATCCCAATTAGCTTAGAGAACTCTTCCAAGGTAGGAACCAACTGATAATCTGGGAATGTAAAGCAATGGTGTTTCGGATCGAAGACCTGGAATAGGACATGCATCATATCTTCTTCAAAACCAGAGATAACCAAATCAAGTAGATAACCATGTCTTTTGATGAACTGGGCATGATCAGGAATCTCTGAAACCAATTCTTTGAGCTGAGAAGGTATACCCATGAAGTTGATTCGGATAGTCTTTCTAGAGGCCATAATTCCTACACAAAGCAAAGATAAATCCCTAGGTCCTTGAAATAGTTAGAAATGATATGCAATGCAAATGATGTCATGATGTCATGTTTGGCACACACAAACAATTCACACAATGAGCCTAGGTTTAAGGCTTGCATGAGGTATATGTGATTACCCCACCAAAAGTTTGAGTTGGTTAATCCTGTCCTTAATAGTAACCGGGTTCTAGGAATCTCATATCATCGATCTTTCTCGTAGGCGTTTATTTCAATACGACTACCAAGTGGTCGATCGAAAATATCCCAAAAGTCTGATCTCAATGAGCGTAGCATCGAGTATCAACCAACCTTAGTCTGCACCAAAGCCGGCCATCTCACTACCTTCTAATGGACAAGATGGGTCAATTAAGGTTCTAAAAGATTAGTTAGTGCTTGATGACACCACGCAGAAGCCAAATACTACCCTCAACTTGGAAATGAAGAGTATCAGGACATCCAAAGTGTCACACTAACGTAGCCATCATGTTGACCGTTTTGATATACGTCTAACGGTCGCGACGATTTATTGCTACTTACCTAAAAGGAAACCCGGATCCGGGTGTAGGATCCCCCACAAATATAATACCCAAGAAACCCTTAAAGATAAAGCAAGCAAATCAATCAGAAAGCAGTAAAGATGTGATCTAGAAATCCCTAAGGCATTCTCTCTTTAGGGTGTCTCCCCGGCAGAGTCGCCAGTTCTGTAATACGGTGAACTGACTTTGTGATTTTTGTATCGCAAATGTGCGGATAGCAAGAGTCGCCACCGACTTTTCTTTTATCCAATTAAGGGAAGGTAAAAAGTACAGAAAAAGATCTTCGTTAGATTCTGAGTAAGGGAGAAGGTTATGAAAAGGGAAGGTATTAGCACCCCTTTCCATCCGTAGTTATCTACGGGCTCTTAGTTGCTCTTAGACCACTTTAAAATTGTGCTTTCTGTGTGTTTGACAAAAATGTTTTGAAAAAGGCATTTCACTTTGACTTTGTAATGATTCATGTAGGAATGTGTACAAAGTGTTCTGAAATGTTTCGTTTTGAAAAGAGTTTGAACTTTGACAAAAGTGTGAGGTGCGTAAAGTATTTTGATAGAGCAAGCTACTAAAAGTCTTATTACCTACTCGTAATGGTCGCTTTGTTGTTTTACGTTCCTTTAGAATAGTGCTATCCATACCATTAGTTGGTAGGTAACCCTATTCGTTAGATGTAAGCGGGACATTCAAGGGACATCGATGGTCATGAAGGCAACTTGTAGGAAGTATCCTAGCACATTCAAGGGACTATCATCATTTTCGTAGGAGACAATCGAGGGTCAAGATCATGTATTCGTAGGCGACATCGTGGGTCTATGATCTTGTATCAAGGGACTATGATGATTTGTTTCAAGGCAACTGCTAGAATACCTCTACGCTCGAGGACTGACCATTTGTATTCAGAAGGCAACGAGAGAATTACCCTAAGGGGTGCACGTGTGAAAGAAGTATGTTGATTTCAGATTCATGTTATCTTGAAAATTATGAGTGAGCTATGTTCAATTTTATCTTTCCATACACGCCTAATTACTAGCAGTTTATAGGGTGCAGAAATTTAAAATGCGGGAATGTAAAGATGCGGAAAGATAAATCCTACGCTATTACATGGCTTTGGGGCAGATACATAATTTTAGAAGTGCGGAAAATAAAAGCCCTAATTAAACTATTACATCCCATGAGCAATTACATAATAATATAAAAAGAGAACGGTAAAAGAAATCGTCCGAAACGAAATAACCTGTGAAAAGATGAGAAATCGGGAAATACGAGAAAATCGAATAAGAGGAAAATGTTAGCAAAAATGATAATTTTTTAATGAGAAAAATATTTCATGCAAGAAACAACATTAATATGCTAAAATAATTTTTTGGGATTTTTTGGAGTTAATTTAATAATTAAAAACTAATTAAATGTGATTTAAATGATAAATTAACAATTAAATTAAATATGCATGCAAAAATAATATTTTTAATTTTATAAATTAAATAAACATTTTCTCGAAATAATGCAAAAAGAAAAATATTTTTTGGTGTTTTTTAATGCATGATAGAAAATTATGAAAAGAAATTAAAATGAATGCAAAATATTAAATAAAAAGAAAATATAGAAAATATGAAAAAGGTTGAGTTTGTAAAAGAAGTAAAAAAAAGTGGTCCTGGGGAGAATCGAACCGGTGACCTTGCTTTCACAAACCCAAGCCATGACAATCTGAACCAACGCGTCCACGTGTTTGAAATCCGGAGCGAATGAATTGTAAACGGGTGTCACTCCATGATTGCCCAGAATCACGCACCAAGAACTTCATCGTTCTCATTTGAATTCTGGGAATTTTGCGTCGGCCTCAGTGCGACGCTATAGCCCCTGCAATTCTCAAAATCTCATACACATAATATAAATGAGTTGTGAGTACATGAATCGATTGGAAATCACATTCCAAACACAATGGTAATGGTCTTTTGGTCCAATTTAACTGATTTAAGGAAGCCCTAATTCGGTTCAGGAAACCCTAACAATGGCGTATTTCGATTCAGGCCATGAAAACTCAATTCGATTGTCCAGATAGCTTGCAAACTTTGTTCTAAACACAAAACAATCATCAAAACACATTAATAATGCATGATAAACAGAATTCGAATTTGAAAAAAGTATGAACAAACCAAATCGTAATTTTGTGATTCTTGATGTTTTTGAGAATTAAAAAGGTCTGGATTGATTCTAAAGACCTCATGGAATGCAATGGAATGCTAGGAATTGACTGAATCGAAGCAAAACTAGGGCTGCCAGTTGCTTCAAGGGCACGGTTTTTTTAAGTTTGAATAAGGTTTCTCCAAGCAATTTTTCTGTCCTCATTCATGTGGCATGTATTGTATATATATAGTAGATGGAATTGGAGCTGATTTGAGGAAGAATCAATCATCAATCAATGCAAAATATATTTGATTTTGTACCAAATCAAATTTTCTCTTTTTTTGATTAATTTCAATCAAATTCTTGCCATATCCAATCAAATTTCGAAATTTGCTGGCTTTTTTGGGTTGCTTGGATCTCAAGGAAGAGAGAAAAATCAAATTTGCAATTAATTTTGATTTTATACCTTATTTTTGAATTTAATTTGTATTTAAATGAATAAAATCCAAATTAAATAGAAAAATAAAATAAAAATTCGTGGCATTGGGCTTGGATATTCCTAATTGTACAAGGAACAAGTTTGGATGAAGAAAAAGTAAGCCCATTTGCAAAAATTTTGATTTTTATAAGTATCTCTCTTTGTACACTCCTTCAAAATTGCCCAACTTGTGAATGATGTATCTTGCTCAATTTTCCACATTTTTGAGTGTTCTTGAACTTTTTGGAAAGCTCTAAGAGTCCTATAACCAACCTCTTTGGTTTCATCTCAATTGGAGTTTCCATGCTCAACATATCTTCAAAACAAAATGTTGACTTTTTGTTGACTTTGAAAAGGACCTGTAATGTTTTGATCCATACCTTCCAAATGAAGCATTTTTTGGACATTCTTGTGAGACATGAAGTTGTAGAGAATTGAATTTCCTTCAAAACAAGAGGTGGTGTAAAAATTTCTAATAAAGTATGAAGAAGTTATGCTCAGTCAAAGTTTGGTTGACTTTTCACTAGAAAACCCTAATTTAGAAAGTTTGACTTTTGAGTAGATCTTGAGTTTTCTTGATGAATCATGGTCAACCCTTGATCAAATGATGAATGTAACTTCAAAATGAGGATGTTGACCAAAAATCAGGAGGTTTGACTGTATGTTGACCACAATTGACTTTTTGTCCAATACAACTGATTTTCAACCATCTGAGCAATTGTCTGAGGAAATTTGACTTGTGAGGCTTGAAACTTGACATGGAGAATCTTTGAAGCATATGAGGAGGCATAATGACCATTGGAGATGTTGGAAGTCCATCTTGATCTGAGAAATACCAAACCCTAGTTTGGGTTGACTGTCTAAGAGAGAGTTTGTCTGATCAACTCTTGAGGAATCCTTGAGTATGGATGTATGAAATGTCTTGAGAAGATGGAGGGCAAATTTTGGGGTATGACAACGTCCTGGAACAGCTGGATAGATCCAATTGTCCATATCACAGTCTCTGTCAGCTTCACCATCAATTGCATCAACATCTTCAATCAGGACTCCACCTTTAACAAACTTGACAGGAGGAGACACTCCCTAGCTTATTGAGGCGGTGACTGAAATCTTCTTTCCTGGAGCAAAACCTAAACCCCTCTTATCTGTCTGAGTAGGAAGCTCTAGCACTCTACCCATCCTTCAGGATGTCCGGACTCAACAACAGCCTGAGCTTGCTTATAGAATGCCAAGAAAACTTCCAACTTCTCTCCCTTTTGCAAAGGAATCTTATCGACTGATACTGTTTCAAAAGCCTGAAAAGGAGTTTCATGGATCTCTCCTTCAATTTCAACATATCGAAAGTTACTCAAATGGCTGATGATATGATCCTCTTCACCATAAATGGTGACAACCTTCCCATTAATCAGGAATTTCAGTTTTTGGTGCAAGGTAGATGTCACCGCACCAGCCCCATGAATCCAAGGGCGTCCAAGCAAACAACAGTAGGAGGGATTGATATCCATGACAAAAAAAGTCACATCAAAAACCTGCGGGCCTATCTTAATAGGAAAATCTGCCTCACCGAACACAAACTTCTTTGACCCATCAAACGCCTTAACCACCAAATCACTGGGTCTCAGCACAACCCTCTCATAGTCCAATTTCAAGAGAGTAGACTTTGGAAGAACGTTAAGAGACGATCCTGTGTCAACCAGCACACGGGATAAAGTAGTTCTTGCTATCTCCACGGAAATGTGCAATGCCTTGTTATGCTTCCTCCTCTCGGGAGGTAAATCAAAATCAGTAAAACCGAGACCATTTCTTGCTGAAATGTTGTTCACAATGCCTCCAAACTGGTTAACAAAGATCTCTTGGGGAACAAAGAATGTCCCTAATAAATGCATCAGAGCATTGCGGTGAGGTTCAGAATCTCTCAACAAGGCTAGAATGGAAATCTTGGCGGGCGTCTGGCTAAGCTGGTCGATTATCTTATAATCGCTTTTCTTTTTGTACTTCATCGGCTCCTCAACATCCTTAGTCACCTCTGGGCTCAGAACGGGTGCTGAGGTTTTCGGTGTTGACTCATCTCTAATCATAATTCCTTTCCTTTTGCTTTGGCCAAGGCTTCGTGGATCTCTCACTAGATTGGGTGGGGAGAAGATTCGTCCACTTCGGGTAATCTGACTTTCTCCCACAATATCATGAACCGCAGGCTCAATTTTTCCTTCATCATACTTTTCTTCTCTAGAGATCTCTACATTCAGCTTCTTTCTGTCACGGTAGTATTCAGATCCATAATTCCATGGAATGGCCTTTTCACTAGTGTAAGGTATCGGTCCAGGCAAAGTAATGGTCACGGGAGGTCTCTTGGTCGACACAGGGATCATAACAGGAATCCTTCTAGAATTGACGGGGATAGTAACCACATCAACTTCATCTTCATTATTTTGCACATCAACCTCTTTCTGAATGAATTGTAGAGTCCCTTTTGTAATCAAACGTTGAATTCCATTTCTCAGGCTATCACAACCTTCAGCTCGGACCAAACATTATTCACAACCATCATTACAACCAGGGAAGTCTCCCTTCAACAACAACTGCTTCTTTATCCACCATAACGGGGTGGTCAAAGCATCAACATCCTTTACCAGATTCAAACTTTCCTCTTCACAAATTGTATTAATAGCGCTTCCACCATGGGGAGGCAAGGGATGCTGAATAACATTAGGAGTAGGAGGTGGTCCAAAGTTGATGGCCTTAGTGTCAAGCAAGTTCTGAACCTTGTATTTGAAAGAATAACAATTCTCAATAGAATGCCCCTGCGCGTTGGAGTGGTAAGGACAACGAGCACTCACATTAAAATACTTTGGCAGATTATTCGGGTCAACCTTCAGACTGCGCAATTCAATCATGTTCAGGCTTTGCAAGTGAGCAAACACATCTGCATAAGACATTGGCAAGGGATCAAACTTCTTCAAGGGTCTCTGTTGTTGTTTTCTAGGAACAACATCTTGTTTTGGAACACTAGTAGGAATAGTCACAGCAGCGACTTGGCGATTGAATTCCTGACACTTCTCTTTCCCTCTTCGTTCATACAGCGCGCTTTACTCGCCTTCCTATTTCTTCTGGTAGCCACCAAAAGACTTCTTGGCGCCACCAACTTGATTCTTATCAGTACTAACATCCTGAATCTTTCCCAACTTGATCCCCATCTCAACCCTTTCACCAAACATCACCATATCGGCGAAAGTACTGGTCAGACTGCAAGAGGCATAGTAACGCCCATCTAGTGTGCCAGTAAACATTCCTACCATCTCGCGTTCTACCATAGGGGGTTGAACTCTAGCAGCTACCTCGCGCCACCTTTGTGCGTACTCTTTGAAAGATTTAGTTTTCTTCTGGGATAAGTTGTGTAGCTGGGTTCTTGTAGGTGTCATATCAGTATTAAAGCCATAATGTTGAACAAAGGCTTCAACCAACTCTCTCCAAGTTCGAACATGCGAACTATCAAGGCCCATATACCAATCTAGTGGTCCATTAGTCAAACTATCCTGGAAGAAATGCATCAGGAGTTTCTCATCTTTCGTATAAGCAGACATCCTTCTAAAGTAGTATCTCATGTGAGTTTTAGGACAAGAGTTGCCCTTGTACTTTGCAAGCTCAGGGATTTTGAATTTGGGAGGAATCCTCACTTCCTTGCACCAATCCCAAGTTAGACATGTCAAATCCCAAAACTCCTTGGTTCTCAAAGGCATGCATGCGCTCCTCAAGCATGCGCAACTTACGATCAGCTTCAATTGGCTCTTCAGCATTGGAAAACCAATCTTCAAAGTTGTCCTCCTCCTGCTGAGGAAATGGGATCTGAAAAGTCTTCTTGCCTGGTGGAGGGATCACCCCAGGCTCTGGATGCTGATGATGTGTGAGAGTAGGCGGAGGAGGATTCGCCAAAGTGTGACTTATCTGAGCAATCTGATTTTATCCGGTAAGATCAACAGAACTAGTGTTAACATCCAAACTAATTCCAAACACGACATTTCCTTGAGGGGGAGGAACAACTTCGACTCCTTCGACAGTAGTTGCGACAAGGCTCACAACCAAAGCTCTTAAGTCTTCTTGATGTAGAGCCATATTTTGTATCATTGTAATACGGTGAACTGAATTTGAGATTTTTGTATCGCAAATGTGCGGATAGCAAGAGTCGCCACCGGCTTTTCTTTTATCCAATTAAGGGAAGGTGAAAAGAACAGGAAAAGACCTTCGTTAGATTCTGAGTAAGGGAGAAGGTTATGGAAAGGGAAGGTATTAGCACCCTTTCCATCCGTAGTTATCTACGGGCTCTTAGTTGCTCTTTAGATCACTTTTTAAAATTGCTTTCTGTGTGTTTGAAAAAACTATTTTGAAAAGGCATTTCGTTTTGACTTAGTAATGATTCATGTAGGAATGTATACAAAGTGTTCGGAAATGTTTTGTTTTTGAAAAGAGTTTGAACTTTGACAAAAGTGTGTGGTGTGAAAAGTATTTTGATAGAGCAAGCAATTAAAAGTCTTATTACCTACTCAAAATGGTCATTTTAGTGTTGTTTTACGTTCCTTTAGAATAGCGTTATTCGTACCATTAGTTGGTAGGTAACCCTGGTCGTTGGATGTAAGCGGGACATTCGAAGGGACATCGGATGGTCATAGAAGGCAACTTGTAGGAAGTATCCTAGCACATTCGAGGGGACGATCATCATTTTTCGTAGGCAACAATCGAGGATCAAGATCATGTATTCGTAGGCGACATCGTGGGTCTATGATCTTTGTATCGAAGGGACTATGATGATATATTTTGAAGGCAACGGTGCTAGGATACCTCTACGTTCGAGGGACTTGACCATTTGTATTCGTAAGGCAGCGAGAGAGAATTACCCTAAGGGGTGCATGTGTGAAAAGAGTGTGTTAATTCAGATATATGTTATCTTGAAATCATGAGTGATCTATGTCCAATTTTATCTTGCTATACACGCCTAATTACTAGCAGTTTATAGGGTGCGGAAAAGTAAAGTCCTACGCTATTACATGGCTTTGGGGCAGTTACATAATAGGAGTGCGGAAAGGTAAAAGTCCTAATTAAACTATTACATCCCATAGGCAGTTACATAATATGAAAAAGAAAAGCAAGAAACATCGTCCGAAACGTTACAACCTGTAAGCAGATACATAATCGGAAAATACGAGAAAATTGCATAAGAGAAAAATGTTAGTAAAAATAAGAATTTTGAATGGAGAAAAATGTTTTAAGTTAGTAATGACAATAATATGATAAGATAATTTTTTGGTAATTTTCTGAATCATTTTTGATAATTAAAAGCAATTAAAAGTCTAATTAATGATTAATTAACAATTAAATAAAATATGCATGCAAAAATATTAATTTTAATATTAAAAATTAAATAAACATTTTTATGATAATAATGCAAAAAGAAAATATTTTTTGTGATTTTTTAAATGCATGAAAAAAAAGTTTGAAGATTAATTAAATTAACATAAAAATATTAGAAAAAATTAAGAAAATAGAAAAAAAGTTAGTTTGCAAACTGTAAAAAAAGAAAATGGTCTTGCCAGGATTCGAACCAGGGACCATCTGATGAAAACACACGCCTGCTTGCCATCTGAGCCAAGTGCACTTGGTGTTTAGGATCTGGAAACAATGCATTATGTATGTAAACATGCCATGATTTCTGAATTTCAAACACAGTCAAACGCGTGGGACCCAGGTTGTATGAATGGACGAATCAGAACGCGAAGAAGCGCCACGCAAGCCTTTGCCGGTCTCAGATGAGTCAACGACGCCGGAGCCCTAGCTCCGGTCGTCTTCTCCGGCCAACCTAAAATCAAAACCTGCAAAATACGCAAAATAAAAAGCAAAGGGGTACCCTACCCCCTAAATCGACCCTTGCGAATTCAATGGTGGTGTCCATTTGGATTGAAAACTCCTGTACAAGCCGGTTCGAAGCAAACAGTTCCAAATGCCCTAACAGTGGTGGTTCATGTTTTCTACGTGCAAGCTTGCATGAGATGCATCATTCATGGTCTAATGAGTGTCCTGACTTCATACAAACAACCAAAAACGATTAATAATGCATGGATTAAAGAAATCAAAATTAAACAAAATACCAAATCGGAGTGAGCTATATAGCACGATCTGGGATGAATTTGCTTCGTGTAAAGGCTGGGAATGGTTGCTGGGATATCCAGGAAGGCAAAGGAATGCTTGAAACTCCTTGAAACTGGCTGGAAATACGAATTCGAATTTTGCCAACTTTGAAGAATTTTGAGAAAAATAGGGTTGCTTCCAAGGGCTAGGGTTTTCGTCCTTTGTCTTTGTCAATGTGCTGGGTATTTATAGAGTGTAATATTGGAGCAAAAAGAAAGAAAAAAGATATGCCATTGAATGCAAAATAATTTCTCTTTCAAATCAAATCAAATCTTTTCAAAATTTGATTTTTCCTTCCATGCATGAGCTAGCACGAATTTGGCAAATTGTGTGAGCTTTCTTGGTCCCCAAGCTTGATAGAAAACCAATCCAATTCAAATTATACCTTGTTTTCATATTTTATTTAATTTAAATTTGAATTAAATGCTTTTAAATTCAAAAATAAATCAAAAAAATAGAAAGAGGTCGTGGCAAGGCATCAATAGGTCATGGATAATATTATGATCAAGTTTGGATCATAAAATTACAGGCCCATTTGGAAAAAATTGGATTTTGACAAGTATCTCTCTTTGTGCAATTGTTCAAAAATACCCAACTTGTACAAGGTGTATCTTGCTCAATTTTCAACAATTTTGAGTGTTCTTGGACTTTTTAGAAAGCTCTATATGTCCTCTAAACAACACCTTTGGTTTCATCTCAATTGGAGTTTCCATGCTCAATATCACTTCATTACAAAAAGTTTACTTTTTGTTGACTTTGAAAAGGACCTGTAATGTTTTGATCCATATCTTCAAAATGAAGCATTTTTTGACCATGCATGTGAGACATGAAGTTGTAGAGAATTGAATTTCCTTCAAAATGAGAGGTGGTGGAAAAAATTTTGATAAAGTATGAGAAAGTTATGCTCAGTCAAAGTTCAGTTGACTTTTCTCTAGAAAACCCTAATTTGGAAAGTTTGACTTTTGAGCAAATCTTGAGTTTTCTTGATGAATCATGATCAACCCTTGATCAAATAATGAATGTGACTTCAAAATGAGGATGTTGACCAAAAATCATGAAGTTTGACTGTATGTTGACCACAGTTGACTTTTTGTCCAATACAACTGATTTTCAACCATCTGAGCAATTGTCTGAGGAAATTTGACTTGTGAGGCTTGAAACTTGACATGGAGAATCTTTGAAGCATATGAGGAGGCATAATGACCATTGGAGATGTTGGAAGTCCATCTTGATCTGAGAAATACCAAACCCTAGTTTGGGTTGACTGTCTAAGAGAGAGTTTGTCTGATCAACTCTTGAGGAATCCTTGAGTATGGATGTATGAAATGTCTTGAGAAGATGGAGGGCAAATTTTGGGGTATGACAACGTCCTGGAACAGCTGGATAGATCCAATTGTCCATATCACAGTCTCTGTCAGCTTCACCATCAATTGCATCAACATCTTCAATCAGGACTCCACCTTTAACAAACTTGACAGGAGGAGACACTCCCTAGCTTATTGAGGCGGTGACTGAAATCTTCTTTCCTGGAGCAAAACCTAAACCCCTCTTATCTGTCTGAGTAGGAAGCTCTAGCACTCTACCCATCCTTCAGGATGTCCGGACTCAACAACAGCCTGAGCTTGCTTATAGAATGCCAAGAAAACTTCCAACTTCTCTCCCTTTTGCAAAGGAATCTTATCGACTGATACTGTTTCAAAAGCCTGAAAAGGAGTTTCATGGATCTCTCCTTCAATTTCAACATATCGAAAGTTACTCAAATGGCTGATGATATGATCCTCTTCACCATAAATGGTGACAACCTTCCCATTAATCAGGAATTTCAGTTTTTGGTGCAAGGTAGATGTCACCGCACCAGCCCCATGAATCCAAGGGCGTCCAAGCAAACAACAGTAGGAGGGATTGATATCCATGACAAAAAAAGTCACATCAAAAACCTGCGGGCCTATCTTAATAGGAAAATCTGCCTCACCGAACACAAACTTCTTTGACCCATCAAACGCCTTAACCACCAAATCACTGGGTCTCAGCACAACCCTCTCATAGTCCAATTTCAAGAGAGTAGACTTTGGAAGAACGTTAAGAGACGATCCTGTGTCAACCAGCACACGGGATAAAGTAGTTCTTGCTATCTCCACGGAAATGTGCAATGCCTTGTTATGCTTCCTCCCCTCGGGAGGTAAATCAAAATCAGTAAAACCGAGACCATTTCTTGCTGAAATGTTGTTCACAATGCCTCCAAACTGGTTAACAAAGATCTCTTGGGGAACAAAGAATGTCCCTAATAAATGCATCAGAGCATTGCGGTGAGGTTCAGAATCTCTCAACAAGGCTAGAATGGAAATCTTGGCGGGCGTCTGGCTAAGCTGGTCGATTATCTTATAATCGCTTTTCTTTTTGTACTTCATCGGCTCCTCAACATCCTTAGTCACCTCTGGGCTCAGAACGGGTGCTGAGGTTTTCGGTGTTGACTCATCTCTAATCATAATTCCTTTCCCTTTTGCTTTAGCCTTGGCCAAGGCTTCAGGACTGTTCTCAGCTAGATTGGGTGGGGAGAAGATTCGTCCACTTCGGGTAATCTGACTTTCTCCCACAATATCATGAACCGCAGGCTCAATTTTTCCTTCATCATACTTTTCTTCTCTAGAGATCTCTACATTCAGCTTCTTTCTGTCACGGTAGTATTCAGATCCATAATTCCATGGAATGGCCTTTTCACTAGTGTAAGGTATCGGTCCAGGCAAAGTAATGGTCACGGGAGGTCTCTTGGTCGACACAGGGATCATAACAGGAATCCTTCTAGAATTGACGGGGATAGTAACCACATCAACTTCATCTTCATTATTTTGCACATCAACCTCTTTCTGAATGAATTGTAGAGTCCCTTTTGTAATCAAACGTTGAATTCCATTTCTCAGGCTATCACAACCTTCAGCTCGGACCAAACATTATTCACAACCATCATTACAACCAGGGAAGTCTCCCTTCAACAACAACTGCTTCTTTATCCACCATAACGGGGTGGTCAAAGCATCAACATCCTTTACCAGATTCAAACTTTCCTCTTCACAAATTGTATTAACAGCGCTTCCACCATGGGGAGGCAAGGGATGCTGAATAACATTAGGAGTAGGAGGTGGTCCAAAGTTGATGGCCTTAGTGTCAAGCAAGTTCTGAACCTTGTATTTGAAAGAATAACAATTCTCAATAGAATGCCCCTGCGCGTTGGAGTGGTAAGGACAACGAGCACTCACATTAAAATACTTTGGCAGATTATTCGGGTCAACCTTCAGACTGCGCAATTCAATCATGTTCAGGCTTTGCAAGTGAGCAAACACATCTGCATAAGACATTGGCAAGGGATCAAACTTCTTCAAGGGTCTCTGTTGTTGTTTTCTAGGAACAACATCTTGTTTTGGAACACTAGTAGGAATAGTCACAGCAGCGACTTGGCGATTGAATTCCTGACACTTCTCTTTCCCTCTTCGTTCATACAGCGCGCTTTACTCGCCTTCCTATTTCTTCTGGTAGCCACCAAAAGACTTCTTGGCGCCACCAACTTGATTCTTATCAGTACTAACATCCTGAATCTTTCCCAACTTGATCCCCATCTCAACCCTTTCACCAAACATCACCATATCGGCGAAAGTACTGGTCAGACTGCAAGAGGCATAGTAACGCCCATCTAGTGTGCCAGTAAACATTCCTACCATCTCGCGTTCTACCATAGGGGGTTGAACTCTAGCAGCTACCTCGCGCCACCTTTGTGCGTACTCTTTGAAAGATTTAGTTTTCTTCTGGGATAAGTTGTGTAGCTGGGTTCTTGTAGGTGTCATATCAGTATTAAAGCCATAATGTTGAACAAAGGCTTCAACCAACTCTCTCCAAGTTCGAACATGCGAACTATCAAGGCCCATATACCAATCTAGTGGTCCATTAGTCAAACTATCCTGGAAGAAATGCATCAGGAGTTTCTCATCTTTCGTATAAGCAGACATCCTTCTAAAGTAGTATCTCATGTGAGTTTTAGGACAAGAGTTGCCCTTGTACTTTGCAAGCTCAGGGATTTTGAATTTGGGAGGAATCCTCACTCCTTGCACCAATCCCAAGTTAGACATGTCAAATCCCAAAACTCCTTGGTTCTCAAAGGCATGCATGCGCTCCTCAAGCATGCGCAACTTACGATCAGCTTCAATTGGCTCTTCAGCATTGGAAAACCAATCTTCAAAGTTGTCCTCCTCCTGCTGAGGAAATGGGATCTGAAAAGTCTTCTTGCCTGGTGGAGGGATCACCCCAGGCTCTGGATGCTGATGATGTGTGAGAGTAGGCGGAGGAGGATTCGCCAAAGTGTGACTTATCTGAGCAATCTGATTTTATCCGGTAAGATCAACAGAACTAGTGTTAACATCCAAACTAATTCCAAACACGACATTTCCTTGAGGGGGAGGAACAACTTCGACTCCTTCGACAGTAGTTGCGACAAGGCTCACAACCAAAGCTCTTAAGTCTTCTTGATGTAGAGCCATATTTTGTATCATTGTAATACGGTGAACTGAATTTGAGATTTTTGTATCGCAAATGTGCGGATAGCAAGAGTCGCCACCGGCTTTTCTTTTATCCAATTAAGGGAAGGTGAAAAGAACAGGAAAAGACCTTCGTTAGATTCTGAGTAAGGGAGAAGGTTATGGAAAGGGAAGGTATTAGCACCCTTTCCATCCGTAGTTATCTACGGGCTCTTAGTTGCTCTTTAGATCACTTTTTAAAATTGCTTTCTGTGTGTTTGAAAAAACTATTTTGAAAAGGCATTTCGTTTTGACTTAGTAATGATTCATGTAGGAATGTATACAAAGTGTTCGGGAAATGTTTTGTTTTTGAAAAGAGTTTGAACTTTGACAAAAGTGTGTGGTGTGAAAAGTATTTTGATAGAGCAAGCAATTAAAAGTCTTATTACCTACTCAAAATGGTCATTTTAGTGTTGTTTTACGCTCCTTTAGAATAGCGTTATTCGTACCATTAGTTGGTAGGTAACCCTGGTCGTTGGATGTAAGCGGGACATTCGAAGGGACATCGGATGGTCATAGAAGGCAACTTGTAGGAAGTATCCTAGCACATTCGAGGGGACGATCATCATTTTTCGTAGGCAACAATCGAGGATCAAGATCATGTATTCGTAGGCGACATCGTGGGTCTATGATCTTTGTATCGAAGGGACTATGATGATATATTTTGAAGGCAACGGTGCTAGGATACCTCTACGTTCGAGGGACTTGACCATTTGTATTCGTAAGGCATCGAGAGAGAATTACCCTAAGGGGTGCATGTGTGAAAAGAGTGTGTTAATTCAGATATATGTTATCTTGAAATCATGAGTGATCTATGTCCAATTTTATCTTGCTATACACGCCTAATTACTAGCAGTTTATAGGGTGCGGAAAAGTAAAGTCCTACGCTATTACATGGCTTTGGGGCAGTTACATAATAGGAGTGCGGAAAGGTAAAAGTCCTAATTAAACTATTACATCCCATAGGCAGTTACATAATATGAAAAAGAAAAGCAAGAAACATCGTCCGAAACGTTACAACCTGTAAGCAGATACATAATCGGAAAATACGAGAAAATTGCATAAGAGAAAAATGTTAGTAAAAATAAGAATTTTGAATGGAGAAAAATGTTTTAAGTTAGTAATGACAATAATATGATAAGATAATTTTTTGGTAATTTTCTGAATCATTTTTGATAATTAAAAGCAATTAAAAGTCTAATTAATGATTAATTAACAATTAAATAAAATATGCATGCAAAAATATTAATTTTAATATTAAAAAATTAAATAAACATTTTTATGATAATAATGCAAAAAGAAAATATTTTTTGTGATTTTTTAAATGCATGAAAAAAAAGTTTGAAGATTAATTAAATTAACATAAAAATATTAGAAAAAATTAAGAAAATAGAAAAAAAGTTAGTTTGCAAACTGTAAAAAAAGAAAATGGTCTTGCCAGGATTCGAACCAGGGACCATCTGATGAAAACACACGCCTGCTTGCCATCTGAGCCAAGTGCACTTGGTGTTTAGGATCTGGAAACAATGCATTATGTATGTAAACATGCCATGATTTCTGAATTTCAAACACAGTCAAACGCGTGGGACCCAGGTTGTATGAATGGACGAATCAGAACGCGAAGAAGCGCCACGCAAGCCTTTGCCGGTCTCAGATGAGTCAACGACGCCGGAGCCCTAGCTCCGGTCGTCTTCTCCGGCCAACCTAAAATCAAAACCTGCAAAATACGCAAAATAAAAAGCAAAGGGGTACCCTACCCCCTAAATCGACCCTTGCGAATTCAATGGTGGTGTCCATTTGGATTGAAAACTCCTGTACAAGCCGGTTCGAAGCAAACAGTTCCAAATGCCCTAACAGTGGTGGTTCATGTTTTCTACGTGCAAGCTTGCATGAGATGCATCATTCATGGTCTAATGAGTGTCCTGACTTCATACAAACAACCAAAAACGATTAATAATGCATGGATTAAAGAAATCAAAATTAAACAAAATACCAAATCGGAGTGAGCTATATAGCACGATCTGGGATGAATTTGCTTCGTGTAAAGGCTGGGAATGGTTGCTGGGATATCCAGGAAGGCAAAGGAATGCTTGAAACTCCTTGAAACTGGCTGGAAATACGAATTCGAATTTTGCCAACTTTGAAGAATTTTGAGAAAAATAGGGTTGCTTCCAAGGGCTAGGGTTTTCGTCCTTTGTCTTTGTCAATGTGCTGGGTATTTATAGAGTGTAATATTGGAGCAAAAAGAAAGAAAAAAGATATGCCATTGAATGCAAAATAATTTCTCTTTCAAATCAAATCAAATCTTTTCAAAATTTGATTTTTCCTTCCATGCATGAGCTAGCACGAATTTGGCAAATTGTGTGAGCTTTCTTGGTCCCCAAGCTTGATAGAAAACCAATCCAATTCAAATTATACCTTGTTTTCATATTTTATTTAATTTAAATTTGAATTAAATGCTTTTAAATTCAAAAATAAATCAAAAAAATAGAAAGAGGTCGTGGCAAGGCATCAATAGGTCATGGATAATATTATGATCAAGTTTGGATCATAAAATTACAGGCCCATTTGGAAAAAATTGGATTTTGACAAGTATCTCTCTTTGTGCAATTGTTCAAAAATACCCAACTTGTACAAGGTGTATCTTGCTCAATTTTCAACAATTTTGAGTGTTCTTGGACTTTTTAGAAAGCTCTATATGTCCTCTAAACAACACCTTTGGTTTCATCTCAATTGGAGTTTCCATGCTCAATATCACTTCATTACAAAAAGTTTACTTTTTGTTGACTTTGAAAAGGACCTGTAATGTTTTGATCCATATCTTCAAAATGAAGCATTTTTTGACCATGCATGTGAGACATGAAGTTGTAGAGAATTGAATTTCCTTCAAAATGAGAGGTGGTGGAAAAAATTTTGATAAAGTATGAGAAAGTTATGCTCAGTCAAAGTTCAGTTGACTTTTCTCTAGAAAACCCTAATTTGGAAAGTTTGACTTTTGAGCAAATCTTGAGTTTTCTTGATGAATCATGATCAACCCTTGATCAAATAATGAATGTGACTTCAAAATGAGGATGTTGACCAAAAATCATGAAGTTTGACTGTATGTTGACCACAGTTGACTTTTTGTCCAATACAACTGATTTTCAACCATCTGAGCAATTGTCTGAGGAAATTTGACTTGTGAGGCTTGAAACTTGACATGGAGAATCTTTGAAGCATATGAGGAGGCATAATGACCATTGGAGATGTTGGAAGTCCATCTTGATCTGAGAAATACCAAACCCTAGTTTGGGTTGACTGTCTAAGAGAGAGTTTGTCTGATCAACTCTTGAGGAATCCTTGAGTATGGATGTATGAAATGTCTTGAGAAGATGGAGGGCAAATTTTGGGGTATGACAACGTCCTGGAACAGCTGGATAGATCCAATTGTCCATATCACAGTCTCTGTCAGCTTCACCATCAATTGCATCAACATCTTCAATCAGGACTCCACCTTTAACAAACTTGACAGGAGGAGACACTCCCTAGCTTATTGAGGCGGTGACTGAAATCTTCTTTCCTGGAGCAAAACCTAAACCCCTCTTATCTGTCTGAGTAGGAAGCTCTAGCACTCTACCCATCCTTCAGGATGTCCGGACTCAACAACAGCCTGAGCTTGCTTATAGAATGCCAAGAAAACTTCCAACTTCTCTCCCTTTTGCAAAGGAATCTTATCGACTGATACTGTTTCAAAAGCCTGAAAAGGAGTTTCATGGATCTCTCCTTCAATTTCAACATATCGAAAGTTACTCAAATGGCTGATGATATGATCCTCTTCACCATAAATGGTGACAACCTTCCCATTAATCAGGAATTTCAGTTTTTGGTGCAAGGTAGATGTCACCGCACCAGCCCCATGAATCCAAGGGCGTCCAAGCAAACAACAGTAGGAGGGATTGATATCCATGACAAAAAAAGTCACATCAAAAACCTGCGGGCCTATCTTAATAGGAAAATCTGCCTCACCGAACACAAACTTCTTTGACCCATCAAACGCCTTAACCACCAAATCACTGGGTCTCAGCACAACCCTCTCATAGTCCAATTTCAAGAGAGTAGACTTTGGAAGAACGTTAAGAGACGATCCTGTGTCAACCAGCACACGGGATAAAGTAGTTCTTGCTATCTCCACGGAAATGTGCAATGCCTTGTTATGCTTCCTCCCCTCGGGAGGTAAATCAAAATCAGTAAAACCGAGACCATTTCTTGCTGAAATGTTGTTCACAATGCCTCCAAACTGGTTAACAAAGATCTCTTGGGGAACAAAGAATGTCCCTAATAAATGCATCAGAGCATTGCGGTGAGGTTCAGAATCTCTCAACAAGGCTAGAATGGAAATCTTGGCGGGCGTCTGGCTAAGCTGGTCGATTATCTTATAATCGGTTATCTTTATGTACTTCATCGGCTCCTCAACATCCTTAGTCACCTCTGGGCTCAGAACGGGTGCTGAGGTTTTCGGTGTTGACTCATCTCTAATCATAATTCCTTTCCCTTTTGCTTTAGCCTTGGCCAAGGCTTCAGGACTGTTCTCAGCTAGATTGGGTGGGGAGAAGATTCGTCCACTTCGGGTAATCTGACTTTCTCCCACAATATCATGAACCGCAGGCTCAATTTTTCCTTCATCATACTTTTCTTCTCTAGAGATCTCTACATTCAGCTTCTTTCTGTCACGGTAGTATTCAGATCCATAATTCCATGGAATGGCCTTTTCACTAGTGTAAGGTACCGGTCCAGGCAAAGTAATGGTCACCAGAGGTCTCTTGGTCGGCACAGGGATCATAACAGGAATCCTTCTAGAATTGACGAGGATAGTAACCACATCAACTTCATCTTCATTATTCTGCACATCAACCTCTTTCTGAATTAATTGTAGAGTCCCTTCCGTAATCAAACGCTGAATTCCGTTTCTTAGGCTATCACAACCTTCAGCTCGGACCAAACATTCTTCACAACCATCATTACAACTAGGGAAGTCTCCCTTCAACAACAACTGCTTCTTTATCCACCATAACGGGGTGGTCAAAGCATCAACATCCTTTACCAGATTCAAACTTTCCTCTTCACAAATTGTATTAACAGCGCTTCCACCATGGGGAGGCAAGGGATGCTGAATAACATTAGGAGTAGGAGGTGGTCCAAAGTTGATGGCCTTAGTGTCAAGCAAGTTCTGAACCTTGTATTTGAAAGAATAACAATTCTCAATAGAATGCCCCTGCGCGTTGGAGTGGTAAGGACAACGAGCACTCACATTAAAATACTTTGGCAGATTATTCGGGTCAACCTTCAGACTGCGCAATTCAATCATGTTCAGGCTTTGCAAGTGAGCAAACACATCTGCATAAGACATTGGCAAGGGATCAAACTTCTTCAAGGGTCTCTGTTGTTGTTTTCTAGGAACAACATCTTGTTTTGGAACACTAGTAGGAATAGTCACAGCAGCGACTTGGCGATTGAATTCCTGACACTTCTCTTTCCCTCTTCGTTCATACAGCGCGCTTTACTCGCCTTCCTATTTCTTCTGGTAGCCACCAAAAGACTTCTTGGCGCCACCAACTTGATTCTTATCAGTACTAACATCCTGAATCTTTCCCAACTTGATCCCCATCTCAACCCTTTCACCAAACATCACCATATCGGCGAAAGTACTGGTCAGACTGCAAGAGGCATAGTAACGCCCATCTAGTGTGCCAGTAAACATTCCTACCATCTCGCGTTCTACCATAGGGGGTTGAACTCTAGCAGCTACCTCGCGCCACCTTTGTGCGTACTCTTTGAAAGATTTAGTTTTCTTCTGGGATAAGTTGTGTAGCTGGGTTCTTGTAGGTGTCATATCAGTATTAAAGCCATAATGTTGAACAAAGGCTTCAACCAACTCTCTCCAAGTTCGAACATGCGAACTATCAAGGCCCATATACCAATCTAGTGGTCCATTAGTCAAACTATCCTGGAAGAAATGCATCAGGAGTTTCTCATCTTTCGTATAAGCAGACATCCTTCTAAAGTAGTATCTCATGTGAGTTTTAGGACAAGAGTTGCCCTTGTACTTTGCAAGCTCAGGGATTTTGAATTTGGGAGGAATCCTCACTCCTTGCACCAATCCCAAGTTAGACATGTCAAATCCCAAAACTCCTTGGTTCTCAAAGGCATGCATGCGCTCCTCAAGCATGCGCAACTTACGATCAGCTTCAATTGGCTCTTCAGCATTGGAAAACCAATCTTCAAAGTTGTCCTCCTCCTGCTGAGGAAATGGGATCTGAAAAGTCTTCTTGCCTGGTGGAGGGATCACCCCAGGCTCTGGATGCTGATGATGTGTGAGAGTAGGCGGAGGAGGATTCGCCAAAGTGTGACTTATCTGAGCAATCTGATTTTATCCGGTAAGATCAACAGAACTAGTGTTAACATCCAAACTAATTCCAAACACGACATTTCCTTGAGGGGGAGGAACAACTTCGACTCCTTCGACAGTAGTTGCGACAAGGCTCACAACCAAAGCTCTTAAGTCTTCTTGATGTAGAGCCATATTTTGTATCATTGTAATACGGTGAACTGAATTTGAGATTTTTGTATCGCAAATGTGCGGATAGCAAGAGTCGCCACCGGCTTTTCTTTTATCCAATTAAGGGAAGGTGAAAAGAACAGGAAAAGACCTTCGTTAGATTCTGAGTAAGGGAGAAGGTTATGGAAAGGGAAGGTATTAGCACCCTTTCCATCCGTAGTTATCTACGGGCTCTTAGTTGCTCTTTAGATCACTTTTTAAAATTGCTTTCTGTGTGTTTGAAAAAACTATTTTGAAAAGGCATTTCGTTTTGACTTAGTAATGATTCATGTAGGAATGTATACAAAGTGTTCGGAAATGTTTTGTTTTTGAAAAGAGTTTGAACTTTGACAAAAGTGTGTGGTGTGAAAAGTATTTTGATAGAGCAAGCAATTAAAAGTCTTATTACCTACTCAAAATGGTCATTTTAGTGTTGTTTTACGTTCCTTTAGAATAGCGTTATTCGTACCATTAGTTGGTAGGTAACCCTGGTCGTTGGATGTAAGCGGGACATTCGAAGGGACATCGGATGGTCATAGAAGGCAACTTGTAGGAAGTATCCTAGCACATTCGAGGGGACGATCATCATTTTTCGTAGGCAACAATCGAGGATCAAGATCATGTATTCGTAGGCGACATCGTGGGTCTATGATCTTTGTATCGAAGGGACTATGATGATATATTTTGAAGGCAACGGTGCTAGGATACCTCTACGTTCGAGGGACTTGACCATTTGTATTCGTAAGGCAGCGAGAGAGAATTACCCTAAGGGGTGCATGTGTGAAAAGAGTGTGTTAATTCAGATATATGTTATCTTGAAATCATGAGTGATCTATGTCCAATTTTATCTTGCTATACACGCCTAATTACTAGCAGTTTATAGGGTGCGGAAAAGTAAAGTCCTACGCTATTACATGGCTTTGGGGCAGTTACATAATAGGAGTGCGGAAAGGTAAAAGTCCTAATTAAACTATTACATCCCATAGGCAGTTACATAATATGAAAAAGAAAAGCAAGAAACATCGTCCGAAACGTTACAACCTGTAAGCAGATACATAATCGGAAAATACGAGAAAATTGCATAAGAGAAAAATGTTAGTAAAAATAAGAATTTTGAATGGAGAAAAATGTTTTAAGTTAGTAATGACAATAATATGATAAGATAATTTTTTGGTAATTTTCTGAATCATTTTTGATAATTAAAAGCAATTAAAAGTCTAATTAATGATTAATTAACAATTAAATAAAATATGCATGCAAAAATATTAATTTTAATATTAAAAATTAAATAAACATTTTTATGATAATAATGCAAAAAGAAAATATTTTTTGTGATTTTTTAAATGCATGAAAAAAAAGTTTGAAGATTAATTAAATTAACATAAAAATATTAGAAAAAATTAAGAAAATAGAAAAAAAGTTAGTTTGCAAACTGTAAAAAAAGAAAATGGTCTTGCCAGGATTCGAACCAGGGACCATCTGATGAAAACACACGCCTGCTTGCCATCTGAGCCAAGTGCACTTGGTGTTTAGGATCTGGAAACAATGCATTATGTATGTAAACATGCCATGATTTCTGAATTTCAAACACAGTCAAACGCGTGGGACCCAGGTTGTATGAATGGACGAATCAGAACGCGAAGAAGCGCCACGCAAGCCTTTGCCGGTCTCAGATGAGTCAACGACGCCGGAGCCCTAGCTCCGGTCGTCTTCTCCGGCCAACCTAAAATCAAAACCTGCAAAATACGCAAAATAAAAAGCAAAGGGGTACCCTACCCCCTAAATCGACCCTTGCGAATTCAATGGTGGTGTCCATTTGGATTGAAAACTCCTGTACAAGCCGGTTCGAAGCAAACAGTTCCAAATGCCCTAACAGTGGTGGTTCATGTTTTCTACGTGTGCAAGCTTGCATGAGATGCATCATTCATGGTCTAATGAGTGTCCTGACTTCATACAAACAACCAAAAACGATTAATAATGCATGGATTAAAGAAATCAAAATTAAACAAAATACCAAATCGGAGTGAGCTATATAGCACGATCTGGGATGAATTTGCTTCGTGTAAAGGCTGGGAATGGTTGCTGGGATATCCAGGAAGGCAAAGGAATGCTTGAAACTCCTTGAAACTGGCTGGAAATACGAATTCGAATTTTGCCAACTTTGAAGAATTTTGAGAAAAATAGGGTTGCTTCCAAGGGCTAGGGTTTTCGTCCTTTGTCTTTGTCAATGTGCTGGGTATTTATAGAGTGTAATATTGGAGCAAAAAGAAAGAAAAAAGATATGCCATTGAATGCAAAATAATTTCTCTTTCAAATCAAATCAAATCTTTTCAAAATTTGATTTTTCCTTCCATGCATGAGCTAGCACGAATTTGGCAAATTGTGTGAGCTTTCTTGGTCCCCAAGCTTGATAGAAAACCAATCCAATTCAAATTATACCTTGTTTTCATATTTTATTTAATTTAAATTTGAATTAAATGCTTTTAAATTCAAAAATAAATCAAAAAAATAGAAAGAGGTCGTGGCAAGGCATCAATAGGTCATGGATAATATTATGATCAAGTTTGGATCATAAAATTACAGGCCCATTTGGAAAAAATTGGATTTTGACAAGTATCTCTCTTTGTGCAATTGTTCAAAAATACCCAACTTGTACAAGGTGTATCTTGCTCAATTTTCAACAATTTTGAGTGTTCTTGGACTTTTTAGAAAGCTCTATATGTCCTCTAAACAACACCTTTGGTTTCATCTCAATTGGAGTTTCCATGCTCAATATCACTTCATTACAAAAAGTTTACTTTTTGTTGACTTTGAAAAGGACCTGTAATGTTTTGATCCATATCTTCAAAATGAAGCATTTTTTGACCATGCATGTGAGACATGAAGTTGTAGAGAATTGAATTTCCTTCAAAATGAGAGGTGGTGGAAAAAATTTTGATAAAGTATGAGAAAGTTATGCTCAGTCAAAGTTCAGTTGACTTTTCTCTAGAAAACCCTAATTTGGAAAGTTTGACTTTTGAGCAAATCTTGAGTTTTCTTGATGAATCATGATCAACCCTTGATCAAATAATGAATGTGACTTCAAAATGAGGATGTTGACCAAAAATCATGAAGTTTGACTGTATGTTGACCACAGTTGACTTTTTGTCCAATACAACTGATTTTCAACCATCTGAGCAATTGTCTGAGGAAACTTGACTTGTGGGGATTGAAACTTGACATGGAGATTCTTTGAAGCATATGAGGAGGCCTGATGACCATTGGAGATGTTGGAAATCCATCTGGATCTGAGGATAGCCAAACCCTAATTTTGGTTGACTGTCTAGGAGAGGGTTTGTCTGACCAACCCTTGAGGAATCCTTGAGTATGGATGTATGGAATGTCTTGAGAAGTAGGAGGGAAAATTTTGGGGTATGACAATTATCTCCAACATTTTCCCCACGCGAGCGTCCATCCTTGTCCCTATGGCGGCCACGTCAGCTTCAATCTTCTCCATGAGTCTTCTTAGGTTGCTTCTTGTCTGGTACCGGTGAATGTTGAAATCTACAATCTTTCTTCTGTGTAGAAGAAAATCAACGGTAGAAGTAAGAAGACCTATCTCAATACCCTGTTATGTATGATATGTTATGGGGTATGTATGCATGCCCATGCTATGTTTTTGTATATTTTATTTTCAGGGACTCTTTATAGACTCATTAGTTAATAATGAGCATTTGAGGAAAGAACGATTAAACTGCAAATCACTGAAATCTCATATAAACCAGAATGTTAGGTGTAACTACATTGATGACCAAGTTCAAACAAAGCAACAATATTCATACTGAAATTTAAATCATTACATTAACCATTATAAATTCAGATATTTAATTAAGACAAACTGCTAGTCTTCTAAAGATGTTGTCCACGACGAGGCTTCAAATCTCTGGTTTCTGCCTTGAATCGGTTCACCATATCTTGACAAAGAAAGAGGAATTTGCTCACAGCAGGAGGTATCTTATTGCCTTCAAGGTCTTCTAAGGCCGACCTAAGTCTCCAGGACACATCAATAATCAAGCGGTTACACATGTCCACCATACCACAATATTTTTCGTAGAAATGTGCATTCTGCTCTTCTAGAAAGGACACAATTTCATCTTTTTCATCCAACACACGGTTCAAATTATGAATCTTATCTATCCAACCCTGACATTGCTCTCTGAGGCCTTCATAAGCATCTCTGTTACTGTCCCTTTCTTCTCTTGTAATGTTCAACTCTTGAATTTTCTCAGCTAGTTCAACTGATTCCAATTCTTGGGCAATGTAGACTTCTTCCTTTGCAGCTATCTCATTTTCTAGAATATTATTGGTATGTGCTAGAGAAGCTTCTAACTCCGAAATCTTGGCTTCAAGATGTGCTTTCAATGCTTTTTTCTCTTTAACAGCCCTTTCTTCATCTTGGTAAGCTTTCCCTCTTTGTTGCTGAGTAGCTCTTAACTGTTGATGAAGGACTCTCGTCCCACTACCAGCACTGTTCAAGTCTTCAGAATATCTTATTAGGAGCTCTTCATCTTCCTCATTTTTCCTTCTCCTTCCTGCCAACTCTTCCTTTACCTCCTTGAGATTAGCTTCCAGATTTTCTGCTTTGAGAGAAATGCGAGAATTCGAGCTTTGTAGTTCCAATATTTCTTCTTCCATCTTCCTAATGATCTCTTGAAGCCTCATATTTTCTTCTATCGGAACATGAGTGATTATAGGTTCTGGATGATCAAAAGGCACCTCCACAAAATAAGGTAGCTTGATTTCCTGTACTCTTTCTATCACCCACTGGCGATAAGATCTTCCATCAATCCCACCTCTCTTGATCAGCTCTCTGCTCTCCCTATGAATTTGAGTCCAAGCTCTTCGGATCTTTCTTACTTCATTGCGATCCTTTTTGCCAAGCTCATGTATAATGAAGCTTTCTAAGTGCTCAATTCTTGGTTCATTTTCCATTGGATACCTTAACTGCCTTGTTGCAAGCCTTGGGTTATAGTTGATGCAGCCCACAGACCCAATTAAAGGGAAATTAGAATATCCACCACAGTAAGTGATAATATCAACAAATCCTCAACCTAGAGAATGCCACAACACACCATCAGCCGTAAGCGAAGCCAATTTTTGAGACCATGTTAAATTTATCAAAATCTTTTCCCATGGTCCACTTTGAGGGATATGAGATTTCAACCATAAATACAACAGTGGAGAACAACACAGAACCACCACTCGCCTTTTCAGATGTCTCTCATGGAGATGGTAAAGAACATCAGCCAACAATGCAGGAATAGGATTCTCTGACATGAATATACCAATAGCAGACGGGCTCAAGTAACCAATTTCATTGGTTGGAAACATGACTACCCCGAAGATGAGCAAAGCCATAATGGAACTGAAAGTTGGCCAATCCTCTTGAACACTTAAACTTGACAACTTATCTTCCAAGTTCTGTCTAAGAATACCTTTGTCTATAACCCAAGGTGCCACTTCCCTAACAGGGAGAGACAAGGCAGCAGCTATATCGGCCTTATCCAAATCTTCTCCTATGTTGATGAAGGGAATGTCGTTCTTCAAAGGCCAATTAAGAATTCTCTCGAACTCCTCAATTGTAGGAACAAGCTGAAAGTCTTGGAATGTGAAGCATCGAAGAGGCGGATCATAGTATTTTGCCAAAGCAATCAAAGCTTCCACGTCTATGTTGGCAGTCAAAAGATCCAAAATATTCCCGAACTTTTTCCCAAAATAAGCTCTACTGACAGGTGGAATTCTCTCTCTTTGAGTTATCAGCTTCCCTATCTTCAGCTCTTTGAATTTGAGATGTGGAACGTTCTTCACAGTTGGATTCATTCTTCCTTTCTGCTTACTGCACCAACAAAGCCTACAAGGTTCCCTGAAAATAAAAGTTATATGCTAAGTTGTTTTGTGCAAATGTATTTCATGTATGTTCCAAATTAAATAAAGCTGGTTCATAGGATTGGTCGGTCATGGTTTCGACGTCTACCCAACAATTCCCCGGGCAAGGCTAGTCCTATAGTTTTTTTGCTAAATGTTTCTTAGGGTCTCAGATCCCCTTTTACAAATATTATCAACACGCGTACAACCTACGTAGTGATAATATTTGCAAAAGTATACTCCAAGAAACGGATCTTAATAGGATGCTCGAAATCCAATATTTGAGTGGTCGGTCTAGGTTTGGATAACGTGAACAAACTTAGAGTTATAGGTCGTTTGTCCAAAGGTTGATGTCCTGCACTATCATGCGGGTCAACAACCTCCTTAAAACAACCAACTCTAAGCCGGAGTCTTTGCTTCGGTCCACAAGACATTGGAGTCAGGGGGACCTAGGCTACGCAACTCCTCTATTCCTAAAAAGGTGACTTAGAAGCCTGGGTAGTGGGCTTATCTATGTATCAACACCCATAAATTCCCAACACAATAATATATCAACAGAGTAATATATATATAAAGCGTAAAGAGTATAATAAGCAATAAACAATAGATAAGCATAAAGAAGGAAGCGATAAACAAACACACAAACATGCGAAGAACTAAGCAATAAATAAACAATAGACAAGTACCAAAATGTTAGGCTATCATCTAACGATTCGAATACTCGAAATTGGTGAGTGAGCTCTACCAATCATCTCTCATCCAAAATATTTATTATGAAAAGGGTGAGGTGAAGCAAAGTTCACATTTATTAAGTGTATGGAATAAAAGTATTTAAGTCATTAGGCTATCATCTAATGACCCAAATACTTTAAATTTAATTAACTCGTCAGGCTATCATCCAACAATTTAATCAAATGCCGCAACACTATATTTTTTTGTTTTAAAACATGGATAGAAGTTTTTAGTTTATTAGGCTACCATCTAACAATCTAAAAAACTTCGATTTGTTTAAATCGTTAGGCTATCATCTAACAATTGAAACAAATCCCATCCAAATGTTCTTTTATGAAAATTGGTTTAAAAGAAACAAATTCAATTAATTATTTTAATTGGAAAGTGTTTTAAGAATTTCAATATTGGACGGAGAGAAGTAATGATTCGGGTTATGATTAACCAAGTATGTGGACTTGATTAACCTCGTAAGGATAGGTGCTCCTATCCCCAACCATGAGACCCTGGTGCATGGATAATTGGTATGTGGACCAATATTTTTTCGGGTTATGATTAATCAAAGAAACAAGGGCTTTGATTAACCTTGTGAGGATGGCTATGCCCATCCCCAACTATTAGACCCTTAGAGAACTTGGTGTGGGAACCAAAATGAGAGATCAGAGTCGTTTTTTATATTAATTGTGGGTGGAGCGTACGATCGTGTAATAAAGCATACAAGCGGATAAATGGCGGATAAAATTATCACACAATACAATTGAAATTTAAATAATTATTAGGATGGATTTTTTTTATTTGATAAAAAATCAACTAATAATTTAATCGATAATTTAGCAAATAAAAACTAGCATATACTTATTATTATTTAATACATCAAATTAAAAAAACTTGCATAAATAAAAAATTTAAAGAGTGAATTTAGAAATGGGCTTGTGATTGTAGTCAGATCTGGGGGGTGTGAAGAGCAAGCAGAGTCCAAGCCCAATAATACTTGTTGGATCTTGTGTGGACAGTTCCATGGAAATGTAGAGTGGACTATCATTCTGGAACTGGATTTGGATTTGAGCAGATCTGATGGTTATGAGGAAAGGAGCAAAGTTGCTATTATGAGTGTACCTGCAGCAGATTACATATGAACCATACAGACGGTGACGAGTGTCACCACCTGGATTAACTAAATAAAACTAATCCTAATTATTATTTAAATTAAGACTAAACTATGTTTTTTTTTATAAATAAATTAAATAAAATATAATTAATCCTAAATATTTCCTAAACCACTATTAGCCCATCTTAACAAATGAATTAACATAATAATAAAAATTAAACAGAAAAGAATCTGTTCTCTCTCACGTTTCCTCAAGTTCCTCTCATCTCTCTCGTTCTCTCATGCAAAACCATCTTGTTCCTCTCATGACCGCTATCGTTCTCTCATCTCTCTCGATCCCTCTTGTTCCTCTCATGACCACTCTCGTTGTTGTTCTCTGTTCTCTCATGTCCTCACGATTGTTTGGTCGGAAAAGAGAAAGATGGCCGCGCCGGAAATCGCCCTCGTGGCGATGACGGCGGCGGCTCATCTTAGAACATGATTTTTTTGTGTTTTTCTGACTTATCTGCTTATTCTGAAACTCAATCTCATGTTGGTTTTTTGTGATTTTCACAGGTGTAGCCTAAATCTGAAAATGGGAAAGAGGGAAACCCTAGTTCCTAAATGATGAAATCGGTGCTGTTCATGCATAAAAATGAAAGAAATGGAAGAGAAAGAGAAGGATGGAGGCAATAGGGTTCGCAACCTCCTCCTCTTCCTTCGAAAATCCGGTATTACCTTTCTGAATCTCTCTCTCTCTTTGCTTTTACGATTTCTGAAGGGATTTATGTTTGGGAAATGATGAACTTATGCTTTTTAGGGTTTGTAAATCATGATTTTTGTTTGGTTTCTGGGTTTTTTGAATGTTGCTTCTGTTTGATTTTTTGGGTTTCTGAATGTTTGTTTCGGTTTAGGGTTTGGAATGAATAGTGGCTGCCTCTTCCTCGGTTTCTGTGCCTTTCAATGTCTTTATAGTGACAGAACTAGGGTTTTTGATTCTGAGATTTATGTTTTGGAACATGACCTGCTTGTGAAAATAGGATTGGGCTTTGGTATTCTGGTTTTTGACATGTTAGTCATAAGATCTGTTATGTCAGCTCTGATTTTCTGTACTGGACTTAGCAACATTGTAACTTGCTGGACTATGATGTATTGGGATGAAACCTTTTACTATTGTTTTCTGAGTCTGAACCTATTTTTTGGGCTGGAAATCTGACCCTCTGTACTTGTACTTGTTGCAGCTGCCTTTTTAATACTAGTGATTATGATGTTGTCTGAATCACACCTACCTTTTATGAACCAACAACAAAGAGTTTTTGTGATTTGCAAAAGGTAAGGTTTTCTTGTTGAACATGATTGAGAAAGTAAAATCCCTAAGAAAATTGATTCCAAATACAAAACCCTAATGATGAGATTGAGAATTTGTGTAATGCCTTGTATATTCAATGCTGCCCATTGCTTGCTAACTAATCTTTTTTCTTTGTTTTCATGAGTTACAACGACGGCGAGGATGGATGGTAGAAGAAACCTTGGATAAGAAGGAAAGGCTTGAAGATGGAGCAAGAAAGCTTGGAGGGGAATTCAAAAAAGAAAGCAACGAAGATTTCTGTTAGAAAATATAGGATTGGGATATAGAACATGTAAAATTGCTTGTATACTTGCAACTTTAGGCCATAACTTGTATGCTTAGAACTCTTGGCCAAATTGTAACTTGTGTTTGTAATCTTGAACAAATAGCTTGAAACTTAAACGTTTCTTGAAGTGAATGATAATTTTCATCATGTGAATAAATGAGTTTGAACAAAATAAACTTGCCAATTTCAATTGAATGTCGAGTTTCGAATTTGATTCTAACTTTGTAAATGGGCATTCTTTGAATGTCGTCTTGGAATTGAACGAAACTTCGAATCTCGAATGATAAGATTGGAAAAGATAAATTTCGAATATTTGAATGCATATGCTTGAAATTTGGCTCTTTGCATTGAGACTTGGTTCTTGTGGTTGGCGAAAATTTCTTTGAAGGCTTTTGATGAAGAATCAAATTATGGATATAACTAGGCCATAGGAAATAAAACATGGGATAATATCTTCTGGAAAAAAACGTCATAGAACATAAATTCTCCTTGCATATTCATGAAGTAAACCAAAGTAAGTTGATGAAGTATTCAGGCTATTTGAAGCTTACGGGTGAGAACGAAAACTTGAATATTTGTGAAAATAGTATCTTGAAAACAATTTCAAATTTTTTTTCTAAATCCTCCTTTAAACTTAATAATGCATTGAATATACATTATAAAAGATTTGAACCTGTAATCAAAAATCTCGAAATCTGAATTGTCTTGTAATTAAAATAATCCCATTTGAATGATAGACGCCAAATCCTAATTTAAAACTCAATCCTTCAAGAAAATCCTCGAAGAAAATTGTAACCCATGTGAGCATAATTCTTCGACTTCACCTTCGGAAACTCTTGATGAGCAATTAACTTGTGGAAGGAGATAAAACTCAACGTGATGGATAAGAGAATATAGGATCCACTGCTAACCTTGTCATTCTCAACTCTCTTGGATTGATTGAAAGCACTAACATCCTCCATATCTCGTAAAATAAATACCTCAAGCCAATCCGAGCCTAAAACCCTAGAATCAATGACATTAATGCATGAATGTGCAATGGTGGGTACATTACAAACACAAAATGATGCGAGTTTTAATTTCGATCACCCTAGATGCCACAAACGACGTAGATGTGATGAGCGAATGAGTATTTAATGCTAATGGCCCAATGGAAGCGTATGCAAATGAACGCGAAGCCTAAGCCAGATAAAATCGATATAGGAGGGCAAATTTTGGGGTGCAACATCGTGCTAAGATAACCCTACGTTCGAGGGACCTGGCCATTTATAAGGCAACGGGAGAGAATACCCTAGGGGGTGCATATGTGATAACAGTGTATTATTTTCAGATATTTATCTTGTGATTAGTGATCTATGTTGATTTTTATCTTGCCATACACGCCTAGTTACTAGCAGTTTAATAGGTGCAGAAAGTAAATTGCGGAAATGTAAAGGGTCCTACACAATTACATGGCTTTGGGGCAAATACATAATAGGAGGTGCAGAAAGTAAAATGCAGAAAATAAAATCTAAGCTATTACATGATAAAACTTGCAACCTATACATCATTTCTAGAATTTTTTAAAAAATGCAAGAAAAATAAATAGCAGAAGAGAAAACTAGTCCTAGTATTTTTGGTATTTTGAAAATTAGAGTTTATGTGAAAACAACCTAATTCTAAATGATTTTAGTTAATTAGGAAAAATTAGTGAATACAAACCTAAATTAAATTAATTAAATTAGTTAAAAGAAAAGCATTTGTGAAATTATCTAATTAACCTAATTACTAATTAAATTAATTAATTACTTTTAAAAAAAAAAAGCAGAAAATAAACAAAAATAGGGGGAAAAACCCAAGAAACGAGCTTCTGGCAGAAGATGCCCCAGAAGCTGGGGCTTCTGCGGGTGGAAGCGTTGTGGGCATCCAGAAACTGGAGTTTCTGGTGAGTATCCTGCTGAGCGTGTCCAGAAGTTGTGGTTTCTGCATCTAAAGGGGTCCAGAAGTTGGAGCTTTTGGAGGTTCTGTTGCTGGAGGCGCCCAGAAGCTGGAGCTTCTGGGGGTTTCGGTGCTGGAAAGATCCAGAAGCTGGAGCTTCTGGAGACTTTGGATCTGGGATGTCCAGAAGCTGGAGCTTCTGGGAATTCTTCATCTGGGGCCATCCAGAAGCTAGAGCTTCTGGAGGCGTTCCTTCTAGAGACCTGGAAACCTGTAGAGAAAATAGTGAAAATAAAAAGCAAAAGGTGGGGTTTGAACCCACGACCTGAGAGATAGAGAGTGACATAGCGCGCGCAAGGTGAACCGCTGGGGAGGTGATACATCCATTTATACTGGTGGACTCATAAACATGTAAGTGTTGTTGGTCCCTGAGTCAGAAGCGCCGGAGCAAAGCTCCGGTCGTCTTCTCCGGTTTTCCTCAATCCTAGAAACCTGTAAAATGCATCAATTAATGAAAAGTAAAAGCCCATATTTACTATGTTGGACCCTACGATCACGATGGTAAGGTTTGTTTGTCCTAAAACTGCCTGTATCGTGGAATCCGAAACTTTATTAAGCTCATGCCCTAACAATGTCATCTTGTGATTTTTACGTCAAAACTTGTGAAAGATGGATCAAACCTGCTCTAATAAACCTCATGAACACATTAGTATGGTTAAATTTTAATAAAACAGGATAAAATGCAAAATACGAATTCAAGAAAATATGAAAACGGATGCTTATGGATGGCATGACTATGCGTGCTTTGGCCATGGATAATGATCCATTCTTACCCTACTATACCTCAGGAACAAGAATCAACGCTTGGAAGTACTTGAAACCGACTGGAAATTGGAATCCGAGTTTGCAACTTTCTTGAAAAATTTGAGAGCTTTTTAGGGTTTGTGAGAGGTTGGCTATCTGCGTGAGAGGCTGTCCAAAATCCTCATTGTCTTGTAAGAGTGCTAGGTATTTATAGGAGAATGGAAATAGGTCAAGGCTTTAAGAGAAAATATTTTCTTTAAATGGAGAATATTTGATTGGAAATTTGCATGAAATCTTTCCAAATTTGCTCGATCTTTTCCTCAATCTTCTTGCACGAATTTGACAGCTATTTTGGGCTTCCTTGGTCCTCAATACATGCACAAATCAAGCCTATCTTGCATTAATAATATATCTTTGTATTTTATTTAATTAAATTTGAATTTAAGCCATTTAATTCAAAATAAATAAATAAAAGGATAGAAGGTGTGGCATGTCAGGAAGTCATGGATAATCTTATAATCAAGTTTGAATCATAAAATCTTAGGCCCATTTGAAAAATATTTTCTTTTGCTAGGTATTTTCCTTCATGCACCTCCTCAAAAATGCTCAACTTGCACAATTTATATCTTGCTCAATTTTCAATGTTTTTGGGTGTTCTTGGACTTTTTAGAAAGCTCAAGATGTCATCTAAACATAATTTTTGGTTTCATCTTCATTGAAGTTTACATGCTCATGAACACTTCTTTGAAAAAAGATGACTTTTTGTTGACTTTTTAAAAGGACCTGTAATGTTTTGATCCAAAACTCCCAAATGAAGCATTTCCTGCCCAAGCTTGTGAGACATGAAGTTGTAGAGAATTGAATTCTCTTCAAAATGAGCATTGGTGGAGAAATTTCTAATGAAGTATCTGAAAGTTATGCTTGGTCAAAGTTCTGTTGACTTTTGTCTAAAGAAACCCTAATTTGGAAACTTTGACTTTTGATCAAATCTTGACTTTTCTTGATGAATCATGATCAAATCTTGATCAAATGATGAATATGGCTTCAAAATATTAGTGTTGACCAAAAATTATGAAGTTCGACTGTATGTTGACCACAATTGACTTTTTGTCCAATACAGTTAATTTTCAACCATCTCAGCAATTGGATGAGAAATTTAGACTTGTAAGGCTTGGAACTTGATATGAGGATTCTCTGAGGTATATGATGACCACCTGAAGCATTAGAAATCCATCTTGACTTGAGAATAGAAAAACCCTAGTTTGGATTGATTCCTTAGGATAGGGTTTATTTGGTCAACCCTTGTGAAATTCTTGAGAATTGAGATGTGAATTGTCTTGAGAAGTAGGAGGGAAAATTTTGGGGTATAACAGTTGACCCTGTTCAATCTTCTTGTACCGAAAGGTTTATATTGGTATGCTTGCCTTTCGTGACCTGAAGGTAGAAGATGATTGAACACTCGAGTACACCTGAAAATTTGCACTTGCTGTTGTATTGAATGGGATCGTCAGTTGACAATGCGCTGGAATGGGCTTACAGATGCCATTTGGATAAGCTGATGCTGGAGAGTGAGTCGTACGCCAGACTCTGTGTTCGTCTTTTGGAGGAGAGGAATATCGGAGATGGGCTTAAAGATGCCATCCATAGAGATGAAGACGTGTATTCGGAGATGGGCTTAAGATGCCATCCGGGGAGTTTGATAGTAAGATAGATTCATAATAAACCTTCGTCTTGGCTATTTCTGAGATGAATACTTGGCAGGATGCGGATAGTTTTCCCGTCTAGTTTCGGGTGTTGATCCATAGTTCGTTATCTGGAAATAATTTGTGTGGTTGTTCAGATAGTTCTCCCCTCTTGTTTCGGGTATTAATCTTTGACCTTTTGTTTGGAAAATAACTTTTACCTGTTAGGGAGATAAAACCTTGATAGGATATGGTTAGTCCTATGCAGATTATGATGCATGCGAGTGTATGATAATGCTTGTGAATGCTCATGTTATGACTTTCATGTACAATGCATGAATGTAGATGTTACAGTATTTCAAAACATATCCATCTTGAAGAAGATAGGAATGTTCTGCTGGAGATTTCTGATGTTCGCTTGGGGATAGGGTCGTTGGAAACCCTGACTGGGGAGAAAAAAGATATGCCTTAGATTCCTCCGATGCAATATCTGACCAAATCTCGAGTCTGGATATTAACGTTGTTTGAAGAATATCAATGCTCGAGAGATACTCAGCTGGGGATCTTGTGCATAGACCTTGTTGGGGATGACGTGAAATAAACCGCTACTGCTTGAAGACTGATGTGATTGGTTGTTGTATTACTGCTCGGGGATCAATGTAATGTGACGATGTTGATGGGATCACTGCTCAGGGACTAACGTGATGAAGTTGAATAGGATCAATGCTCAGGGACTAATGTGATGATGTTGAAGAATCACCGCCGGACTAACATGATGATGTTGATAGAATCATCGCCGGGGACCAACATGATGATGTTGGAGGATCGCCGGGACCAACATCATGAAGTTGAATAGGATCACCGCCGACCAACGTGATGATGTTGAAGGATCACCGCCGACTAATGTGATGATGTTGATAGAATCACCGCTCGGGACTAACATGATGATGTTGGAGGATCACTACTCGGGGACTAACGTGATGAAGTTTAAAGGATCATTGCTCGAGGACTAACGTGATGATGTTGAAGGATCACTGCTCGGGGACTAACGTGATGGTGTTGATAGAATCACGCTCGGGACCAACATGATGATGTTGGAGGATCACTACCGGGACCAACATGATGAAGTTTGAAGGATCACTGCTCGGGGACTAACGTGATGAAGTTGAAGTATTAGAATACTGTTAAGGAGAAGATCGTAATTCTTCGTTTAAGAGGATTTGTCTTCGTAGGGAAAGCAATGTTTCTGTGGGGATTGATGGTCCTGCGGATGTACTGCTTATGAAAGTGACTCTGTGGGGATGTATGGGTGACTTTGGTCGTCATCTCAATTCCTAGAGCCTGTAGTAATCACTGTTTCTATTCACTTTTCGTATGTTTGTGAATGGATGTTTATTGTCAGATGCATATAATCATTCAAAGAAAACATTGGACTTTATGCAAACAACAATAAAGTTAGCAGTATAAAAGAGGAATTTGCATTGATTTTGAAAAGTGGCCTATATTCAGGCAGTTTGTATACAAGAGACAAATATCCTAGTAAGAGGAAATTGTCATAATAGTAAAAAGCTATGTGGAAACAATCTTGTCGAGTTTCAACTATGTTATTGCTCATATATTTTCGACTATCTCATCTGCTTGCTATTAGAAGAAAGTGATTGAATTGACTTGCGCCGCTTGAAGTTGATAGTAACGTAATCTGTAAGCAGGTGATCTGGACGAGACATAGTTGTACGCTTAAATCCCTAATTTTTGCTTAGACCTCCCTTTCGGGTTTTCAGTCTACCGGGATACCCTTTTTTGCCCAAGCCGCCTTTGCAGGTTTTCGACTTACCGGGTGTAAATTTTTGTATATATATCCTTAACTTTTTCCCGAACCTTTTGGTTCGCCAGGATGCCCTTATTTTTGCCTAGGTCGGTCGACCTAGCGGATCTCGTTCATGCATAGTATTTTTTGACTATGTCTGCGTTCACAAGGTGTGGAAAGTCTTCTCCATCCATGGTGCTAAGTATCATAGCTTCGCCAGAAAATACTGTTTTGACTAAGAATGGTCCCTCATAGGTGGGAATCCACTTGTCCCTGGGATCACCTTGTGGAAGGATGATGTGCTTGACTACTAGATCACCGACTTGGTAGACTCGGTGTTTGAATTTCTTGTTGAATGCTCTGATCATTCGCTTCTGGTATATCTGTCCATGACAGATGGATGCGAGCCGTTTTTCGTTGATCAAGTTGATCTGGTCAAGGCAAGTCTGGACCCATTCGTCTTCGCCCAATTCTGTGTCCTGGAGGACTCCGGTTGAAGGAATCTGAACCTCGATGGGAAGGACTGCTTCCATACCATATACAAGAGAGAAAGGGGTTGCCTCCGTAGATGTTCGTACTGTAGTGCGGTAACCGTGGAGAGCAAATGGCAACATCTCATGCCAATCTTTGTAAGTCAATGTCATCTTTTGTATGATCTTCTTGAGGTTCTTGTTGGCGGCTTCCACTGCGCCGTTCATTTTTGGCCGATATGGAGAAGAGTTGTGATGTTTAATCTTGAACTGCGTGCAGAGTTCGGTGATCATTTTATTATTGAGGTTGGTACCATTGTCTGTGATTATCCTTTCGGAGACGCCGTACCTACAGATAAGATTATGCTTAATGAATCGAGCCACAACATTCTTGGTAATAGATGCGAACGAGGCTGCTTCTACCCACTTGGTAAAGTAGTCAATTGCAACGAGGATGAAACGATGTCCATTGGAAGAGGTGGGCTTGATTTCCCCAATCATGTCAATGCCCCACACTGCGAAAGGCCATGGAACGGTCAGAACATTCAATGGAACTGGAGGCACGTGCACTCTGTCTGCGTATATCTGGCATTTGTGACAAGATCGAGCATAGCGGTAGCAATCAGCTTCCATGGTGGACCAATAGTAACATGCTCTTAGAATCTTTTTAGCCATCGTATGTCCACTAGAGTGGGTACCGAATGCGCCTTCATGTAATTCTTCCATGATTCGTTCCGCCATTTTCTGGTCTTCACAACGGAGTAAACACAAGTCGTCATTGCGCTTGTATAAGATGTCGTTGCTGAGGAAGAATTTGGATGCGAATCCTCTTAAGAACTTCTTGTCATTGACAGATGCCCCTGCAGGATATTCCTGAGTCTCAAGATACCTCGTCACTTCGTAGAACCAAGGTTTCTCTTTTGTATCAAGTTCACAACAGTATGCTGGTTCGTCAAACCTTTCGATGATGATTTGGGGAGCTTCGTTGTCCCATCTGACTTTGAACATAGACGACATGGTAGCTAATGCATCTGCCAACTAATTCTCTTCTCGTGGAATGTGATCGAAAGTGATTTCTTCGAAGTAAGGGATCAGACTTAAAACATGCTCTCGATATGGAATGAGATTCGGATGCTTCGTATCCCACATGCCTTTAACCTGACTGATCACTAAAGCTGAGTCTCCATATACCTGAAGGAATTTGATTCTTATGTCAATAGCAGCTTTGATACCCATGATGCACGCTTCGTATTCGGCCAGGTTGTTAGTGCATTCAAAACATAGTCTGGCGGTGAAAGGCATGTGCCCGCCTGTAGGAGATGTAATGATGGCGCCAATGCCATTGCCAAGTGCGTTTGAGGCTCCATCATAGACAATGGTCCATCGGGATCCTGGTTCAGGTCCTTCATCTGGTCCTGGTTCTTCGTAATCAGTAACTAGCAAAACGTCTTCGTCTGGAAACTCGAAATGTATAGACTGATAGTCATCTACGGCTTGATGAGCCAAATGATCGGCTACCACACTTCCTTTGATCGCCTTCTGAGTAGTATATTGGATGTCGTATTCGGTCAAGATCATTTGCCATCTTGCTATTCTTCCAGAGAGGGAAGGTTTCTCGAATATGTATTTGATCGGATCCATTTTGGAGATCAACAAAGTAGTGTGAGTCAACATATACTGTCTTAGTCGGCGAACAACCCAAGCCAAAGCGCTGCAAGTTTTCTCGAGTTGCGAGTATCTTATTTCATAGTCGGTAAACTTTTTGCTAAGGTAGTATATTGCATACTCTTTTCGACCAGACTCGTCATGTTGCCCCAACACACACCCCATGGAGTTCTCTAACACTATCAAGTACATGATAAGAGGTCTTCCTTTGGCAGGCGGCATCAGGATAGGAGGATTTCGTAGGTACTCCTTGATTTTGTCAAAAGCTGTCTGGCAATCGTCATTCTATTCCACTACCTTATCTTTCTTCAGTAACTTAAAGATTGGCTCGCAAGTAGCAGTTAGGTGTGCGATGAATTTGGCAATGTAGTTTAATCGTTCCAAGAAACCTCTGACTTCCTTCTCGGTACGGGGAGTTGGCATTTCTTGAATAGCTTTAACCTTGGCATGGTCAACTTCAATACCTTTACCACTGACAACAAATCCTAGGAGTTTTCCGGATCTGACTCCAAAGGTGAACTTGTTGGGATTAAGTCTTAGTATGTACTTCTTCAGTCTATCAAATAGCTTTCGTAAATGATCGAGATGTTCTTCTTTAGTTTGTGATCGATCTATTATGTCGTCGATGTAGACCTCTATCTCGTGATGAATCATGTCATAAAACAGAGCCACCATGGCACGTTGATATGTGGCGCCAGCGTTCTTCAGTCCCAATGGCATAACTTTGTAACAGAATATGCCCCACTGTGTAACGAAAGTAGTCTTTTCCATGTCTTCGGGAGCCATTTTGATCTGATTGTAACCGGAGAAACCATCCATGAAGGAAAAAACCATGTGTTGAGCGGTGTTGTCAACCAGTACATCAATATGAGGAAGTGGAAAATCGTCTTTCGGACTTGCTCTATTCAGATCTCGGTAGTCCACACACATTCGCACTTTACCATCCTTCTTAGGTACAGGCACCACGCTCGCAACCCACTGTGGATAAGAAGTAACGACTAAGAAACCGGCATTGAACTATTTCATAACTTCGGCTTTGATTTTCTCTGACATCTCAGGACGCATACGACGAACTTTCTGCTTCACGGGGAGAAAGCCTTCTTTCGTTGGTAGTCGGTGTACCACAATGTCAATGTCTAGACCTAGCATGTCTTCGTAAGACCAAGCAAAAACCTCGATATAGTCTTGTAGCATCTGGACCAATCTCTTCTTGACATTGTTCTTAAGACCTGCTCCAATCTTAATTTCTTTTCTTTCTTCGTCAGTACCCAGATTCACAACCTCAACTGGCTCTTTGTGTGGTTGTATAACCTATTCTTCTTGTTGTAGTAGTCTGACAAGTTCTCCTGGCACTTCACAATCTTCCTCACCTTCGTCTTCGGCTTGGCAGATCGGATTATCGAAGTCATATTTAGCAATAGCAAATCTATTATCAACGAGATTCAGAGTGAATTTTCAGTGTATCACGTGGGTGTGTGTAAGAACACATAGCTTTTTGAAGGCGTAATAAAGTAAAAGAAAAGAAAGAGTAAAGTATTTGAATGCAAAAGTCCAATGATTTTATCGAATGAAAATATGAAAATGGCAAATAATAACCCTCACAAACGAGTCGTGATGAAAGGAAGGCACTAGGCTTTTAAGTTTATTGTCTGAACATAATAAAAAACGAAAAGAATAACAGAAAACAAAAAGCAATTACTCCTGTCTAAAGGAGATTGGTATGACGTCTGCAATACTCCAATTGCTGAGTCCATTGTCTGAAGTTGGGAAAATCTAGCTGTTGATGTCGAAACCGCTATCGTCGTCTGCTATAGCATGGACTCTGCTCTTGCTGATGTGGAAAGGAAGTTTGCCGGCACGTTCGCGGCGTATCATCTTCTGACCTTTGGTAGTGAAACCTAAACCAGTCTTCTCAAATTTGAACGGGAGATTGGGGAGCTGACCCCAAACAGTACAACCTCCTTCCTTAACTGCAGCTTTGGCGTCTTTCAGTGAGGCCATCTCGGTGGAACTTTAGTAGCTTCAGGAGTGACATGAGAGTCAACAGGCATGACTCCTGGAACTGCTTCGAAAGCTTTACAGGGAGTTTCAATGAATTCTCCTTCCATTTTGAGGTATCAGAATGACTGTACATAGCTTACTATATATTCTTCCTCACTGCATATTATAACAATCTTCCCCTTCACTGGGTACTTCAGCTTCTGATGCAAGGTAGAGGTGACAGCGTCTGCCCCATGTATCCAAGGGCTCCAAGTAGGCAAGAGTAAGCTGGACGGATGTCCATGAAAAAGAAAGTAGAGTCAAAAGTCTGGGAACCGACTTTAACTGGCAGGATGAGCTCTCCGAGTACTGTTCATTTAGAACCATCAAAAGCTCTTACAATCATATCGCTGGGCTTCATGACCACTCCTTCAACATTAATTCGGTCGAAAACGCTCTTTGGTATAACATTTAGAGCAGAACCGGCATCCACCAACACGTGAGACAATGTGGTACCCTTGCATTCAACGGAGATGTGCAAGGATTTATTGTGTTTCCTTCTGGTAGGAGTCAAATCAGCATCAGAGAAACCTAAACCATTCTTGACAGTCAGGCTAGCGATACAACCTTTGAATTAATCAGCAGTAGTTTACGGTATGTGAGCATTCTTTAGAAACTTCACTAAGGCTTTAGCATGAGCCTTAGAGCACAATAGCAGAGCAAGCATGGATATCTTGGACGGAGTTTGTCCCAATTATTCCACAACATTGTAGTCACTCTTCTTGATGATCTTCAGAATTTCCTCCATTTCTTGCTTGGAGGTGTCTTCAGCAACTTTCTTTGGTACTTCTGTCTGAGCAGGATGAGTTACTGGTTCTTTCCCTCTAGCTTCGAGAACTGGTTTGATAGCAGGAATGCGAGCTGGCGTAGCCGTATCCTTTGGAGGAGAGATCTCTCGAGAAAACACTCTTTCGGTTCTGGTTACCTCACTTGATCTGGTGATGTTGTCGATGCCAGGATCGGTAGCTTCAACTGCAATGTCCTCAATGGTCAAAGGTTCTTGTTTGACACCATGATAGTAAACTTCAGCTCCATAATTCCAAGGTATAGCTTTATCAGAGGAATATGCAACTGGTCTGGGAGAAGTAATGATGAGAGGTGCCACTCTAGGCGTAGGATCGGCAGAGGTGATCCTTATTGTGTTCACGTCAACATAGTGTTCTGGGAAATCGTCTCCCCATCCGGTTGCCTTGATGTCTTCGATTGGAATCTTGTAGCTTTTAGGAGCGGTATACTCAACCATGAAATCAAACTTCCCACTTGGCTGCCCCAAGGTATCCCAGACTTCTGGTACGGCTTCACTCACGTCTTCGATCTTCAAACTCTTAGAAATGTCTTCACACAGATTCTCCACAGATGGTGGTTTCAGAAACAGCACTTCTCAGTTATCCATCATGCGTTGAATACGCCTTCTTAGCCAAGCACATCTGTCAGATTCAGATGCACACCAACGACAATCATCAAGGCATCCTGGAAATACATCGGCTTGCAGTAAATCATTCTTGAGAGTCATGAGAGGAATTGTTAACTTGTTCACATCATAAACATAGGAGTTATCATCAATAGCATTGGAACCTTTACCATGGTCAGACATTGGTGCGTTGATCACATTTGGAGTTTCGACATGAGGGTCGAACTCAATTTCTCTTGCTTCAATCATGTCTTGGATTTTGTTCTTCAGAGCCCAACAATTGTTGGTGTCGTGCCCTGGACTGTTGGAGTGGTATGCACATCTCACATTAGGATTGTAATTTGGAGAGGAAGTGTTGACGTGCTAAGGAGGATCCCTCAAAGTAATCAACTCTGCTTTCAACATGTGTTGTAGCGCTTGGGATAACGGCATGTTGATCTTCGTAAACTGTCTTCGTGGCGCGTTCTAGCTACGCGCGTTGTCTCGTTGAGGTTGCGCTGGTGTGGGATTGGAGGTCACAACTTCCCCTACAGATTGAGTATGATCAGCTTTATCACGGCTCTTCTGACCATAAACAGCATTGGTTTCTTTCTTACCACCAAAAGATCTCTTCGCAGCATTTGAAGATGACTCTACCTGTATTTTTCCGCTCTTGATTCCAGATTCAATATGCTTACCTGTCAATATCATCTCGTTGAATCCGGATGAAGAGTTTCCAATCATCTGATTGAAGAATGGGCATGTCAGTGTTCCCATGAACATATCAACCAACTCCCTATTGGACAAGGGTGATTGAACTCTGCCTGCTAGATCTCTCCATTTATGAGCATATTCTTTGAACTTCTCATCACGACCCATAGACATGCTCTATAGCTGCATGCGGGTAGGTGCTAATTCGGCATTGTACTGGTACTGCTTGTAGAAAGCATCTGCTAAGTTATTCTAGGTGTGAATATGGGTATTCTCTAGCTGATAATACCACTCCAACTGTGTTCCGGATAAACTCTCTTGAAAGAAATGGATCCATAACTTCCTGTCTTCAGTATGAGGATGGATCTTCTAAACATAGGACTTCAGATGTATCTTTGGGCAAGAGATTCCATCGTACTTGGAAAAGGTAGGAACTTTGAACTTGCGGGGAATTACCACGCCAGGGACAAGACTCAGATCATCAAAGTTCAGCCCAGACATTTTCAGATTTTCCACAGCATTCATACGGTCTTCAAGTTGCTTGTACTTTTCGTTGTCGGGGATACGCCGCTCACATAGTCTTCATCTTCGCTGCACTCCATGATGGATTCCTTCACTGTTCTTGACACTTCCCTGGCCACCGCTTTGTCCGAGATTTCAAATCGATCACCATTCTAGCGGGACCCTTGTGATTCCTTCCCATGTTGAGGATATCGATGGTCTTCTTCTCGTAATGAGCTTTAGATCCTTCCGACCTGGACCAAGTCAGAACATCTCCTCGAATTGAGCATTCGAGCCCGGATATCTTTGACAATTGTCAAGAGCCATTTCCTACCAAATAAACAGAGAATAAGAAAATCGGTCTTCCATGTAACCGTTATGAAATGTTAAGCCATGATATGTGATGCTATGCAATGCAATGCAATGCAATGTTTTCAAGGACCTAAGGAATTTAAATTTGTTAGACAAGAACAAACTTTTTATTAGTTTACTTTTAGCAAGTACAAAAGAAAGTTTAAACAAAAAAATAAATTCCTAGAGCTTTAGGTCTCCCATGGGCGCCTCTTGTGTTGAAGTAGGTGTTGATGTTTCGCCTCCTCGTAAAGTAGCTTTGACAACTCTAATACCTTCTTCTCACTTGCATAACACCGCATCAATGTATCCCTTCTTCTTAAGTGAATCCAGATCTCCTCAAGTCTTCAAGATCAGAGGCATGTCTAGATGGAGAACGGTATAGGGTTCATCACCTATAGCAACAAGTTCCATAATCACTGGTAGCACAGGTGTAAACGGCATCATGAGGTTTTGAGCTCGAGATCGCACCCATTTGAGGTAAGGTTCCCAAGATGTGTAATTTTTGTGTCCCAAAGTCTTGGTATCAGCCTTCTTTACCATGCCCCAACCGCGGTACAAATCTTCTACTGTAACTGAGATCATTGTAGTCAAACACAATGTCTTGAGAAGCATATCATGAGGACCATCTCTTCGAGCATAACCAAACTAACGAGAGCTAGAGAAGGGTTGTGTGATACCCCTTATGCCAAGGAGTGGTACATTAGGGAATTCCACAATGCTCAATGAAAGTGAAACCTTTGAGAAAAGAGACACCAACGGATATCCGAGTGAGAGAGTGACATTAGCCTTGAGACCACTTCAATCTTTGCTCGCTCATTTCATCATCGAGGAAGGTGCAAAATAAACCACCGAAAGTAACGGTATGCAACACATGAGAGCTCCTTGTCTTTGATAGTACGAGTGGAGAGAATGCATCCCCAAGTAAGGTAGGCACAGATTACGAGTGAGGAATATCTTGATGGCGTTCACGTCTATGAACTGATCTGGATTAGGAAACAACACCAAACCATAGATTAGTAAGGTCAAAATGTCTTCGAATGCATGGAGACTCATAGCTTTGAGGAATTCTCGAGCTTTATCAAAACTGGCAAGTAAACCCTTAACTCCGCTTCTTGTTTCCCAATTAGCTTCAATGTCTGATTGCTTTAGATGTAATACTGATGCGATGTCTTCGTATTTCATAGCTTTTTCTGAACTAGTGAATGGTATCTGATCAAGGATAGGTATCCCAAGCAGGTTAGAGAACTCTTCCAATGTAGGAACCAACTGATAATCTGGGAATGTAAAGCAGTAATGTTTCGGATCAAAGAACTGGAACACGACGTGCATCATATCTTCTTCAAAATCAGAGATAACCAAGTCAAGCAGATAACCATGTCTCTTGATAAACTGAGCATGATCGGGAACTTCTGAAACTAATCCTTTGAGTTGAGAAGGTATACCCATGTGTTCGCGTGAAAAGGTGACGCGCTAGAGGATGCGAACGTGAATTCGGATTCTCTGGCACGAAATGATTTACTCTTTTGATTTGTTTATAAAGATGCCGCGAGCATCAAGCTTTATTATTTTCAACACAAGAAAGATGATTTAATGATTATGAAAAAGGGGAAAGCTGAAATACCCTCAATTGATATTGGTATGCGTAACGACTAGCGCAAACTAGACGCAACGCATTGGGGAGATTCTGAGTAAGGGGGATTGTTATATAAAGGGAATAGATGGAGCACCCTAAATATATGTAGTTATCTACAGCTTTATATATGAATATATTGGATATGTTTGTGTGTTTTAATTGCTATTTCTATGATTGGGAAAGTTTCTCCTTTGGGATTTTAAGAATGATAGATTATGTGGGATTCTAGTGTTTGTTATTATTGTGCTCGCAAAGATCTGTGGATCTTCTGCATACATATCCCCTAGTGGGAATCAAAGCAATTGTAGCTCGGATCTACAGGGTTCTATGGTTTGTTTGGTCTGAGGGAGAAAGAATTTTCGGCAAGGATGAGACCTCAGGCTCACGATTCTCAAAAGGATGTTGAGAAAGTCGAGCAATCGTAGTTCCCACTTATGCTAGTGGAAAGCAACGGATGTTAGTAAGAGATGATAAATGTCATCTTAATGAAAAAATGTATCTAATCTATCACATACATTTTGAAAAGTTTGATCGATTAAATCTTTCGTCGAAGTTACGTGTGTTTTGCTTGAGTATGCGCTACCACTTACATGTTTAAGAAAGATGTTTTGAAACAGATGAATGAATCTTTAACTGTAAGTATTGGTGTTTTGCTTGAGTGTACAAGCGTTACCACTTACAATTAAGAGATGTTTTTGTTTGAAAAGAGTTTGAAAAGTTTTGAAAAGTTTTTTGACTGTATGTGATGTAATAGATTAGATACTTCTTCCATAGAGATGATAGATGTCTAAATCTCGAGGAGAAATTGATTGGATTAAAGGGATGCTTTTAAGAAGCCCGTGGGTCCTTGTACTGTTAGCCCAAGAGGAGGCATTCCGAGGGTCATCGAGGGTCCTTTTATGAAGCTCGAGAGGAAGCTATAGGGTATGGCTGGCTTTGTGTTAAAAGGGATTTCACCGAGAAACCATCCTTTTGGAATTAAGAGCAATTTCACCGGGAAATTTTACTGGGATTTTGAAAGTGATTTCACCGGAAACCATCCTTTCGTGGTTCTATCTTAGCGGGTGATTCTTTGGAAGCCCAATAGGAGGTCATAAGAGATTTCCTATCTCTTTCATTGTATGATGCCCAAGAGAAGGCTAAACTCAATGAGGAGTTCTTTTGAACGAAGCCCAAGAGGAGGCTGACTCAACAGGGGAGTATTGTCTTATATGAAGCCTAAGCGGAGGCTAAACTCAGTAGGGGATGAGTTATCTTGTACAAAGCCCAAGCGGAGGCTAAACTCTATGGGAAGAGTTATCTTGTATGAAGCCCAAGCGGAGGCTAAACTCATGCTGGTGATGAATTGTCTTGTATGAAGCCCAAGAGGAGGCTACAACTGTGGGGAACCTATTGGTTAGACTAATTGTTATGTTATAATTAGACAGTTGTATAAACAAGTGTGTGTGTGTGTGATATGTATTCACAGGAGTTTATGAAGGAAATATAAACAATGCATGATGTTTATTACAAAGTTTATGAAGGAAATATAAACAAGTGTCTGTGAAACGAACGTTTAAAACGAGCGCAACTTGATTATTTACAAGTTTGAACTGTTACAAGGAAACGAGTATGTACACGAACGAGTATTTATGTACAGAGAAAGATGGATGTACATAGGAGGGTTGGGACTTACACCATAAGGGTGGCCCATTGATTCAAAAGCAGTTTCACCGGGAATAATGCTCCTTTCAATATCAATGGCATTCAGTTGAATGTACAGATGAAACAGAAAAGATCGAAGTTTATCTGTGTTTAAGTATTTACAAAAAGTATCTGTGTTATGTACAGATAAAAGTTTATATGAAAAGATCTTGATATGTACAAGAAAAATGTGTATGTACATAAAGAATGTTGGTTTGAGTATACACAAGTGAAGTGAAAACAAACAATCAAAGTTTGTCTGTACTTGAGTATAAAAAGTATCTGTATTATGTACAGATGAAAATTTGTATGTGTTTGGAAAGAATTTGATATGTACAAAGAAATATTATGTACACAAAAGAATGTTATGGGACTTACACCGTGATGGAGGCCCATTGGTTTGAAAGTAGTTTCACATGGAATAATGCTCCTTTCAATACCAATGGCATTTAGTGTAAAGTGAAAACAAACGGAAGAAAGGTTGTCTGTATTATGTACAGATGAAAAATTGTACATAATGGAATGAATATGTATAAGGAAATATATACATAAAAAGAATGTTTTGGGACTTACACCGTAAGGGAGGCCCATGATCGATTGAGAAATTTGAGAGAAAACGAAAGCGGTTTTATCGTTTAAATCGGATCGATCATTGTAAAAAGATGTAAGTTTGATGAAAAAAGTTTTGAAGAAATGATTTTGAAAATGTTTTGAAATGTAAAGTTCATTTATGAGAAGTTTTGAAAAGAATCGGAAGTTGAAAACTTGAAAAATTCACCTTAAAAGGAGGTTTGAAAAAGTGCTCAGAACGTCGTTTTCGGCTCGATCAAAATATAATCAGATGAAAGTTTTTTCTGAAAATTTTTACACTATCATAAAATAGATGTATTTATTGACAAGTGTCCAAAAAATCACCTTAAAATAAGGAGTTTTGATTGGTTAAAAATTGTGAAAGTTTTGTAAAAACATGAAAATATGAAAAGTTTGAAAAAGAATGGTCTTGGTGGGAGTCGAACCTAGGACCAAAGGGTGACCACGTGGCACTGAAGACTAAGAGCAAGCAAGCTACCACTGGGACAAACGCTACCGGTGTTTAGTGGACTAGAACACGTAAACATAGCATTGAAATTTTGAATATTCAAACTCAAGAACACGCGCACAGTCTATGTTCTTCATTTTGATTTTCAATTTCAGGAATTCAAGCTAAAATCTTCATTTCTCAATGAAATTGAATGAAGTAAACATCAAACTTGCTCGATTTTGAACAACGAACACGATGGTACTTGTTAATTGCATTTATTTTAAGCCCAGAATGATTTGAGTTGTGAAGAACACTATGAACCCTAAACTGAAAATTTCAAATTAAATGATGTGTAGTTGATGATTCTTTGATTTTATTGAGGGCTATTGATCGTTATAAGTGCAGAAACAAACCGGCCATGAGTTTTTTCCAATTGATGCAAGGAATCATAGAGTTCGAAGTTGGTGTTCATACCTGCTCGTGTTGAGATCAAGATGATGATTGCGCTGCCGTAACTTGTTTGAAGATCGTGAGCTTTAACGGATGCTAGGAAGTCAGGGATGGTCTCGCACTCCTTGAATCGAGCCGAACTCTCAAGTCAAGTCCACCTGCATAGACACAAAATTGAACTTAACTCGGGTTAAGAGTGTTATAGTTCAAGATTAATGGTCGCTCATGTCCATGGAGTATGGTGATGATGTTTGAGTGATCACAACACGCTTTGATCAAGCTTCAGCTTCAAATTCGATTCATAAGGCGCTTTGGAAAGTTTGAAAATGGAAAGTGAAATCGATTTTTGTTTGTTCTTGTTATGATCTTAAGTTCTAAACAAGTTTTATATTGATAGTGAAGCATGTTTGACACCAAAGTTTATCATGTTTTTAATCAATTTCAAAATGCAAGTTTTCACTTTGCACTATGTTGCTTGATTTTCAAGAAAGTAAAGAGAAAGCATGGATTTGCATTGCTTTGGTGTGATTTTGGACTTGAAATGTGATCTATTTATAGGTGTTGCACCCCAAAATTTGCCCTCCTATATCGATCTTATCCGTTTAGGCTTTGCATTTATCATGACACTCACATGCATTCATATCACTGGTTCTGTGGTTACGGATTGGAGTTGATTCCCAAAGATTTCTCCGTTGAGCAGAAAAGGCGTGGTGTTTTCGACCAATTTGAAGATATTTGAAAATGATGAGGTTTAATATTAAATCTTATCCGCTCATGTCTATCGTTTTCGGGCTTGGTGTTCGATTTTGGATTGAATGGTCTATTCTTGATTGGAGCTACGTGAGTCGATATCTTGAATGTCTTTGCCTCCCGATTCTGTGAGATCAGCTTCATCGCGAGTTTGGGTTTTATTGTTCCGAGTTTCATTGTTCAAGATGTAGAAGGTTGGATTGTGATTATCCATTTATTGATCAACAATACAAGTTCTAGTGCGTTGGTTTGCTCGCCGCTTTGTTCGCTCTGGCAACAGTGAATGTATGGGAAATATTCGCCCGTAAGGCTTGTGTACAAGAATTACGAATGTCAAGGTGCCACATGTTGAGATCTTTCCCGGTCGCGTCCATCGCTCGCAAAATTCAAGACGCTCATTAAAATATTAGAAGTTTTTTTGAGATTCGTTGGTTTCAAATCCTTTTTCTCGCTACCAAATATGTTTCGATTTGGAAATACGTGATAATTCCATTAATTTCAATTGGGATCTATCGCCCATTTCTTAAAGAATCATGAAAGCGACAAGTTGATCGGGGATTGTGGTCAAGAATTTCATGTTGAACTTAGAATTTCAATTTTGTCTCAAGTAAAAGGTCGATTTTCTACGAGAATGGATAAAATGGAAGTTTTGTGGTCAAGAAATTCAAAAGGGTCCGAGTGTTTCCAAGTTTAAGCCATCAAATCATCTTTGTGTTTAGAATTTAATTCTCAAGTTTCATATACTAGGAATTCGATTTAAAATTGCAACAACCATGTTACCACCGCTGATTCAAGACTACGATTGAATTACGGATGAAGTAGATTTGAATACAATTGTTAGTCAATATTCCAAAGATGTTTTGTTCTAACTAATTTAACTTTTGGTTCATGACAAAATTATGGGATATTTGATACACATATTGAATTTCCAACTTTTATACACAATCAAGGATTCAATTGGTTGCATATTTCTCGTAGCTTGTGTTCATGAAAATCCAAGAGTTTCAATTACTCTAAAGTGTTGTTGTACAAGAATACAAAGATAAATCAATACATGGCTTTACAACTTATCAAATTTTCGAGTACAAAGTCTTAATCCGTAAGCCAAACTCATTCAATATTCAATTTCCTTTCCTTGTCATTCAAGTTTCAAAGTCATATTCAAATTCAAAATAATACCACATAAGGTAGAATCAAACTTCCAAGTTCAAACATTCACTTAACGTGGTTTGTACATTTTCAACATGAATCATCAAAGTTACAACGCAATTCTGGTATTCGTGTTTGATTACAAGGTTCAAATTCTTGATACAATTTCTTCGAGAATATAAATCTAAAATACAAGCAATTTTCTTCTATCCTAGTGTAGTCTAACGGAAGTCTTTGTTGCTCTCCTTTCCACATCCTTGCTCCATCTTCAAACCCGCCTTCTTGTCAAGCATTCTTTGCTGCTCCTCCAAGCTTGCACCATTGCTCATGTTCATGTAACAAAACAAAGAAAATCGGTTAGCAAATTGAAACGGGCAGCAATAATAACACAAGGCGCTTTTACGTTATTCCATCTCATCATTAGGATTTTCTTCCGAATCAGATTGTATGGTGGTTTCGATCGAAACCGAGGCCTCATAGCGAATCATCGGCAGAAACTCGCTATTGCAAATCCTCAAGGGTATACCCTTGGTTCACAACAGAGGTGTGGAAAGAAGATGAGGAAAAGTGCTTCAAACAGCTGGCATGACAAATTTTATGCAGACATGCAAGTGTACACACCGCTTCGCAAGATTTACCATAAACAATAATAATACTAAAGCCAACATATCGTAAAGTATAGCATCAAACAGCAAAAAATCAAAACATAGCAGCCCAATACCAATTGATGCAAGCCCATCAAGCAAAGATAACATTGTTTTTCAAAAGAATCAAGAACCAAAACCCTAAACACCGAAGATAAAGGCATTGAAGTTATAACATGAGGGAACTGCTCAAAACCCTAGCCAAATTTCTCACACGTAAAACCCTAGCCGCATACTAAACATCAACAAGCAAAACCGAACAATATCACAAGCCAAAACCAGAAACAAAACACGTAACTAAATCGCCTAAACTAGCCATCATCATTTTCCCAAAAGAGAATCCTTCGTAAAAATATAGCGAGGCAACGAAAGCAAGGCATAAGGTAATGGATCGATCTCACGGGTTGTGGTTTTACACCGCCCACCGCCGTCCTCCGAATCGTCATCATAGCTCACTTTTCGCTTTATCACGCTTCCGCCACGCATCATTCCCGACGCACCGATTTCACCGCTTGAATTTAGGGTTACGTTTCCCTGCCATTCTCGATCCGTAATCGAAACAAAGGTCAAAATAGTTTTAAGAAACAGCTATAAAGAAGAGAGACAACATATCGAGAGAGGAAGACGGTTGGTCGCCGGAAATCGCTAATATAAGATCGGAGCGACGAGTTCGTGAGAGAGATGAACGCAGTGAGGAAATCACGCCAGAGAGATAGTCGGAGCAACGGAGCGAGAGAGATGAGCGAACGGTGACATGCAAACGGCGAGGCAAGAGAGTTCGAGAAAGTTCAAGAGAATTCGAGAGGGTTCAAGTGAGATGAGTGTAACGTGATGGTTCATGAGAGAGAGAGGGAAAGATTCAGTTTGTGTTTAGTTTGTTTTTAGTTTAATAATTATAAAAAACTTAGTTTTTAGTATTAGTTTAAGTAAATCATAATTAGTGTTTTATTTAAGTTAATTAGTAAGTCAGAGAAACATAAGTTAAGTTTAAACTTTTAATTATTGTTAGTGTTTATTTTTAATTAATTGAATTAGTAAAAATAGATTAATATAGTTTGATATAATAATTAGATTAAGCTTGGTTGGTTAGTCCAGGCGGTGACACTTGTCACCGTCTATGTGGTCTGTTTGGGATTCAATGCAGGTACATCCATGGTATCCATCATGCTCTTTTCCTTACAACCATCAGATCTGATGAGGTTCAGATCCGACGATCCAGAACGGTGGATCACACTCTGCATTTATGGAAGCACCCACACAGGATCCAGCAGCATTGTTTTGGGCTTGGGCTCAGATTTGCTGTTCACACCCTCCAGATTAAAGCTCCGCATGTGCCCATTCTTAAACTTTTCTTTAAATTCAATTTTTTATGTGAGTTTTATATATATAGTGATGTATTAAATAATGTTTTGGCATATGGTAGTTTTTTATTTGTTGAATTACCAATTAAATTGTTAATTGATTTTTCATCAAGTAAAAGAATATCTATACTAATAATTATTTAAATTCCGATATTGTATTGTGTGTTAATTTATTTTTATTTTATCCGCTATTACATTATCCGTCAGATGTTTATTTCACGATCGCACACTCACTCAAATTAATATAAAATCAACAACGCCCGCTTCTCTCATTTTTGGTTACCCACACCAAATTTCTAAGGGTCTCATGGTTGGGATGGGCATGGCCATCCTCACGAGGTTAATTAAGGCCTCTTGTTTTGATTAATCATAACCTAAAATAATTGGTCCATATACCAATCACCATGCGCCAGTGGTCTCATGGTTAATCAAGTCCATATACTTGGTTAACCATAACCCGAATATCATTTCACGTCAACGCCATAATTTTCAAAATAGTGTTATGGTATTTAATTAAATTGTTAGAGGTTCGCCTAACGATTTAATTAAAATTTAAAGTATTTGGGCCATTAGAGGGAAACCCAATGACTCAATACTTTATTCCATACACTTGAACATTTAAAACACTTTCATATTAAATTAATTAATTGAATTTGTTTTTCAAAATCAATTTTTCTACAAAAACAAAAACATAGTGTTATGGTACCTAATTAAATTGTTAGAGGTTCGCCCAACGATTTAATTAAAATATAAAGTATTTGGGCCATTAGAGGGTAACCCAATGACTTAAATACTTTATCCCATAACACTTAATAAAAGTGAACTTTGTTTCACCTCACTCCTTTCATAATAAAGATTTTTGATGAGAGAAGATCGTTGACCTCAATCACCAATCTCGAGTATCGAATCGTTAGAGGATATCCCGACGCTTTGGTACTTGTCATCCACAACTAAAACCAATTCAACCCATTCAAATCCTTTTTTCGCTCATGCGATTATCAAAAAAATCAAAAACATTTCTTCTAAAATCAACACAACCAATCCAAGACATTTTCAACAAGAACTACGGAGTTTTGACTTTCCCATTGCACAAGGAATACGTAGGCACGCGGTTTCAAACCGTGTCAAACTCAAAATAATAACAAACAAATCCTGCTTTCTTCTTTTCTAAATTCATAATTTTGAAATTAGCGACACACACAAACACATTTCGAACTAAATGGGTCCCATCGAGTACGATGGACGGAGGGGTGCTAATACCTTCCTCTTGCGTAACCGACTCTAATCCATCCTTTTGGTCTTGTAGACCGCCTTATCCGATTTTGTGGGTTTTATCTATATTTTCCTGCTCTTTCTAGAATAAAGTTAGGTGGCGATTTCATTGCTTTGAAAATTCATTTTAAATGATTTTTGAAAATCGAGTTGCTTCAGTTGGCGACTTCACGGGGAAAATTTTTAAAATCTTTTGACTAAGCGAGTCAACCCTAGTTTAGTTCTTCGTGTTTGTGTGTTTGTTTATCGCTTTCTTTGCTTATCTATTATTTATTTGCTTATTTTCCTCTATACTTTGTATATTATTTTATTGATATATTATTGTGATGGGAATTCATGGGCATTGTTACATAGATAAGCCCACTACCAGTGCTTCTAGGTCACCTTTTAGGAATAGAGGGGTTGTGAGCCTAGGTCCACTTGACTCCATTGTCTTGTTGGCCAAGCCAAGACTCCGCTTAGAGTTGGTTGTTTTAAGGAGGTTGTTGGCCCGCAAGCTAGACATCAATCTTGGACAAATGACCTATAACTCTAAGTTTGTTCATGTTGTCCTAACCAAGACCAAACGCTCAAATGTTGGATTTAGAGCATCCCTTAAGAGCTGCTTGGGGTATACTTTACAAATACTATCGCCACGTAGGCCTCTCGCGATGATAGTGTTTGTAAAAGGATCCGAGACCCCAAGAAACATTTAGCCAAAAACATAAGATTAGCCTTACCCGGGAATTGTTGGTAGACGTCGAAACCATGACCGCCGATCCTATGAACCGCTTCTATTTAATTTGCAACATGCATTGCATACATTTGCACAAAACCATTTAGCATATAACTTTTATTTTCGTGGAACCTTATAGATTTTGTTGGTGCAAGAAGCGTAAAGGAAGAATGAATCCAACTGTGAAGATCGCTCCATGCCTCAAATTCAAAGAACTCAAGTTGGAAGCCGATAACTCAAAGTGAAAGAATTCACCGTCAAGAGAGCTTATTTTGGGAAAAGATTGGGAACATCCTAGATCTTTTGACTACCAATGTGGACATGGAAGCTTTGATTGCTCTAGCAAAGTACTATGATCCTCCTCTCCGATGCTTCACATTCCAAGACTTTCACTTGTTCCTACAATTGAAGAGTTCGAGAGAATCCTTAATTGGCCTTTGAAGGACGACACCCTTTTCTCAACATATGGGGAGACCTCGATAAGGCTAAGGTAGTCACGCTTTGTTTCTTCCTCGTAAGGGAGGTGGCACCTTGATTACGTATAAAGGTATTCGAGGCGTAATTGGAAGATAAGTTGTTAAGTTTGAGTGTTCAAGACGATTACCGACTTTCACCATACTTGCTTTGCTCATCTTTGGGTGGTTTTGTTTCCAACTAATGAAATTGGTTACTTGAGCCCGTCCGCTATTGGCATATTCATGTCAAAGAACCCTGCTCCTCGCATTGTTGGTCGATGTTCTTTACCATCTCCATGAGAGAAATCAAGAAGAGGGTGGTTCCGTGTTGTTCTCCACCAGATTTATGGTTGACATCTCATATCCCTCGAGTGGACCGTGGGAGAAGATCTTGAGAAACTTATCTTGGTCTCAAAAATTGGCTTCACTAACGGCCGATGGTGTGATGTGGCATTCTCCTGTGTCAGATTCTGATGTTATCACCACCGTGGTGGATATTCTAATGTTCCTTTGATTGGGTCTATGGGTTGCGCCAATTATAACCCAAGACTTGCAACAAGACAATTGGGGTATCCGATGGAGAATGAACCAAGGCCTCGAGCACTTGAAAGTTTCATTGTACACGAGCTTGGTAAAAGGATCGCAACGAAGTATTGAAGATCCAAGAGCTTGGGGTCAAATCCATAGGAAAGTCGAGAGTTAATCAAGAGGGGCGGAATTGATGGAAGGTCTTATCGCCAGGGTGATGGAGAGAGTCCAAGAAATCAAGCTGCCTTTACTTTGGAGGTACCTTTGATCATCCCGAACCAGAATCACTCATGTGCCAATAGAAGAGAATTTGAGGCTTCAGGAAATTATCAGAAAGATGGAGGAGGAAAGATTGGAGCTACAAAGCTCTAATTCTCGCATTTTTCTCAGAGCTGAAAATTTGGAGGCTAACCTCAAAGAGGTGAGAGTTAGAGGAAGAAGAATACGTAATGAAAAGGATGAAGAGCTCCATGAGATGTTCAAAACTTGAGGAGGCCGCAAGGGCGGACCTCCCGACAATTGAAGACCGCCAAGATCAAAGGGCCAGCTTATCTAGATGAAGAAAAGGCCGTTGAAGAAAAGAGAGCATTGAAAGCACGTCTCGAAGCAAAGATTTCAAAACTAGAAGCTTCTCTAGCACGAACCAATAAAATGCTAGAAAATGAGATAACCGCAAAAGAAGAAGTCTGCATCGCCCGAGAATTGGAAGCAATCGAATTAGCTGAAAAGGTTCGAGAGCTGAACATTACGAGGGAAGAAAGAAATAGCAAAAGGGATGCTTACGAAGGCCTTAGAGAGCAATGCCAAGGTTGGATTGATGAGATCCAAAAGCTGAATCGTCTGCTAGATGAAAAGGATGAACTAGTGTCCTTTCTAGAAGAATGTAATGGGCATTTCTATTGAAGTACAAAGAAATGGTTGACATGTGTAACCGCTGATTGTTGACGTACTGAGACTCAGTCGGCCCTAGAAGACCTCAAGGCAACCCGATACCTCCCGCTGTGAGTGATTTCTCTCCTCAAGGCGGTGAATGTGTTCAAGGCGGAAACTAGAGATTCAAGCCTCGCCGTGGACAGCATTTCTAGTTTTTAGCCACTTATCTTATTTGAATATTTGAATCTAATTATTATTGTAATGATTTAAATTCCAAGATGAATTTTATTGCTCGTTTGAGCTTGAACAACCTTGTAGTCACAACTAACAATTTGAGTTTCTATGAGATTTCGTTGAATTGCGCTTTAATCATTTTTTCTAAATGTTTATTGTTAACTAACGAGTCTTCAAAGAGTCCCCGAAAATAAAGTGTACGAAAACATATCATGGGCATGCATGCATACTCCCATAGCATATCATACATAATGGTATCGAGATCACCATCTTATCGCTGCTGGTTTTCTTCTCCATGCATTTAGAGACTACTGTGTTTCATCGCTCATCGCATCCGACAAGAAGTAACTTGAAGAAATTGATGGAGAAGATGGAAGTCGATATGGCCGCCTTAGGGACAAGAATGGATACTGTGGGCAATTGATGGAGATAATTCAAAACATGGCTCGCAACAAGAGGAGTTGAGAGCTGCTGCGAGGCCTCGTGGTCACCATCAAGAAGTTGCTCATGGGAATGATTTGTCCGAAATTAGCTTGAAGTCAACGCCGGTCTTGCTGATCTTGCCGGCGAGAACCAGTCGCTCAAACGGATCATGTCATGCGGTGGTTCCTCCTCCGCCATTTCTACGCCGCCAATGACTGTAACCGTGTTGGTGCCTCAACCAGAAGAAGGACTGTTCGATTCCGATTCTCAAAGATGATGAAGATAACTTTGAAGATTGGTTTTCCAATGTTGAGGAGCCAACCAAGTCGATAGAAGTGAAGATGCTCGAGGAGCGATGCAAGCCTTTGAGAATCGTGGATGTTTTGGTTTACATGTCCAACTGGGATTGGTTCAAGGAGTGAGGATTCCTCCAAAATTTAAAATCCCGTAGCTCAAGTACAAGGGCAACTCTTGTCCTAAAACCCACTTGAGGTATTACTATAGGAGGATGTCACATGATGAGAAGCTCTTGATGCATTTTTTCCAAGATAGTTTGACTGATGGGCCATTGGATTGGTATATGGGCCTTGATAGCTCCCAGGTGAGAACTTGGAGAGAGTTGATTGTAGCTTTTGTTCAACACTATGGCTTTAACACCGATATGGCGCCTACGAGGACCCAGTTGCACAACTTAGCTCAGAAGAAAACTGAATCTTTCAAGGAGTACGCGCAAAGGTGGCGCGAGGTAGCTGCTAAAGTTCAACCCCCTATGGTGGAACGAGAGATGGTGGAGATGTTTACCGGCACACTAGATGGGCCGTATTATGCCTCTTGCAGTCTAACCAGTACTTTCGCTGACATGGTGATGTTCGGTGAAAGAGTTGAGATGGGGATTAAGCTAGGAAAAATCCAAGATGTTGGTACTGACAAGAATCAAGTTGGTGGCGCCAAGAAGGCTTTTGGTGGTTACCAGAAGAAGAAAGAAGGCGAGTCGAGCGCACTGTATGAGCAAAGAGGGAAAGAGAAGCGCCAGGAATTCAATCGCCAAGTCACACAGAACTATTCCCGCTAGTGTTCCAAAACAAGAGGTTGCTCCGAGACAATACCAGCCCAGACCCATGAAGAAGTTTGACCCTTTGCCAATGTCTTATGCAGAGGTATTTGCCCATTTACAAAGTCTGAATATGATTGAATTGCGTCATCTAAAGATTGACCGATAACTCCATCAAGTACTTCAATGCGAATGCTGCTGCTCTATCATTCCAATGCTCCGGCATTCCATTGAGAATTGCTATGCTTTCAAGTACAAGGTTCAGAACTTGCTAGACACTGAGGCGATTAACTTTGGGCCTCCTCCTACTCCTAATGTCACTCAGTACCCTTTGCCTCCTCATGGTGGAAATGCTATTAACGCAATTTGTAAGATGAGGTTTGAACTCGATAATGGATGTTAATGTTCGACCACCCCTTTGTGGTGGATAAAGGAACAATTGTTGTGAAGGAGATTTGGTGTGATGTTGGTTGTAAACAATGTTTAATCCAAGTTGAAGGTTGTGATAATTTGAGAGACGAGATTCAGTCCTGATCAAGGGACTATTCGGCCGCCCGTAAAGTGTTTGCTGTGAAGAATGATGAAGACGAAGTTGACGTGGTTACTATCCCCGTCACTTCTAGAAGGATTCCCGTTACGATCCCTGTGCCGATTAAGAAACCTCCTGTGATTATCACCTTGCCGGTCCAAGACTCACACTAGCGAAAAGGCCATCCCATGGAATTATGGGTCTGAGTACTACCGTGACGGCAAGAAATTGAATGTGAAGGCCCTTGAAGAAGGAAAGTCTGATGCAAAGAAGGTTGAAGGAGATGAGCCCGTGGTGCTTGATATTGCTGAAGAGAGTCGGATTACCCGAAGTGGACGAATCTTCTCTCCACCCAATCTAGTTGAGAAAAGTTCTGAAGCTTTGGCCAAGGCTAAAGCAAAAGGAAAAGGAGTCATGATTGGAGGTGAGTCAGCACCAAAGATTTCAGAACCTGTTCTGAGCCCTGAGATGACCAAAGATGTTGAAGAACTGATGAGGTATATAAAGAAGAGCGATTACAAGATAATCGACCAGCTCGGCCAAACGCCCGCCAAGATTTCTATCTTAGCTTTGTTGAGGGATTCTGAGCCTCACCGCAACGCTCTGATGCAGCTGTTGGGAACGCTCTTCGCCTCAAGAGATCTCGTTAACCAATTTGGAGGTATCGTGAACAATATTTCAAGTAATGGTCTCGGTTTTATCGATTTTGATTTACCCCGAGGGAGGAAGCATAACAAAGCGCTACACGCTTCCGTGGAGATAGCGAGAACTACTTTATCCCGTGTGTTGGTTGACACGGGATCCTCCTCAATGTTCTTCCAAAGTCTACTCTTGAAGTTGGACTATGAAGGGTGGTGCCGAGACCCGTTGATCCGATAGTTAAGGCGCTTGATGGGTCAAAAGGTCGTTGTTTGCGAGGTAGATTTGCCTATTAAGATAGGCCCCTGTTTTTGATACAACTTTTTCGTCATGGATATCAATCCCTCCCACGTTGTTTGCTTGACGCTCGATTCATGGGTTGGTGCCGGACATCCACCTTGCACCAAAAGTTGAAGTTCCTAATTAATGGAAAGGTGGTCACCATTTATGGTGAAGAAGATTATGTCACCATCCGAGCAACTTTCGATATGTTGAAGTGGAAGGAGAGATCCACAAACTCCATGCCGTGCTTTTGAGGCGTATCACGATAAGATCCCTTTGTAAAGGTGAAGTCTCCATGGCATCCTACAAGCAAGCTCAAAGCTATTGTCAAGTCAGACATCCCGGGGGGAAGAGTGCTAGAACTTCCTACCCGCACGGACAAGAGGGGTTTGGGTTTTGCTCCCGAATGAAGGTCTCCGCCTCCACCCCAGGAGCAAAGGGGTGTCTCCCCGTTTGTCAAAGGTGGAATTCAGATTGAAGATGTGGATGCAATTGATGAAGAAGCACGATGACTATGTGTGGACAAGTGGATCTACCCAACTGCTCCTGCGTGAGCTTTCAAATTGGTTCGCTGAAGATGTTGCCGTGGTTACCGTGTTGAAGAGTAACTGCTTTTATGTCATGCCATAATTCCTACGTTATGCCCAAGACGAGTGATCATGTCAGTAGGGCCACCGTGTTTTGTTAACTTTCAAGTTTACCATTAATGAAGGACGCCCTTTTGCATTCAAATTTTTCTCTTTGTTTTATTTTCTTCTTTACTTATTCTTTTAAAGGTGACAATATCAAATTTTACTTTCCTTTATACAAACTTTTTGTCTTTTTTTGCATTTTATTAAAAAAACTTAACTAAAAATAATAATAATAATAAAATTACCAACAACGCAGATGCGGTCCTTCGACGGACCCGGATTTTGTCGACGATGATTCCGCCGTGGCTCATTATGATTTCGACGAACCGATTTATCAAGTCAAGAGCAAGTCAAGAGGATGAATTACCCAAGAATTAGCCGTGATGTTAAGGCAAGAGGAAAAGGTCATCCACCGCACCAAGAGGCTCTAGAAGTGGTCAATCTAGGAACCGAGGATGCTCGAAAGGAGGTCAAGATCGGGGCAGATTGAAGATGGAGTTAAAAAGCTTGTCGAAATGCTACATGAGTACGTGACATCTTTGCTTGGTCTTATGAAGATATGCCCGGTTAGATATCGATATCGTTATGCACGAGTTGCCCTCAAAGAAGGCTGCCCACCTAAAGCGTGAAGCTTCGCAACACATCCGTAAATGTCAAGGAAGATCAAAGAAGAGGTTCGCGTATGGAAGTGTTTCCTAAAGGTTGTTTCTTATCCCCATGGGTTGCAAACATTGTACCAAAGTCAAGAAAGACGGCAAGGTAAGGATGTGTTGATTATAGGATCCGAATAGAGCTAGCCCTAAGGATGACTTCTCCGCACATCGACATTTTGGTCGATAATATCGCAAGCTAAAGTATTCTCCTTCATGGATGGTTTCTCGCTACAACCGCATTAAGATGGCGCCCAATGATATGGAGAAAACTACTTTCATTACACGCGGGGACTTTCGCTACAAAGTGATGCCTTTCGGTTTGAAGAACGCAGGGCAATATATCAGCCGCTTATGGTCACTCTCTTTCATGATATGATGCATAAAGAGATTGAAGTCTACGGATGATATGATTGCCAAGTCCCGCATGTAAGAAGAACACCGGTTCACTTGTTAAAATTGTTCGAAAGGTTGAGGAAGTTCAGCCGAGGTTGAACCCGAGTAAGTGCACCTTTGGGGTGAGATCAGAAACTTTAGGCTTTATTGTGAGCGAAAGGGATTGAGGTCGACCCCTAAGATAAAAGCGATACAAGAGATGCCAGAGCCAAGGATGTAAAAGGAAGTGCGAGGTTTCTTGGGAAGACCGAATTATATCGCTAGGTTCATTTCTCATCTCACAGCCTACTGTGAGCCCATTTTCAAGTCAAGAAAAATCCCACAACCAGTGGAACGGCGATTGTCGACGGCATTCGACAGTATAAAGAGGTACCTACAAGAGCCTCCAATTCTCTCACCCCCGGTGGAAGGTAGACCGTTGATTATGTACCTGACCGTGTTGGAGAATTCCATGGGTTGTGTGCTCGGTCAACATGATGAGACAGTCAGAAAAGAGCACGCCATATACTACTTGAGCAAGAAGTTCACAGAATGTGAATCAAGGTATTCATTATTGGAGAAGACTTGTTGTGCGCTCGCATGGGCAGCCAAACGACTCGCATAATATATGTTAACTCACACTACTTTCTTGATCTCCAAATGGACCCGATAAAGTATATCTTGAGAAGCCACTCACAGAAGGATAGCCCGTGGCAAATGATCCCGATGAATATGATATCCAATACACTACCGTAAGGCTATCAAAGGTAGTGTGGTGGCGGATCATCTCGCCAACAACCATTAGATGATGACTATCACCAATGAAGTTTAAGTTCCCCGATGAAGACATTATGTATATCGAGATTGTAACATTCTGTGCCCCGAGGAGGGACCCGAGCCAGTCTCGTGGATTTATGGCATTCGATGGAGCCTCAAATGCACTAGGAAATGGTGTTGGCGCCATTATCACTTCTCCGACCGGTTTTCATATTCCATTCAACGCCGTAACTGCTTCGATTGCACCAATAATGTGGCCGAGTACTAAGCTTGTATTTTCGGATTGGCCATTGATCTAAGAATCAAAATCTTAAAGATATGGAGATTCCGCTTTGGTAATTAGTCAAATCAAGGAGATTGGGAGACTCGCCATCCGAATTTGATTCCATACCGAGACCATGTCTTGAAGTTGATCCCTTATTTCGACGAGATCACTTTTGATCACATCCCAAGGAGGAGAACAATTTGATGCTGGCTACTCGTCATCCATGTTTAAGGTCGATGGGCGAATGATGCCCCGCCTATCACTATAACGAGGTTGGATGAGCCTGCTGCTCGCTATGAAGTAAGGTGAAGCAGATGAAAACCTTGGTTCTATGACATCAAAAGGTATCTCGAGACGAAGAATACCGATGATGCCTCCATCGTTGATAAGAAGGCCCGCAAGTACTCACCAAATTTTCCTCAATGGCGTGTGTTGTACAAAAGGAACTATGACTCTGCTTTTGCTCAGATGCGTGGATAGACACGAAGCAAATAAGATTATAGAAGAAACTCATGAAGGTTCCTTCGGACGATTCTAGTGGACACACCATGGCCAAGAAGATCTTGAGAGCGCTATTATTGGTCCACCATGGAGAATGATCAACCATGCTAGAACTCGCTACAAATGTCAAATCTATGCGGATAAAATGCATGTGCCACCTTCTTCATCGAATGTTTTGACTTCTCCATGGCCTTTGCAATGTGGGGCATTGATATGATTGGAGAAATTAAGCCCACCGCTTCTAATGGACATCGATTCATTCTTGTTGCCATTGACTACTTTACCAAATGGGTCGAGGCAAAGATCTTATGCTCGTGTCACTAGACAAGTGGTCACACGCTTCATCAAGCATAATATCATCCGTCGTTATGGGGTTCCCGAGAAGATCATTCGATAACGCTCAATCTCAACAACAAATGATGAAAGAGTTGTGCGATGATTTCAAGATAAAACATCATAACTCTTCTCCATACCGCCCAAAATGAATGGTGCCGTGGAGGCGGCAAACAAAATATCAAGAAGATTGTATGTAAGATGGTTGTCACTTACAAGGATTGGCACGAGATGTTGCCATTTGCCTTGCACGCTATCGCACTTCAATACGCACGTCACGGGCAACTCCCTTCTCCTTGGTATACGGTATGGAAGCGGTCCTACCCGTGGAGGTTGAAATTCCTTCCTTAAGGATTTTAACAGATGTGCAACTCGATGAAGCCGAATGGGTTCAAAACAGACTTGATCAATTGAATCTCATTGACGAGAAGAGATTGACAATGCTTGTCATGGATGCTATACCAAAAGCGATGAAAAGGGCTTTCGAAAGTGTGTCCTCGAACTTCCAAGTCGGTGACCTCAGTCAAGAGAATTTTGCCTCCCAATAGTACCGACGGGCAAGTGGGCTCCAAATTATGAAGGACCGATGTTGTGAAGAAAGTCTCCGAGGAGCTATGTTGTTATGACTATGGATGGAGAGGATTTCACCCGATCAATGCAGATGTAGTCAAAAAATACTTGGCATAAAAGAGACCTGTTAGGTTGACTGGCCTAAGCAAAATAAAGGCATCCCGACGAGCCAAGAGGTTCGGGCAAAAGTTAGGGATAAATACAAAAGATTGTACACCGCAAGTCGAAACCCGAAGGGCGGTTGGGCAAAAAGGGTATCCCGGTGGATCGAAAACCTGGAAGGGCGGTCCAGGCAAAAATTAGGGATTCAAAGCGAACGTCTACAATCTGCCCAACACCTGTTTTGGGTCAGCTTCCTACAATAACTTGATAATCCAAAGAGATGGAGGGTCAGTCTAATTGGAGCATTTTCTGTTGACGGCTCGATATTGAGGGATGTTGAAGTTGTAAAGAGCATGGCGGATTCAGGACTCGACAAAATCCATGATTTTTATTGTCACCTTTTCTTTTAAACTTTGATGTATAAGCAATTGCCTCTTTTCAGGATTTGCTTCTTGATGTAAATGCTCATTTACGGGCTAATCAATCAATAAAATTACTTTCATCCAAACTGTGTTTTTCTATTATTTATCTCTGTCTTATTCTCATGTTTTTTTTTACTATTTTGTTTGCAAAAGCGACGTCCGATATTTTTGATAAACTGCGCATATAAAACATCAGCGCCCAACGGCACGAGGCATAATTTCCGAAGTTACTCGGAATTATGGGTACACGGCATTAACGAATGAAACAGTTGATCACTGTAGCAGAATGATTGTTATGTCTCCTGTTTTACAGTTTTTGTTATGATTTTAAATAAAGGGCGTTATACGCTTGAGCTTAAATCTCCAACAAAACTTCTTTCTCTCCCACAAGGGATATCCATGGCATATGTGCGCCTTGATGTTATTGCTCCATCCCGGCGGAAAATTGCAAAGAACGGTTCACCAAGAAGATCACTTTCCAAAGCTCGCTTGTGCCAGAAGATGTTGTCGACCCCTCTGATGCTAGAGCTCGTAATCAGGAATTCTACGCGATACGATTGTCATCCCAGATGAACGATAATCTCCAGGAGTTACTTCCCCAGTGATGTTGATCATTGAAAGATGATACTTACTCTGTAATCCTACTGTGGTCCGACTATCATCTCTTTGATGAAGACCGATGATTGTATTCAATTCATGGATGGTTTCGCTCCCCGGCAGCTCACAATTGCCTATAGTCCCGATAATAATCTAAAACATGCATCATTGCATTGCATAACATCCAAAAATGCGTAGTATTTCCATTTATATGGAGCATTACGCTAAAAATAATAATCTCAAACATGCATCTAAGCATAAGCGATTAAAGTGTTTCGAGTACCTTTATGCCTCCAAGAGAAGTTTATCCATAAAAATCCCCAAGTGGTATTCCCAATGAGTTCCTCAAGAAATTCTTCTTGTTGTTATCTCGATTTTTGACCCAGGTCGGTCCTACATCATTCAATTCAATATATTTACCAAGCGCCTTGCTTTTTGCAAATTCTTATTTTGGTATTCTTACCCGTGTTTGCCTCTGTGTTAGAGTGCGAGTAAGAGTCGGTGTCTAACCTTTCTTGCTTCTCAACTGCTTGAGTATCCATACTTGTGTGTGGTAATTCATATAATTGCCACTCTTGAAGAATTACACCGCCTTTGGCCTGTGGATATTGTATTTCTTGCATATTCGCAAACTTTTAAAGCCCAACATAGTTTGGCAATCCTTGCTAGAGTCCCTTTGTTCGGCCTCTTTCCCGTGAATTGCCTTCGATCGACGATTTTACCATTCCACATATCTTCCTGAAGGAGTCCGCTCCACGGCCTCCTTATTGTGTGTCTAATATCTTTATCATATACTCCTCGTCTGCTCATTTTTGATCGAAGCAACTTATTGAAGTGTGCTGCTCCAAATATCTATGAGTTCTTACCTTCCGATCCAAGCAACTTATCAAGTATGCTCGCTCCAAAGGTCCGTCTGTTTCGGATGCAACTTATTGAAGTATGCTGCTCCAAAGGTCTATGAGTTCTTACCTTCTCGATCGCTAAGCAACTTATTGAAGTATGCTGCTCCAAAGGTCCGTCTGTTTCTTTGATCGCGATGCAACTTATCAAGTATGCACGCTCCAAAGATCTACCTTTCATTTTTGATTCGCGATGCAACTTATGAAGTATGCTGCTCCAAAGGTCTATGAGTTCTTACCTTTCCGATCGCAAGCAACTTATTGAAGTATGCTCGCTCCAAAGGTCCGTCTGTTTCGCTTCGATCTGATGCAACTTATTCAAGTATGCACGCTCCAAAGATCTACCTGTTCTCATTTTTGATCTGATGCAACTTATTGAAGTATGCTGCTCCAAAGGTCTATGAGTTCTTACCTTTCCGATCGCAAGCAACTTATTGAAGTATGCTGCTCCAAAGGTCCGATTGGTTTCATTTTGATCACAAGCAACTTATTGAAGTATGCTCGCTTCAAAGGTCTACGGCCATCTCTAATCGCAAGTCGCTTATTCAAGCGCATTCGCTTTCGATGTACCGAATCGTTAAAAAAATCATCACAAAAAAATAGAAAAATAAAATTGTCAAAAAATTGAAAATCCGAAAAGACATAAACATTTATACTTGTTCTTCGAGCGCAAATTTTGTTCTTTGAGTATTTAATCTTTCTACCTTGAAAGTTCAAAAGGCTAGCGCCAATTTCACTTTCGTGTTTAAGACGATTAAATAGGGCAACTGTTGCACCCCAAAATTTGCCCTCCTATATCGATCTTATCCGGTTTAGGCTTTGCATTTATCATGACACTCACATGCATTCATATCATCGGGTTCTGTGGTTACGGATCGAGTCGATTCCCAAAGATTTCTCCGGAGCGTAAAAGGCGTGGTGTTTTCACCAATTTGAAGATATTTGAAAATGATGAGGTTTAATATTAAATCTTATCCGCTCATGTCTATCGGTTTTCGGGCTTGGTGTTCGATTTTGGATTGAATGGTCTATTCTTGATTGGAGCTGGAGTCCGATATCTTGAATGTCTTTGCCTCCGATTCAGAGATCGCTCATCGCGAGTTTGGGTTTTATTGTTGTTCCGAGTTTCATTGTTCAAGATGTAGAAGGTTGGATTGTGATTATCCATTTATTGATCAACAATACAAGTTCTAGTGCTTGGTTTGCTCGCCGCTTTGTTCGCTTGGCAACAAGGAATGTATGGGAAATATTCGCCCGTAAGGTTGTGTACAAGAATTACGAATGTCAAGGTGCCACATGTTGAGATCTTTCCGGTCGCCCATCGCCGCAAAATTCAAGACGCTCATTAAAATATTAGAAGTTTTTTTGAGATTCGTTGGTTTCAAATCCTTTTTCTCGCTACTAAATATGTTTCGATTTGAAATACTATGATAATTCCATTAATTTCAATTGGATCTATCGCCCATTTCTTAAAGAATCATGAAAGCGACAAGTTGACGGGATTGTGGTCAAGAATTTCATGTTGAACTTAGAATTTCAATTTTGTCTCAAGAAGTAAAAGGTCCGATTTTCTACGAGAATGGATAAAATGGAAGTTTTCAGGTCAAGAAATTCAAAAGGGTCCGAGTGTTTCCAAGTTTAAGCCATCAAATCATCTTTGTGTTTAGAATTTAATTCTCAAGTTTCATATACTAGGAATTCGATTTCTAAAATTGCAACAACCATGTTACCACCCGCTTGATTCAAGACTACGATTGGAATTACGGATGAAGTAGATTTGAATACAATTGTTAGTCAATATTCCAAAGATGTTTTGTTCTAACTAATTTAACTTTTGGTTCATGACAAAATTATGGGATATTTGATACACATATTGAATTTCCAACTTTATACACAATCAAGGATTCAATTGGTTGCATATTTCTCGAGCTTGTGTTCATGAAAATCCAAGAGTTTCGAATTACTCTAAAGTGTTGTTGTACAAGAATACAAAGATAAATCAATACATGGCTTTACAACTTATCAAATTTTCGAGTACAAAGTCTTAATCCGAAGCCAAACTCATTCAATATTCAATTTCCTTTCCTTGTCATTCAAGTTTCAAAGTCATATTCAAATTCAAAATAATACCCGCTATAAGGTAGAATCAAACTTCCAAGTTCAAACATTCACTTAACGTGGTTTGTACATTTTCAACATGAATCATCAAAGTTACAACGTCAATTCGGTATTCGTGTTTGATTACAAGGTTCAAATTTTGATACAATTTCTTCGAGAATATAAATCTAAAATACAAGCAATTTTCTTCTATCCTAGTGTAGTCTAACGAAGTCTTTGTTGCTCTCCTTTCCACATCCTTGCTCCATCTTCAAACCCGCCTTCTTGTCCAAGCATTCCTTTGCCGCTCCTCCAAGCTTGCACCATTGCTCATGTTCATGTAACAAAACAAAGAAAATCGGTTAGCAAATTGAAACGGCAGCAATAATAACACAAGGCGCTTTTACGTTATTCCATCTCATCATTAGGATTTTCTTTCCTAATCGATTGTATGGTGGTTTCGATCGAAACCGAGGCCTCATAGCGAATCATCGGTCAGAAACTCGCTATTGCAAATCCTCAAGGGTATACCCTTGGTTCACAACAGGAGTGTGGAAAGAAGATGAGGAAAAGCTTAAACAGCTTTGGCATGACAAGACCATGGTTTTATGCAGATGAAGTGTACACACTGCTTTGCAAGATTTACCATAAACAATAATACTAACACCAACATATCGTAAAGTATAGCATCAAACAGCCAAAAATCAAAACATAGCAGCTCAATACCAATTGATGCAAGCCCATCAAGCAAAGATAACATTGTTTTTCAAAAGAATCAAGAACCAAAACCCTAAACACCGACAAGATAAAGGCATCAAGTTATAACATGTAGGAACTGCTCAAAACCCTAGCCGAAATTTCTCACACGTAAAACCCTAGCCGCATACTAAACATCAACAAGCAAAACCGTAACATCAAGCCAAAACCAGAAACAAAACACGTAATCTAAATCCGTCTAAACTAGCCATCATCATTTTCCGAAAAAGAGAATCCTTCAGAAAAATATAGCGAGGCAACGAAAGCAAGGCATAAGGTAATGGATCGATCTCACCGGGGTTGCGGTTTTTACACCGCCGTCCACCGCCGTCCCCTCAATCGCCATCATAGCTCACTTTTCGCTTTATCACGTTTCCGTCACGCATCATTCCCCCGACGGCACCGATTTCACCGTTTGGAATTTAGGGTTACGTTTTTCCCCCTTGCCATTCTCGATCTGTAATCAGAAACAAAGGTCAAAATAGTTTTAAGAAACAGCTATAACAGTAAGAGAGACAACATATCGAGAGAGGAAGACGGTTGGTCGCCGGAAATCGTTAGCTACAGCGAAGATCGGAGCGACGAGTTCGTGAGAGAGATGAACGCAGTGAGGAAATCACGGCCGAGAGAGATAGTCGGAGCAACGGAGCGAGAGAGATGAGCGAACGGTGACATGCAAACGGCGAGGCAAGAGAGTTCGAGAAAGTTCAAGAGAATTCGAGAGGGTTCAAGTGAGATGAGTGTAACGTGATGGTTCATGAGAGAGAGAGGGAAAGATTCAGTTTGTGTTTAGTTTGTTTTTAGTTTAATAATTATAAAAAACTTAGTTTTTAGTATTAGTTTAAGTAAATCATAATTAGTGTTTTATTTAAGTTAATTAGTAAGTCAGAGAAACATAAGTTAAGTTTAAACTTTTAATTATTGTTAGTGTTTATTTTTAATTAATTGAATTAGTAAAAATAGATTAATATAGTTTGATATAATAATTAGATTAAGCTTGGTTGGTTAGTCCAGCGTGACACTTGTCACCGTCTATGTGGTCTGTTTGGGATTCAATGCAGGTACATCCATGGTATCCATCATGCTCTTTCCTTACAACCATCGATCCGATGAGGTTCGATCCGACGATCCGTAACGGTGGATCACACTGCATTTATGGAAGCACCCACACAGATCCAAGAAGATTGTTTTGGGCTTGGGCTCGATTGTTGCTCACACCCTCCATTAAAGCTCCGCAGCCCATTCTTAAACTTTTCTTTAAATTCAATTTTTATGCTAGTTTATATATATAGTGATGTATTAAATAATGTTTTGGCATATGGTAGTTTTTATTTGTTGAATTACCAATTAAATTGTTAATTGATTTTTCATCAAGTAAAAGAATATCTATACTAATAATTATTTAAATTCGATATTGTATTGTGTGTTAATTTATTTCCTTTATTTTATCCGCTATTACATTATCCGCAAGATGTTTATTTCACGATCGACACTCACTCTCAAATTAATATAAAATCAACAACGCCTCCGCTTCTCTCATTTTTGGTTACCCACACCAAATTCTCTAAGGGTCTCATGGTTGGGATGGCATGGCCATCCTCACGAGGTTAATTAAGGCCCTCGCTGCCTTGATTAATCATAACCCGAAAAATAATTGGTCCATATACCAATCACCATGCGCCAGGGTCTCATGGTTAATCAAGTCCATATACTTGGTTAACCATAACCCGAAATATCATTTCTCTACGTCCAACGCCGCAATTTTCAAAAATAGTGTTATGGTATTTAATTAAATTGTTAGAGGTTCGCCCAACGATTTAATTAAAATTTAAAGTATTTGGGCCATTAGAGGGAAACCCAATGACTCGAATACTTTATTCCATACACTTGAACATTTAAAACACTTTCATATTAAATTAATTAATTGAATTTGTTTTTCTCAAAAATCAATTTTTCTACAAAAAAAAAACATAGTGTTATGGTACCTAATTAAATTGTTAGAGGTTCGCCCAACGATTTAATTAAAATATAAAGTATTTGGGCCATTAGAGGGTAACCCAATGACTTAAATACTTTATCCCATAACACTTAATAAAAGTGAACTTTGTTTCACCTCACTCCTTTCATAATAAAGATTTTTGGATGAGAGAAGATCGTTGACCTCAATCACCAATCTCGAGTATCGAATCGTTAGAGGATATCCCGACGCTTTGGTACTTGTCATCCACAACTAAAACCAATTCAACCCATTCAAATCCTTTTTCGCCATGCGATTATCAAAAAATCAAAACATTTCTTCTAAAATCAACACAACCAATCCAAGACATTTTCAACAAGAACTACTTGAGTTTTGACTTTCCCATTGCACAAGGAATACGTAGGCACGCTGTTTCAAACCGTACAAACTCAAAATAATAACAAACAAATCCTGCTTTTTTCTTTCTTAAATTCATAATTTTGAAATTAGCGATTACACACACAAACACATTTCGAACTAAATGGGTCCCATCGAGTACGATGGACGTGAGGGGTGCTAATACCTTCCTCTTGCGTAACCGACTCCCGAATCCATCCTTTTTGGTCTTGTAGACCGCCTTATCCGATTTTGTGGGTTTTATCTATATTTTCCCGTTCTTTCTAGAACGAATAAAGTTAGGTGGCGATTTCACTGTTTTGAAAATTCATTTTAAATGATTTTTGAAAATCGAGTTGCTTCAATAGGCCAAAAGATTCTGAAATGTTAGGCAAGAGTACATGGCTTTTGGTGAATCAAGGATACCTTAAGGGGTAAGAAAGACTTTTGACAAAAAAGGAAACTTCCTTTTTTCACCATGTGTTCAAATTTGATTCTATCCTTCAATTATTACCTCTCACTGATTTTTATCAGTTCTTATCCCAATTTGGCAAGTGTTCGCGTTAAAAGGTGATGCGCTAGAGGATGCGAACGTGAATCCGGATTCTCTGGCACGTAACGATTTACTCTTTTGATTTGTTTATAAAGATGCCGCGAGCATCAAGCTTTATTATTTTCAACACAAGAAATATGATTTAATGATTATGAAAAGTGGGAAAGCTGAAATACCCTCAATTGATATTGGTATGCGTAACGACTAGCGCAAACTAGACGTAACGCATTGGGGAGATTCCGAGTAAGGGGGATTGTTATATAAAGGGAATAGATGGAGCACCCTAAATATATGTAGTTATCTACAGCTTTATATATGAATATATTTGATATGTTTGTGTGTTTTAATTGCTATTTCTATGATTGGGAAAGATTCTCCTTTGGGATTTTTAGATTATGTGGGATTCTAGTGTTTGTTATTATTGTGCTCGCAAAGATCCGTGAATCTTCCGATACATATCCCTAGTGGGAATTAGAGCATTTGTAGCTCGGATCTGTGGTTCTATGGTTTGTTTGGTCCGAGAGAGAAAGAAATTTGCTCGGCAAGGATAAGACCTTGTGCCTCACGATTCTCAAAAGGATGTTGAGAAAGTCGAGTAATCGTAGTCCCACTTATGCTAGTGGAAAGCAACGGATGTTAGTAAGAGATGATAAATGTCATCTTAATGAAAATGTATCTAATCTATTTCATCACATACATTTTGAAGAGTTTGATTGAAATGAAATCTTTCATCGTAAGTTGTTTTGCGTACAAGCGCTACCACTTACATGTTTAAGAAAGATGTTTGAAAAATATGATTGAATCTTTAATCGTAAGTATTGTGTGTTGCTTGAGTGTACAAGCGCTACCACTTACAATTAAGAGATGTTTTGTTTGAAAATAGTTTGAAAAGAGTTTGAAAAGAATTTGACTGTATGTGATGTGATAGATGAGATACTTCTTCCATTGAGATGATAGATGTCTAAATCTCGAGGAGAAATTGATTGGATTTAAGGGATGCTTTTAAGAAGCCCATGGGTCCTTGTATTGTTAGCCCAAGAGGAGGCATTCTGAGGGTCATCGAGGGTCATCGAGGGTCCTTGTATGAAGCTCAAGAGGAAGCTATAGGTATGGTGGCTTTGTGTTAAAAGGATTTCACCGAGAAACCATCCTTTTGAATTAAGAGCAATTTCACCGGAAATTTTACTCGGGATTTTGAAAGTGATTTCACCGAGAAACCATCCTTTCATGGTTCTATCTTAGCTCGGGTGATTCTTTGTATTGAAGCCCAATAGAGGTGTTAAGAGATTTCCTATCTCTTTCATTGTATGATGCCCAAGAGAAGGCTAAACTCAATGAGGAGTTCTTTTGAACGAAGCCCAAGAGGAGGCTGACTCAACAGGGGAGTGTTGTCTTATATGAAGCCTAAGCGGAGGCTAACTCTGCGGGGAGAGCTTCTTTGTACAAAGCCCAAGAGAAGGCTAACCCATGCTGGGGATGAATTGTCTTGTATAAAGCCCAAGCGGAGGCTACAACTGTGGGGAACCTATTGGTTAGACTAATTGTTATGTTAATAACTAAACAGTTGTATAAACAAATGTGTGTGTGATATGTATTCACAGGAGTTTATGAAGGAAATATAAACAATGCATGATGTTTATTTACAGGAGTTTATGAAGGAAATATAAACAAGTGTCAGTGAAACAAACGTTTGAAACGAGCGCAACTTGATTATTCACAAGTTTGAATTGTGTACAAGGAAGTGAATATGTACACGAACGAGTTTTTATGTACAGAGAAATATGTATGTACATAGGAGGGTTGGGACTTACACTATAGGGTGGCCCATTGGTTTAAAAAGCGCTTCACAGGAATAATGCTCCTTTCAATACCAATGGTATTCATTGAATGTAAACAGAAATGAAAGATCGAAGTTTATCTGTGTTTAAGTTTTTTACAAAAGAAGTATCTGTGTTATGTACAGATAAAAGTTTGTATGAAAAGATCTTGATATGTACAAGAAAAATGTGTATATACACAAAAAATGTTGGTTTGAGTATACACAAGTGAAGCGAAAACAAACGATCGAAGTTTGTCTGTACTTGAGTATAAAAAGTATCTGTATTATGTACAGATGAAAATTGCATGTGTTTGGAAAGAATTTGATATGTACAAAGAAATATTATGTACACAAAAGAATGTTATGGGACTTACACCGTGATGGAGGCCCATTGGTTTGAAAGTAGTTTCACATGGAATAATGCTCCTTTCAATACCAATGGCATTTAGTGTAAAGTGAAAACAAACGGAAGAAAGGTTGTCTGTATTATGTACAGATGAAAAATTGTACATAATGGAATGAATATGTATAAGGAAATATATACATAAAAAGAATGTTTTGGGACTTACACCGTGAGGGAGGCCCATGATCGATTGAGAAATTCGAGAGAAAACGAATTCGGTTTTATCGTTTAAATCGGATCGATCATGGTAAAAAGATGCAAGTTTGATGAAAAAGTTTTGAAGAAATGATTTTCAAAGTGTTTTGAAATGTAAAGTTCATTTATGAAAAGTTTTGAAAAGAATCGAAGTCGAAAACTTGAAAATTCACCTTAAAAGGAGGTTTGAAAAGTGCTCGTAACGCCGTTTAAAAAATAATCGATGTAAGTTTTTTCTGAAAATTTTGCACTATCATAAAATAGATGTATTTATTGACAAGTGTCCAAAAATCACCTTAAAATAAGGAGTTTTGATTGGTCAAAAATTGTGGAAGTTTTGTGAAAAACATGAAAAATTGAAAAGTATGAAAAAATGGTCCCGGAGTGAACCCAAAGGGTAGTACACGTGTCGAGGAGACTAAGAGCAAGCAAGGTACCATCGAGCCAAACGCGCTTCGTGTTTAGTGGACAATCACACGTAAATGAGAGATTGGAATATTTGAAAATTTAAATTTGAAATGTATGAAGAACACGCCAAGATCCCGTGTTCTTCGCTTTGATCCTCGATTCATCAACTCTACAATCTTCGCTTCTCAACCAAATTGAATGAAATAAAATCAAACTTGCTCGATTTTTCATCACGAACATGAATATGATCTTAATTGCATTTATATTAAGCCCGAACGATTTAGGTTTCAAGAACACTATGAACCCTAAACCGAAAATTTCAAATTAAATGATGTATGTTTGATGATTCTTTGATTTTATTGAGGGCTATTGATCGTTATGAGTGCAGAAAGAAAACGGCCATGAGCTTTTTCGTTTTAGTTCAAAGAAAATGGATATCCAAGTTCGTGTTCTAACCTCGTAAGTGAGAATCAAGAAGGTCTTAGAGCGCTTCCGTAACTTGTTTCTTGATCATTCGAGCATCATCGGCATGTATGAAAGTGGTGAATGGTCCGCACTTTGAATCCTTCCAAATCAATCCAAGTCCACCACACAAATAGAAACTCAACGCTTAGTCGATGGTCCGGTTAATACAATATCATAGTGTGATTTTTGATTTTTGCTTGCTCTCCTTATGATCTCAAGTTCTAAACAAGTTTTATGTTGATATTGAAGTATGTTTGACACCAAAGTTTATCATGTTTTTGGTTGAATTTCAAAATTGCAAGTTTGCTCACTTTGCACTATATTGCTTAATTTTCAAGAAAGTAGAGTGAAAGCATGGTTTTGCAATGCTTTGGTGTGTATTGATCATGGAATGATACCTCTATTTATAGGCCAATGTCTCTGAAATGTTAGGCAAGCAATTTGGCATTGGTAATTCAAACTTGTTTTAGAGGGCAAGGAAGTCTTTTGCATTAAATGCAAAAGGAAGCTTCCTTCTTTTAACCATGGTTAATTTCCAACTTTGATCCAATCTTATCATAATTATCCCATCTGATTTTTATCAGTTCTTATCTCATTTTGGCAAGGTGGCAAGCTTCTAGAAAGAAGAAATCCAAAAAATGACCTATAATGTGAAGTTTTGAACTTTGAAAATCAAGTTCATGAAGCCTTGTGTTCCAATTTCAAAAGTATAGCTAGACTCCATGGATTTGAGAGTTCTTGGACATTTTGGAAAGCTTGTTTCACAAGCTACAACTTTCATGTTTTGAGTTTTTTCAAATTCAAATTGGAACTAGGTGAAAAAATGGCATGAATTTGGAAAAAATAAGAAATTTCAACACTTAGAAATTTTTCTAAGTGTTAGAACTTTTGACTTTTTGTTGACTTTTTCAAATTCTTTGATTTTTTATGATCATGATGGATCATTTGAAGTATTTTGATGTTTGAAAAAGTTTTGTTTTGAAAAATTTGACCAAAAGTCAAAGTTTGACTTTTCTGTGCAGATGAATTTTCATCAGATGTTTCTGAAAACGACTGATGAAGTCTGTGAACTTCTGTGATGTTTTGAATCCAGAAATTAGGTCAAGATGTTGTATCTAAGATATAATGACCAATATTTATCCAAAAAAGTCATTCATCGCTCAAAAGTCGAGAATTCTCATGCCCGATCAAACCCTAATTGGTCGATCGATCGATCCGTGAGAAAATTTGGATATCCGATGATCGAGGTTGATAACTTGAACAAGATAGATCAAATGAGGTGAGAAAACTCAAACCTAATTTGTTGCTCTTGAATCGATGAAAATGATGAAACCCTAATTTTGACTCGTGAACATTTCACCCGACATGCCGTCGAATCGTTAGTCAGGCAATGATGCAAATGTAAGGTGGTATATTAGGTCAAAATTTGGGTATGACAGATGCCCCTATTTAAGTTTCTTTAACCGAGAGATGAAGATGAATATCTTCGCTTTGATAGGTGTAAAGAGACTTAAATATCGAATACGCAAAATTTGGACCTAAGATACCAAAATGCGATGATGCAAAATGATTGAAAAAGTTTTACCGATGATATCAAAGAATGACAATGATGGGAAAAATTTGTAAGGATGTCCTCATTGGGAAAGAGTGATTCACGAATATGTGAATATCTTATTTGTTTTGGAAACAAAGAGATTACCTTCACACCTTTGTGACAATTAAGGTTGTGATAGTTCATGGTAATAAGTTCAAGATACTACCAATTATCGAAGTGATAACTATAACCTCGAGAAAATCACCGAGTATTCACGTGAATAATGCATAAATCATGAAAATAGATCTCAAATGAGTTGTGAAGATATTACCAATTATCAGAAAGTGATAACTATAACAAGGTAAATCTTTGAGAAATTTGCCGTATTCATCTTTGTGAATAATGATGTTGTTCTATCCAGAATGAACTGAAAGAAAGAAGTTAATCAAGACATTGTTCCAAATGAGGGATAATCTCACTGGGAAAATGTATTTCTCTGTTTGGGGAATATGAGAGAGAGATATCTCTTGAGGATACTCCACCGGGAATAAGAAATAAAATGTATTTTTTTTGTGACTTGTACTTACATATACCTTATACAGCAAACATTTCAAGAATGCAAAATGCAATGAATGATGCTATTATGTATGAATGTCATGAATGTTATATGCATGCTAACAATACTTGACAAAGACACTAAAGAGATATTTGGGAGCACAGAACAAAATTTATGCAAGAATATGAAGAATTGAGTTGCATGCTTTAAACTTTCTAAGAAAGGCATTTCATTGAAGCTCGGGATTCTTTATGGATAAGAATATCGCTCCTTTGATAATTTCGTTGAGGAGAAGACTGTAGCTTGTTTTATCCTTGTGGAGAACACTTGCTGAAGTTTTTTGTGTCCATAATTCAAAGGAAAATTTTGCTTTTGTTTAAAAATTTTGAAGTAAAATTGCTTAAAACATTTTAGTTTCAAAAGTGATTTTTCACAATAAAAAGCGTTATTTTGCAAAACAGAAATAAAGTAGGAATTGCAAACAAAAGCACGAGGCTCAAATTTATTGATAGAATGGTAATCAGCCAAAGGCGTGATTCCATGAACTGTTTACAAAAGTTGGAAATGATAATTTATTGGGAAAAGGCTACATTGAAAGCAAATAACCACTACTATCCCTAACAACTTTGAATTCCAACTGTGCTTGTTGCTTCAGAAGAGTTGATTGAAGATCCGTTGATGGAGGATTCTTCAGATGGACAAAATATGCATCGATCAGCAGCTATCCTTGTTTTTGCCTAGATTGCCTTTTCGTGTTTTCAATCTATCGTGATATTTTCTCTTATTCCTCGATCGCTTTTCGTGTTTTCAATCCACCGAGACACTATTTTTGCCTAAGCCGCCTTTTCGGTTTTCGACTTACCGAATCGTTTCTTTTGTTTTTTAGACAAAGTATTTCTTGATCGCATCAAGATTCATGTGATGCGGAGTTCATCACCGTCCATGGTTGTGAGAGTCATAGCACCGCCAGAGAAGCTTTTTGACGATGTATGGACCTTCGTAATTAGGAGTCCATTTGCCCCTAGAATCGTTGAAAAGACAAAATCTTTTTAAGCACGAGGTCACCTTCTAATTCACGAGATCGGACCTTTTGTCGAAAGCCTTCTTCATTCTTCTTTGATAGAGTTTTCCGTGACACGAGCGCAGCGCTTTTCTTCAATTAAGTTCAACTGGTCATATCTCGCTTTGACACCATTCACGGATAACTTAGTTTCCATGAGAACTCTCATTGATGGGATCTCAACTTCTACGGGAGCACCGCCCATGTCAGATACTAGAGAAAAGGAGTTGCCATCGTTGAGGTGCGATCAATACGATACCCAGCAGCAGCATTTCGTGCCTTTGTAAGTGATGACCATTTTCGGACGATCTTTTGATGTTCTTGCTTCAACGCCTGCTCATCTTTGGCCGGTAAGGAGATGAGTTATGATGCTCGATCTTGAATTCCTCACACGCTTCTTTCATCATTTTGTTGTTCAATTTAGATCCATTGTTTGTAATGATCTTGCTTGAACTCCATATCGGCAAATGAGGTTGTTCTTGATGAACCTCACAACCATCGGTCTTGTAACATTGGCGTAAGACGCTTCACCCATTTGGTGAAGTAATCAATGGCTACTAAATGAAGCGATGTCCGTTGGACGCTTTTGGTTCAATCATTCCTATCATGTCGATGCCCCACATGGAGAAAGGCCACGGAGAGAGAGAATGTTGAGAGTCGGAGGCACATGGATCTTATCTCGAGATCCGACACTTGTGACATCTTTTGACGTGTTTACAAAGAATCGATTCCATAATTATCCAATAGTATCCCGCCTCAAGATTTTTCTAGACATTGCATGCCCATTTGAATGGGTTCCAAAGGACCCTTCATGCACTTCATGGATGATCGTGTTCCGCTTCTTGTCCGTCGACGATCCGAAAGCGTAACCATGTCGAAGTTTCTTTTGTATAGCACCTCTTTGTTCAGAAGAAATTCCTAGAAAGCCTCCTCGTAGTTTTCTTATCCTTGTACGATGCCCCAAGTGGGTACTCTGTTTGAAGGAAACGCTGATGTCATAGAACCACGGTTTATCGTCAAGACCGCTTATGTTGCAAACACATATGTCTTTCAAGACATCCGATGCGAATTCTAGGCATATCATTCCAATCATTGACTTTGAACATGGATAGAGTGGCCAAGGCGTCTGCCATTCGATTTTGATCTCGAGGGATATGATGCAGCTCTACTTTGTTGAAGAAAGTCAACAACCGCCTTGCATAATCTCTCGAAGGAATTAGACCAAGATGATGAGTCTCATACTTGTCTTTGATCTAATTGATCACTAGGGCTGAATCTCCATATATGTCAAGGATCTTGATCCTTAAGTCGATGGCTTCTTCGATACCCATGATGCAAGCTTCATATTCTGTTATGTTGTTGGTGCAATCAAATAGCAATCTGGCGGAAAATGTAACACCCCAATTTACCCAAAGTTTAAATATACAAAAATCAGAGTAATTAAAATTTCATAAATTAAATATTGAGGCCACACCATCAAAACCAAATTACTTTAAATAGTTTGTTTTAAAGTCTACATCTCGGATACATAGCATCGCCGGAAAACATAATTTGATTCATAAACATCAAAACATCTTCTTTATTAAACTTCCTTAATAAATCGTGTTTTCATAAAATATAATTCTTATACATAAAAGAATAACATCAAAAGAACAACAAAAGACAACAAAATATTCCCCGAGTGCTATGATCGAGCGACACCGACCGACTAACAAAGCAGCCTAAAACTCCATCTTCATAACCCGCACGCTACCAATATATAGGTAACGGCGAAACAAGTAAAGGGTGAGATACTCCAAAACATATAATTAAAGGCATGATAAAATATATATACATATATTTGGAATCATAAGGGGTATAAGTTAATAAGTGCATTCTAACATATATCCAAACCTCACTTACTTCGGTCGTCATTCTAAAGTGTATAATCTATACTCAATCGCCTTAGCCTCATCGGCACAAATCATCACAACAACACGTAAACCTCCGTCACCGTGAAATCTTCACAAGCTAATACATCGCTAATTAGCACGGCAATCATAAACAACAACATCAACCAACAATATTAAATAATGCTAATAATATAAGCAACATAAACAAATCATCACAAAATTGGCTAAAGCCCATCTTCGCTTTTGGCATAAAGCCCATCTTCGCTTATGGCATAAAAGCCCATCTTCGCTTATGGCATAAAAGCCCATACATCACAACATCATCGCAAACATCATCGCAAACATCATCGCAAACATCATTACAAACATCAAATAAAACTCAATACCAAAAGACTCCAAAATAGACATAATGGACTCCATGAGACTCGACTATGTTATGCATGTGGTACCCATCGCTTTGTCCGTAATTAGGGACACTTGGCATAAAGCCGATCTTCGCCGCATAAAAGCCATCATCGCTGGCATAAAAGCCTCTTCGCTGGCATAAAGCCCTTCGCTTATGCAATGTATGAGACTCGACAATAAAATAACACAACACAAACACACCATCATCGCTCATCACAATTGGCATAAAGCCCACATCGCTATAGTTTATCCACATCACGATAAATATATCATCGCATCATATTTGCATTATGCAAAACATCACTAATAACTCATCATCATCAAAATCATGCATTCACAAATCGGAAGCATTTATCAACAACATCAATATAATCATCACATTAGCATGTACCAAAACATATAACCTCGCGTCGCATAATCAACAAGTATTCACTAAATAATACACCTTCACAAATCTTACGTTTATTCACACCGCATCATTATCGATTCGATCACTAACTTCTAAATACGGAGAAATGGTTAAACACCTATCATCGCCGCAAAACTCGCAACTTCTAAAAGCTAACCTCATCACTACGCTCCACACGCCAAACTTAGCTAGCACATCAATTTTCATTGAATTCGAGCAACTTGTCTGTCAAATTTACCAAATCGAAAGTCGAACACAATCGGGTCCCAAAGGAAACGCGAAAATCATAATTTTGAGGCTACAGAGCATCAACACGGCCTCGGTGCATCAACACGGCCCGTGTTGAAAAGCCATCGAAAACACAAAATGCCCAAGAAAGGCATCAACACGGCGCGGTGCAGCAACACGGCCCGTGTTGATTGCTCGCACTAACTAAAATTGCCATTCTAGTGGGAACACGGTTGTTAAATCAACACGCCCGTGTTGATTTGCTCATGAAAACTCTATCTTTTTGGGTTTTTCTCATTCTTCTACCATGGTTTTCCTTCCCATTTCAATACTCTAATTTCTACAAGTTAGCACCTAATATACCCACAAACCATACTCTAAATCCAACTCTTCTAGCCTAACAATCAACCAACAAAACTCATAAAATCAATCTATCAATTTTTCTCCCAATTCAAACTACAACCACCCAACATCTCTTATCACTAACTCACCATCTCTATCATCAACACAAAATATATACCTCCATTACAACATCAACATCAAACATATTTCTACCATCAATTGAGAAGTTCAACAACAACAACAAAACACCAAAACAAAGGAAAACTATAAACCCCATGAATCAACATACCAATTTTTCCTAAATCCACAACATATCTATCAAACCCTAACTATATGGAAAGGAATATCAAACCCCTTACCTCAAGATATTGGATGATCCAAGATGATTCTTACAAAGCTCAATCTACAAGCTAGCTCATGATCTTCCTCCTCTTCCCTCTTGTTTCTTCTCAAAACCCTTTCTTTTCCTCCATGTTTCTATTCTTGGCTTCTTTTCCCAAATGGGAAGAAAATGAGGAAATGTGGTTTTATAACTATGTTTGCTTACTAGCTCCTCCTCTTGCCCTTGTTTGGCTTTGGTATGTTGAATGGAAAGAAAATAAGGAAAGTGTTTGGATGGAAGGAAAATAAGGAAAGTGGTTTTGCAATAACCTTACTAGTAAACTAAGGTGTAAACCCAATCCTTCCCAATTAATCTTCACACTCCTAATTTATTAATATAATTAATTCAATCAATTAAAATAATTCCGGGGAATTAAATATCGGATCCGAATAATATTTTACCAAACCGAACACAACGTCGCCAGATAAATTAATTAATATGAATATTCTCGTCGCAAGATAAATATCGATCGGTAATTCGAAAATATTAATATAATATAATATTAATTAAAACAGGCGTATGTAAAATGGGATATGAGAACCCTCGAGTAATGATGATCGCCCAATTCCATTGCCAAAGACATTAACTGCTCCATCAAAGACTAAACCCCATCTGGATTCTGGATCTGGTCCTTCTCCGTGTAGCGGTTCGTCGCAATCTTTCATTTTTAAGTACATAATGTCCTCGTCTGGGAAGTCAAACTTGAGAGATTGGTATTCGCTGAGCGGCCGATAAGCCAAGTGATCGGCGAGAATGCTTCCTTTGACCGCTTTGAGCACGGCATCGATGTCATATTCGGATAACAAAGATTTGCCATCGAGCAATTCTCCTCATATGTGCTTTTCAAAGACGATTGATTTGATCCATTTTGAGATTAACCAAGTCGTGGACTGATCATGTATCGCGAAGACGCTTTGAAGCCCATACCAAAGCACAACATGTTTTCTCGAGCATGGAGTAACGAGTTTCACAACCGTGAATTTCTTACTCGTAGTAGATGGCATACTCCTTCTTACAGAAGTCATCTTGTTGTCCAAGCACGCAGCCCATGGACTCTTCTAGTACGGTAAGGTAGATGATTAGTGGTCTTCCTTCAACCGAGGGATTAGGATTGTGGTTCGGGGTATTCCTTGATATCACAAACGCTTTTGGCAATCTACCGTCCACACAACCTTTGATCTTTGCGAGAAGCTTGAATATCGCCCACGTGTAGCGCTATTTGAGAGATAACCGAGATGTAATTCAACCGTCCAAGAAATCCTCTTACTTGCTTTTCCGTACGTGGCGTAGGCATTTCCTGAATAGCCTTGACTTTGTCAGGGTCAACTTCAATTCCTCTTTGACTGACGATGAAACCTAGGAGCTTTCCGGATCTTACCCCAAAGGTGCATTTGTTAGATTCAGCGGTCGAATTTCCTTAGTCGTTGAAACAACTTTAAGAGATAGTCTATATGCTCCTCTTCAGTGTCAGACTTTGCTATCATGTCGTCTACGTAAACCTCGATCTCTTTGTGCATCATGTCATGAAAGAGAGTAGTCATTGCCCTCTGGTAAGTAGCGCCTGCATTCTTTAATCCAAACGGCATTACCTTGTAGCAAAAGGTGCCCCATGGCGTGATGAAAGATGTCTTCTCCATGTCTTCGGGAGCCATTCTGATCTGATTGTAACCAGAGAAACCGTCCATGAAGGAAAAGACGTTGAATTTTGCAGTGTTATCCACTAGCATGTCGATATACTAGTGGAAGTCGTTTGACTAGCTTTGTTCAGATCCCGGTAGTCAACACACATTCTGACCTTTCCGTCCTTTTTGGAGACAGGCACTATGTTGGCTAGCCATTGAGGATATTCAGAACTGACGAGGAAACCAAACAAGTCGCTTTTGTACTTCCTTTTGATTTTGTCGGCCATTTCGTGGTGAACCTCCTTAGTTTTTGTTTAATCAAGGACATGATAACACAATTTTATATAGTATATTTGATTTAATTTTCATAAATAATGTTAGTATTTTTATTTAATTATTTCATTTTATTTCCATATTACCCTGGTATTTTTATTGTTTCAGGTATTTTATTTTAAATAAACAAATTGAGCAAAGTGAAGAATTTAGGAGGATTATTTAATTAATTATGCAAGAAATGAAGAAAAAGGGGTGTGCAAAGCAAAATAATGGATCAAGGAGCCCAAGAAGCCCAAGCAAGCAAAAGCCCAAAGCAAAACAAACCCTAAAAGGGCACGTTCAAGGGTGAGACGCATGTCTCAACCCCTCTCCTAAAAAGGAGGCGGCCGCTTCGGACCCTTTCCCTAGTGGAAGGCGTCCGTCTCAACGTGGCTATATGCGTGAGAAAACCCGGACGACCATCTCAAGTAGTGGCATTGGAGTGAGATTTTGAGGAGAAAGTCAAAATCTCTCAACAAGTGGTTGCATCCTACCACTATAAAAGGACACCTCCAAATCATAATTTCACACACCGATTCTCAAAGATTATTTTTCCAGCTTCAAATTTATTTTTCCCGCATTATTTTTCCATTGTAATTGAATTCGTGGTTATTTTCCAAGATTGCTTTTAGAGCTAGTTTCTTTTCAAGCATTATTATTTAAATTCGTTGAAGAACCAAGACGTTGTAATGAAGTTATTTCACTTCAAGGATTCAATTCCAAAGATTATTTAATTCGTGTTTCTATTTACATTGCTTTATTTATTTAATTAATTGTTTGCATGAGATATATTTGTTTGCCATGAATTTATTAATGAATGTTAAAACCTTTAATTTATTCATGTATGTTTTTATGAATATGTTTGGCTAAATTATTTAAATATCGGTATGTAACGAGTTAATTTGAATGTATCCTAATAAACGGCTTGATGTTATTTTATAAAATAAATACTTTTTCGATTTAGTTATCTAATTTATTTTGTTAAAAAGGTTTAGAAACCAACAGAGCAAAGTTTGAGGTTAATAAACCGACTAAGATTAGAAACCAATAGAGCGATACTTGAGGTTTAAAATCGATAGTAGATACTAGGTATTGTTTTTAAAGATCATGATGCTTTTAAAACCAATTAAACTTTATTTATTTTCAAAAAGTAATTTTAAAATCAATGGATAGCTAAAGCATACATCGTAGTTTAAAATTATAATTTACTTCAATAGAGCGAAAGTTTGAGAATAGATTTTAAATAAATACTTTTGTTAAAAAGATATTATTAACATTTTTAGAAAATAAGCCAATGGAAAGTTTGATTCTCTAGAATTAACGAAGTACATACCGATATTCGCATTATTATTATTTTAATTATAATTAAGTTTTATTACCCAAAAATTCTCCAATTTATTTATTCGATAGCTATAGCTTTACAAGAGATTAGATTACGTTAGTTCGATTTATAGTCCCTTAGGTTCGATATCTTTTAAAACTACGATAGTATCAGTATACTCCCGATTAATTTAGACGATAAAGTCGCGATCAAGTTTTTGGCGCCGTTGTCGGGGACTATTTAAGTCGATATCGTAATTTTATTACGAAGTATAGACTATAGCAACTATTTCTTTTCCCTCTGTGTATGCCAAATACCGCCTCAAAGCGCCTTTGCATATACCTATTTACGATATCGAGCGTTACCTTAGATTAAGAAGACGAATTCAAGAGTATCTAGAACGCAACAATCTTCCTTCGACCAAACTTCCAGACATTGAAGAACTGAAGAAGATGGCTGAACCAGATCCTCCTACTCCTCGTCCTCTTAAGGACTACGCTGTTCCTTCTCAAGCGGAGCCTCATAACAAGATTGTCCTCGCTATCGCCAAACGATTTCGAATGAAACCTTCGCTTCTTTCCGCTGCTCACCGAACCAGCTCGAGCTCCTACTGACGATCCGAATCTTCATCTGTCAGTGTTTGTGCAGTACGCAGACACTGTGAAAGCGAATGGTGTAAACCCCGAGGCGATACGATTGCACTGCTTCCTTTTTCTCTCGTAGATGAGCTCACAAGATGGTCCAATCTCTTCCTTCCAACTCAATCACCACATGGGATGAGTTGAAGAAAGTCTTCTTGGCTAGATATTTTCCTCCAAGTAAAATTGCTATGCGTGAGCCAATATCAATGGTTTCGCATAAAAGACAATGAATCACTCTTTGAAGCTTGGGAACGTTATAAAGACATGCTTAGACTTTGTCCTCATCATGGTTTAGAAGAATGGCTGATCATTCACACTCTACAATGGTCTCTTGTACAATACGAGATTGACTATAGACGCCGCACCGGTGGCGATCGATGAATAAACCATATATCAAGCAAGACAACTTATCGAAAGCATGGCTCGTAACCATTACCAATGGGGTATGGAGAGAGTTAGCGAGAGAAATCTCAAACGAAGGTGCCATGGTTGAAGTGAATAGTCTGGATCAAGTCAACGCTAAAGTGGAAGCTCTTACTCAAAAGCTCGAGAATCTTACCACCGCTCCTGCAGCTACTGTTGCTGCAATTGCTCAAAATTGCGACTTATGTGGTCTTCAATCACATCTTGCTCCGTAACGCCCGCTTAACAGAGTTCCAGCTGAACAAGCGATTACGATGTAATAATCCTTACAAAGAACACATATAATCCCGGCCGGAAGAATCATCCTAATTTTTCCTACAAGAATAACAATGTACGCACCGACAAGCTCCTCGCTACACCACCGGTTATCCTAAAGCTATTCCAAATCATCCTAATAATGGTCCTAACACGCCTAATGCTCCTAGGAAGTCTAATTTGAAATCATGATAGAGCATTTCATTGCTACTCGTAACCAAACCAATAGTACTCAAACCCAAACTAATAAGGATGTTCAAAATCGTAATATACACATCAATGAGCAGAAGCAATTATCTAACAAGCTCGACGCTTTAGCTACACATAATAAAATGTTAGAAACACAAATTTCTCAAGTAGCTCAACAACAAGCGGCTTCCTCACGGCTCTTTTCCCGGACAACCTCAACCTAATCCCAAAGGACATGCAAATGTTATCTTAAGAAGCGGAATGAGTATGATGGACCAGAGATCCGTAAACAATAGCCCAATTTATGCAACAAAATTTTAAACAATCAAACTAAGGATAAACAAGAAAAGGAAAACAGAAAGATCATAGTGAAGATACCACACAAAAGGATTTAACCTTATGTACCCCCACCACCTTATAAGCCTCCTATTCCTTATCCTCAAAGGTTAGTTAAAACTAAGAATGTGGGTCAATTTAAGAAATTTGTGGATCTTCTCAAGCAACTTAATGTTACAATTTTATCAAGCTATAACTCAAATGCCCTCCTATGCTAAATTCCTTAAAGAAATTCTATCCAATAAGAAAAGCTAGAGGATAATGAAACCGCATGCTTATCACTGAATGTAGTGCAATTATTCAAGACACAATGCCTCCTAAACTCAAAGATCCCGGAAGTTTCTATTCCATGTGTAATTGGCAAATTTGTCATAGACAAAGCTTTATGTGATCTAGAGCCAGATAAGTGTGATGCCGTTATCCATATGCAAGAAACTTGACATGGGAGAACTAAGACCAACCAAAATGTCCGTTCAACTAGCAGATAGGTCAATTAAGTATCCTGCAGGAGTTCTTGAGAATGTTCCGGTATGCATTGGCCAATTCTATATACCTACTGATTTCATTATCATGGACATAAGGGAGGATGAAGTTACCCCAATCGTTCTTGAAGGCCTTTTAGCCACATGCAATTATAGACGAAAAGAGGAAAACTTACTTTTGAAGTAGGCGAAGAGAAAATCGAATTTATCCTCTCTCAATTCCTGAAAGCACCTGCAATTGAAGATACTTGTTACTTCATGGATATCATCGATGAATGTAGAAAAGAGGCTGAACTTGAAAATAAGGACAATCTCGATGAAAATCTGAATAGTAATTTAAGTGAATGCTTAGCTATAGCACCAGATCCTACACAATGTTTAAGGAAACCATCTCTAGAACTCAAAGCGCTTCCTAAAAACCTAAGGTATGAATTCCTAGATTCCGAACTCGAACGACCAGTGATAGTCAACGCAGAGCTTGGCGAAACCGAAACTGAAAAACTTTTACAAATTCTGAGGAAATATCCAACAGCCTTAGGATATAATATCACTGATCTTAAAGGAATAAGCCCCTCTATTTGTATGCATCGCATTATGCTAGAAGAAGATTGTAAAACTTCAAGAGAACACCAGAGGAGACTAAACCCGATTATGAGTGAGGTTGTAAAAAAGGAAGTTATGAAGTTGTTAGAAGTAGGAATCATATATCCTATATCTGATAGCAAATGGGTTAGCCCTGTGCATGTTGTACCAAAGAAAGGAGGTGTCACAGTAGTCGAAAATGAGAAAGGAGAAATAATAGCTAAAAGAGTTGAATCTGGATGGAGAATGTGCATCGATTATCGAAAACTTAACAAAGCCACCATAAAAGATCATTTCCTTTACCATTTATTGATCGATGTTGGAGCGCTTAGCTAGACACTCATTTCTGCTTGACGGTTATTCGTGTTTCTTTCAGATACCTATTCATCCCGATGACCAAGAGAAAACAACTTTCACATGCCCCTTGGAACCTTTGCTTATAGAAGAATGCCATTTGGTTTATGCAATGCTCCTGCAACTTTTCAAAGATGTATGATGGCAATATTTGCTGATTTTCTGGACAATATTATGGAAGTCTTCATGGATGATTTTTCCGTCTGTGGACAAAGCTTTGAAGAATGTTTAGAAAATTTAGAAAGGGTATTAGAACGTGTGAAGGTTAATCTAGTGCTTAATTGGGAGAAATGCCATTTTATGGTACAAGAAGGAATTGTTTTAGGACACATTATATCCAAAAGAGGAATTGAAGTCGATTCGCTAAAATCAAGTTATTGAGAACCTTCAACCTCCAAAACTGTTAGAGAACCAAGCTTTTTGGGACACGCCGTTTTTATCGATTTATTCATTAAGGATTTCTAAGATAACTAAACCCTAACGAGCTATTAATGAAAGACGATGAGTTCATCTTCGATTTAAAATGTTTAGAAGCTGCCAAACACTTAAGAAAGCATTAATCTACCTATCATGCAAACTCCGATTGAACGAACCTTTGAAATAATGTGTGACGCAAGTGACTATGCCGTAGGAGCTGTTTTAGGACAATAAAGGATAAAAGACTCCACGTCATATATTATGCAAGTAACTCTAGCGCAAATGAATTATGCTACAACAGAGAAGAATTTTAGCAAAGGATCTTCGTTAGACAAGTTCCGCTCCTACTTAGTAGGATCCAAAATTATCATCTACACCGATCATGCCGCTATTAGATATCTCCTAACCAAAAAGGCTAAACCTAGACTCGAGATGGATATTGTTGCTGCAAGAGTTTGATTTAGAAATCAAAGATAAGAAAGGAACCGAAATGTGGTAGATCATCTCTAGACTAGAAAATCTTAAACATGAACAAGTGCCGATCGATGATGAATTCCAAGACGATAAACCGATTGCCCACTTGAAGACAGAACCCGTAATCTCAAGGAAACCACCTTGGCCATCTCTTCCGTGCTTGGTATGTCGATTTCAGAATTACCTCGCAGCAGCTACCACACGAACTTACCTACCAATGTAAGAAGAAATTCTTCCATGATCTTAAACAATATTATTGGGATGAACCTTTACTTTTCAAGAGAGGTCCCATGGAATTTTCCAAATGTGTGTAAGAAGAGATTGAAAACATTATAACACATTGTCATTCTCGCACCTTACGGAGGACATGCTAGTACATCCAAAACATGTGCAAAGATCTTACAATCCGCCTCTATTGGCCTAATTTATGGAAAGACGACATGCCACAATCTTAAAATGCGACAGGTGTCAACGCACCGGTAATATATCTAGACGTGACGAAATGCCACAAAAAGGCATTTTAGAAGTCGAAATCTTTGATGTGTGGGGGATAGACTTCATGGGACCCTTCCCATCTTCATCCGGTAATAAGTATATACTCGTGGCTGTAGATTATGTCTCAAAATGGATCGAAGCTATAGCTTCTCCAACAAATGACACCCGAGTGGTACTTAAGCTTTTCAAGAACATAATCTTTCCTAGGTTCGGTGTACCCCGACTCGTTATAAGCGACGGTGGTTCTCACTTCATTTCCAAAATCTTTGAAAAACTATTAGGAAAATACGGAGTTCGACATCGCATTGCTACACCTTACCATCCTCAAACTAGCGGACAAGTTGAAGTTTCAAATCGCCAGATAAAACAAATCCTTGAAAAAACTGTCGCTACGTCCAGAAAGGATTGGTCCTTTAAACTTCATGAAGCTTTATGGGCATATAGAACTGCCTATAAAACTCCCATCGGTACTACTCCTTTCAAGCTTATTTATGGTAAGTCATGCCATCTCCAGCTGAGTTAGAACACAAGGCTTATTGGGCCATTAAAAATCAACTTGTTATACCGGTGAGAAGCGATCCTGGATATTAATGAATTGGAAGAACTTAGACAGGATGCGTACGAAAACGCTAGGATTTACAAAGAGCGCACAAAGAAATGGCATGATAAGCATATTTCTAGGAAGAATTTTAACATAGGTGACTTCGTATTACTATTTAACTCACGATTAAAACTATTTCCTGGAAAATTAAGATCTAGGTGGTCCGGACCTTTCGAAATTACTCGAGTTTATCCAAGTGGTGCAATAGAGATTAAAGGACCTTCGATTGAACCGTTTATAGTAAACGGGCAGCGTTTAAAACATTACCATCTTACCGAAATCGAGGGAAATTCTCACACGATAAATCTAGACGAGCCACGTGCTCGATCAGAAGACTAATCTTTAGCTTTATTTGTCGAGCTTACGACATAAAACAAAGCGCTTTGTGGGAGACAATCCACCATTTTTATATTTCCTTCTTCTTATTTTATTTCATTTCTTCTTTAGTCTTATTTAAAACAAAACACAAAAATATCTATTTCTTTTTCTTATTCTATTTTCTTATATTTCTATTCTCTGCCTTATTTCTTTCTATTCTATATTTCTTCTTATCGGCATTTGGCCAATGCCGATCTTCTTATTTTCTCTTCAGATACTTCTAGCTACTTATTTCTCTTTCCACTATGTCTCGTGTTGATGATATGCCATTGCTTCGAGGAAGAAATCAGCACCAAATATGGAGTTTTATCTAAGCGTGAGATGTTACCTACTACCTACCTTCATTATGGTGCTATGACTGCTTTGGTATTCGTGATAGTGTGCTTTTTGCAAATCGATTGGGATAATTCACTGATGACTTATATACTTACCGAACCTCACTTTGGAGTTCCTTAGCTTTGGCTTACTTTCCTACTCATGGGGTAGCTTTATGCGTGGACTTATTATTTTCGACTTTTGGCTTCAACTTCAAGTTTACCCATAAGGAGTTGGCTGATCTTCTTGGTTTTCCTAGTGGCTTAGAGTTTATCATGAAAGTCGAGGAGTATCTGGATTTAGAGATCTTGACTATTTTTGGGGATCTATTTCGAATCCTTAACCCCGAGCCCGAGGATCTTGTATCGTAGAATATCCATAACCCGCCTTCGTGTATTTCCATAAGATTCGCCCATACCATTTTGGAAAACCCTAACGCTACTACTGCTTCTAAGGATGAGCTTTTTATCATGTTTTGTGCTTTGCAAACCGTCCTAATGCGATCACTTATCCGCCCACTTTGTGGATCTCATTGATATCGATCATGCACCCATTCGGATGGGAGGTCTCATTATGATTGCAAATGTTGTTGGACTTCGACGACCCTTTAGGCATCCGAATGCTTTTTCCGTGTTACTTATGACCATCGAGTTCGCTTTCAACACTGTATGATTGGTGATCTTGGCCTCGACTTTACCTTGTTGATTAATGGTCAAGTTATGCAATTGCTACCTTGCCTAACTCGCTACGAGTGTGCATAACAAAGCCAATTGGCTTTATGGTCTAGATCAAGATCCTTCTCCGCCAAGCACCCCGAGACTCCACAAAACTATGAGGTTTTAGAGGACGCCGAGAAAGATCCTCTCGCCAAGACGCTCCGCCTCCCTCTGTTTCTGCTGATTATGCGATCGCTATCCACGCCTGTGGAACACCGTGCTTTGAGAGACGATTTGACTAGTTTATGAATGACTTCTTTGGTTTTAGAAGTCTTCGCTATTTTCATTCTTCCTCCGCCTAAGGAAGGACCATCTAGTGGCTAGAGTTCTTAAGTAGTTAATTTATCTTATTTAGTTTAGTTTCGTTTGATTTCATTAGGTTTTGCAATGTTTCCTTTATATTATTATGTTTTCTTCCCAAATACTTGATTCTTCAAATTGTAAGCAACTTTGATTTCCATTCTAATGCAATCCATGTTATCTTTTATTATTATAATGTTGCACATTATATTATATTATTATTACTGTTGCATTATTCTTCTTACGTTGCATGATTATTGTTGCTACGAATTTAATCGCCCATCTTTAATTTCGATTCTCCGTCGTTATTAACGCACTGAGGACATTGCTCCTTTTAAGTATGGGGGAGTCGGATCATTTCCTTGTTCAATTCTATTTCCTTTGCTCTCTTTGTAGTATTTTCCTTTTATTGCAAATTTCAATTCAATAAAATACATATTTATGCAAATTTTAATCTTTTATGCAAAAATTTGTGCTTACTCGAATTCCTCCTATTTCTTGAGCCATAACGAAAAATATAAAACAATTTTAAAACGCATTTATAAACATCATTCAACTAGTATTAAGGTTGCTTATTATAAATTAAGAATTCAAGCAACTTAGCAAAATTGTTTTCGTTCTAACACTTTAAAACCCCCGATGTGTTGGATCGATTTAAGTACTTATTATACCAAAACCTTTAAAACTCAGTTTTAGATTAGCCCCAAGTAGTTTATTAAGCAGTCGGCACCGCCATAAACACAAACTACGTGGAGAACCGATGAATATAAGTGATTGATCAAATATCTTTAAGAAATTGCTTTTGTTTAGGATGCACTTACTAAGTTAGATGGTCCTTACCGGATCATTTAATCCAAAAGGTTGCTGAAAATATGAATTTTATGCAAAATAATCCATTAAAAAATTGGTTCAGTGGTCCCTGGTGCTGAACTTGGTAGGCTAATTACGTTCGATCCCGCAATTTTTATTGGAAAAGGAGTACCAAATGTTTAATTACCGTAACTCCTAGCTGGCTTATTAAGATCAAATTCACTAACCTTACTCCACTATGTGCGTGTAAGTAATGGGCTTAATGTGATTGCACTAGAATGAAAACGGGCGAAATAAAACATAGTATTAGGTTGAAGCTATAATAACATGACTTGAATTGGTCTGCATAGATGGGGTTGTCTAGTGTTCCTACGATAACTTTGGTGTTTAAGTTCGACTTAAATTCTCTAACGAAAAATCAACCTGCAACCTGGTACAAATTGATGTATGTTCTTATATCTGTGTTTAACTGTGCTTCAGTGATTTTTCATTTTTACTTTTTGCTTCAGGACAAACAATGGTTTAAGTATAGGGGAGTTTGATAACACAATTTTATATAGTATATTTGATTTAATTTTCATAAATAATGTTAGTATTTTTATTTAATTATTTCATTTTATTTCCATATTACGCTGGTATTTTTATTGTTTCAGGTATTTTATTTTAAATAAACAAATTGAGCAAAGTGAAGAATTTAGGAGGATTATTTAATTAATTATGCAAGAAATGAAGAAAAAGGGGTGTGCAAAGCAAAATAATGGATCAAGGAGCCCAAGAAGCCCAAGCAAGCAAAAGCCCAAAGCAAAACAAACCTAAAGGGCATCGCTCAAGGGTGAGACGATGTCTCAACCCTCTCCTAAAAGGAGGCGGCCGCCGGACCTTTCCCTAGTGGAAGGCGTCCGCCTCAACGTGGCTATATGCGTGAGAAAACCCGGACGACCATCTCAAGTAGTGGGCAGTTGGGAGTGAGATTTTTGAGGAGAAAGCTGCGAAAATCTCTCAACAAGTGGTTGCATCCTACCACTATAAAAGGACACCTCCAAATCATAATTTCACACACCGATTCTCAGCATTATTTTTCCCAGTTTCAAATTTATTTTTCCTGCATTATTTTTCCATTGTAATCAATTTCGGGTTATTTTCCAGATTGCTCTTAGAGCTAGTTTCTTTTCAAGCATTGTTATTTAAATTCTGTTGAAGAACCAAGACGTTGTACGAGTTATTTCATTTCAAGGATTCAATTCCAGATTATTTAATTCGTGTTTCTATTTACATTGCTTTATTTATTTAATTAATTGTTTGCATGAGATATATTTGTTTGCCATGAATTTATTAATGAATGTTAAAACCTTTAATTTATTCATGTATGTTTTTATGAATATGTTTGGCTAAATTATTTAAATATCGGTATGTAACGAGTTAATTTGAATGTATCCGGAATAAACTGGCTTGATGTTATTTTATAAAATAAATACTTTTTCTGATTTAGTTATCTAATTTATTTTGTTAAAAAAGGTTTAGAAACCAACAGAGCGAAAGTTTGAGGTTAATAAACTGACTAAGATTAGAAACCAATAGAGCGACAGTTTGAGGTTTAAAATCAGATAGTAGATACTAGGTATTGTTTTTAAAGATCATGACATGCTTTTAAAACCAATTAAACTTTATTTATTTTCAAAAAAAGTAATTTTAAAATCAATGGGATAGCGAAAGCATACATCAGAGTTTAAAATTATAATTTACTTCAATAGAGCGAAAGTTTGAGAATAGATTTTTAAATAAATACTTTTTGCTGAAAAAGATATTATTAACATTTTTAGAAAATAAGCCAGTGGAAAGCCGGATTCTCTAGAATTAACGAAGTACATACCGATATTCGCATTATTATTATTTTAATTAAAATTAAGTTTTATTACCCAAAAATTCCCCAATTTATTTATTCGATAGCTTTTATTACCCAAAAATTCCCCAATTTATTTATTCGATAGTTATAGCTTTACACAGTAGATTAGATTACGTTAGTTCGATTTATAGTCCCTTAGGTTCGATATCTTTTAAAACTACGCGATAGGGCTGTATACTTGCAGTCTCCCGATTAATTTAGACGATAAAGTCGCGATCAGGACACTCTGGTCTTAATGGCATGTGATGCTCTACGATGCTGGTATCCAAACCCGGCATGTCCTGGTAGGACCAAGCAAACACATCAACGTATTCTTTGAGAAGATCTATCGCTTGCTTTTGACATCGCTAGTGAGTGAAGTCTGATGTTTACTTTTTATCTTCCTTGGAACCCAAATTGATTGCTTCTAGAGGTTCTTTGTGAGGCTGAATGATCCTTTCCTCGTGCTTAAGTAGTCGAGAAATTTCATCCGGGATCTCTTCTTCAACTACCTCCTCAGCAATTTCACAAGGTATTTCAAAGTTGGGAGAGAGCATAGAGTTTTTGCTTTCAATGGATTGGTCCATTTGTTTAATCTGCAAATTATGTTTGATTATTTAACTACTTATCATTTTTTCCAAGAAAGTTAATGTGAAAGTGGATGCGATTAATTTTTCATTATGATTTTTTTGAAGATTTTTTTACTGTGTTTTTAGGATTATCATTTTAAAAGGGTAAAATGAAAATAAACATGTAGTGTGGAATCAAAACAACGATTTTATTTATGATTCACAATATGAACAGGCCCTAAAATATAAACTCATTTGTCTTGGGCAAGACAAAGAGAAATTATTTAAAAGCTAAAGCCCTATAAACATCTCTTCGCTTGGGCTAAGCGAGAGTTCAAAACAAAAGCAAAGATAAGCTACTTAGAGCTATGAACATTAGTCCGAACTTCAACAGTTTCCAGAGGGCTAACGCCTTGGATATCGAGATAATCGGGTAATTTTCCGCTTGGTTTAACACTTGAATAAACTTTGTCATCGCCGAGGTGCTTTGAAGACTCGGACGATGGCCCTTGCCTTTGTGTGCTAAAGCGATCTTCCCGCTTGATTAATGATCGAAGTGTGGGATACAAGATGTGTACTTGCTGTTGATCTTGTGTTGAATTTTGGGATGCACCTCCAATCTTCGAAATGAAGAGACTCGTTGTCGCGACACTTTCCGATCGTATCCCGAGTCGCATTTTGATCTTCAAGGATCATGTTGATGTAGTGATAACCAGATCCGACTTGGTGAATTCCATGTGTTGAAGCAGAGGTCTTCATTTGGGATCTCGATCTGTTGATTAGTTTGAGAAGACGAGTATTCCTCCTCTCGTTGACTAGGGTATTCAAAGTCATCACCCCATCCTGTAATGGATATCTTCGATCCTAATTTTGAGCTTTCGCACAAAGGTATTTCACCATGTAGTCGAATTTGCCACTTGGTTCCCCAAGGTATCCCAAACTTCAAAGTAGGATGTGGATTTTCATGTCTTTGCAGGACATGTCTTTGAATTGATTAGTTGGCATATGACTCTCTTGAGATACATACGTGGTTGTTCAAATAAGTGCTCCACTCTTCGATTCGATGGATCGCCTTCATCTTCTTCGATGGTTACAACGCTAACTCTTGAGAGCAGTGGTTTAAGAAACCCCACTATGAAATACTTCCTTGATCGGGAAAGTGCTTCATCTTTCTTTGCTCTTTGAGAATACGGGTGTGAACCCGAGTCCGCTTTGCTTCGTTTCTGATGTGTTTGATAACTTGTCCCCATCCCTTAGTATTGCCATCTTTCACCATTTGTGCAGCTTCTTTATATGAGGAGATAGATGATCTGTTTTTGCTGGTAGATTCATCTTCTAATGGATGTTCAGGGATATGTGTTCCTTCAATGTCATTAGCAAGTGATGAAGGAGAAATCGACAATGGCTTACAAGCAAAGCTTGTTCACCACCGATAGTCACCAACTTTCCATTGACTGTGAATTTCAGCTCAGAGAGAAGTTACCGCTTCATGAATCCAAGGTCTTCCTAACAAACAACTGTAAGTAGATGGTACGTCCATGACCTGGAATGTAATTTGAAAGGTCTGAGGGCCAATTGTCATCGGGAGATCAACTTCCCCAATAACTAACTTCCTTGATCCATCGAAAGCTCTTACTATTATATCGTTGAATCTCATTAGCGTTCCTTTGTAAGCTAAACGAGCAAGCTGCTTTTGGCATTACATTTAAAGATGAACCCGTATCCACCAATACATTGGATGTGAATCGATCGCAAATCATCGAGATGCAAGGCCAAGTTATGATCTTTCCTTCTTCTCGAAGTTCCTCATCAAACCGAGATTATTACATGTCGTTATGTTGAGACGATCCTCCAAACCGGTCTCGTAGTCACATCGTGATCCACATAAGCCTGGTCTAGTACTCTCATCAAAGCTTCGGTGAGCTTCGAGTTAAGGAGTAAAGACAAGATTGAAATTTTGGAAGGAGTCTGCATCAATTGATCTACGACTCGTATTCGCTTTCTTGATTAATTTTAGTATCTCTTCAAAGTCCGAGTTGATGTTGGTTCCATCAAGAGAACCAATGTTTGTACCGTTAACAATGGGAATCGCAGGATTCTCGTAAGATATGTTAACTGGTTTTGTCTAACAATGTGAGTTGTAGGCGGTCTTGGTGGTATTGAGCATGAACACGCCCACTTCGCTACTCGTCCGATTTCAAGTATATTGACATTAGTGGAAGTGTAGGCATGGGTTTCTCCTTCCCATCCTCTATCGTGGTTTCATTGTATTGGTAAGGAATTGCTCGTAGAACTGTATGGAACAGACCGTGGGCGAATTACCAAAGGAGATGTTGGAATGTGGAACCATTGTATGTAATCTCCACATGCCCGTATGTTGAAACAAGGGATGATAACGCTTACTCGGGTTTTCCGAGTTTATATCTCGAGACTAAAAGCTCATGCGGAAAATGCCCCACCGATTTACGCTATGATCATCTCGTCAGAACTTGTAAATCACCAATATCTAACAACCCGGATGTCGCCTATGGTGGGACACCGAATATCTCTCAAGGTATATTACAAGCTATGCAATCATGTTTAGTGAAAGTGCTCATTGCATCGTATGCTTCGTGGAGATGTACCAAGTTCCTCTCGATCAAGTTTACGCCTCGTGACAAGGTATCGGTCCGTATTTTAGCATCGATTCACTTAATGTCCACCGGATCGGAAGTGGATTGACTTGCACGCTTGGGCTTGTATTCTTGAAGGAAAGAAAATTAGATCTTACTAATTTCGTTTCGCCTTTAATGCTATGCAATGCTCAAGGTCATGGTCCGTGCCCCTTGATGAAAAGGGCAAGATACATCTGTTTTGTACCACCACGGTAATTTTTCTGGGACCGGAGGTGGTGACCTTGTTCAGACGATTTCTTTCTATTAGCGCTGGTAAAGTTTTGTGTACGCTATTGGGTCGAATCGAGTGACCCGAGGCGACGGTTTTGGTTATTAAACCGCCGAGCCTGCTGACGAGGCCGTTGAGTTTGTTGATTTTGTTGAAATTGCGAGCAATTCGTGTTCGAGTTGTTGTGACAATGGCACTATGGCAGCCACCGTCGTTGTTGAATGACATTCTTACGTGGTTTCCTCGATACCATTCCTATGTCGTGCTCTTTTTCTTTGGAAAGCTGCCCAACTTTTCTAGTTCCACTAGAAGATCCTACTTCCTTAGTTAGACGTCCGGTTCGAACCCCTTCTTCTAATCGCATTCCCATGCTTACCATTTTGTTGAAATCTCCGGGAGCACTAGCGATCATTCGCTCATAGTAGAATGATCCTAGAGTATTCAAGAATACCTTAGTCATCTCCTTTTCTTCCAATGGTGGGTTAATTTGGGCAGCAATTTCCCCATCACAGCATATTCCTTAAATGTTTCTCTTTCCTTTTGAGACATGGAGCGGAGTTGATCCCTATCAGGAGCCATATCCAACTTGAACTTATATTGTTGTACGAAGGCTTTACCTAAGTCGTTGAATGTTTGGATATTCGTGCTGTCTAACCCCATGTACCACTTCAGTGCGGCACCGGTGAGACTGTCTTGGAAGTAATGAATTAGCAACTGATGATCCTCATTGTACGTAGACATTTTCCTGGCATACATCGTGAGATGACTTTGTGGACAGGAGTTCCCTTTGTACTTTTCAAAGTCAGGGACTTTGAATTTCGCAGGTATCCTTACGCGAGGAACTAAGCAAAGATCCTGGGCGCTTTTCCCAAACAATTCTTTCCCTTGAATTGTTTTTATCTCAAGCTGCATTTTGAGGAGTTGTTCCTGGAGATTCTCCATCGAGCCACGGGAATTCGTGTTATAGCTAGGAGTATGGTGAACTTCTTCGTCCATGGTAGCGTGTACTACGGAAGCTGAGTTTGTCATGATCGGTTGAGAAACCGGCATTGTTACTTGTGGAAGAGTTATTCCACGTCATGAGCGTAGTTTTGGTAAAGTAGGTATTTCAAACGGGGTTGTTTGAGAAGTCGATTAGCGAAATCCGATGCCAAAGTTAAAAGGCATGCCCCATGGATAGCCCTCTGGCATGTTGAAAGGTGAACTACTGACTGCGGCAGTTGATACTGGAGTAGTAGTGTCTTCTGAGATCCCTACTTGGTTTTGACTGCTCGATGCTGCTTGTTGACTTTGCGTTGTGGTCAATGAGTTGACCAAAGATGTGAGTTTCTCCACTTCTTCTTGTAGCGTTGTTACGGTACTACGAAGTTCAACATTCTCTTGTTCGAATCCTTCCATTACTTTTCTTCTTTTTGATCTGGTATCGTATGTTCGAGTCGGCTGTGGACGCGGTCGAGAAACTCTAAGACGCGACAGCTTGAAGATCTTTTGAACTACTCAAGTTGTTCAAGCTGTGCAAGCTTGTGCAAGCTGTGTAAGTATGAAACTGTGTAAGTGTCAGACTCTAGACAATAGACTTAAATGCAAAGTATGATGCATGAATATGATTGTAAAGAAGGATTTGCAAAGAATTTACGCTAAAAGAGATATTTCTGGCAAATATTTGGATGGAAAACACACGAATTTTATTGATTTATTGAAAAATGATTACAACAATTGTTTTTTGGAGCATTTCTCACACAAATGATAAAATAAAATAAATGATAAAATTACAGACTAAACTAATTAAACGTCTTCGTCAGATGAAGATCCAAAGGCTTGCTGCAACTTCAACTTCAGGATTTCCTTTCCATAGCGAGCTTTTAGTTCAGCTTTCTCGGCTTTTAGCTTGTTAATGACTCTTTTCCACTCGTTGGGAGCGGGATCGCTGGTTGTCATTTCCTCAAGCTTTCTTTTCCTTTCCTTGACGATCTTTGATCATGCTATCCTTCCGGGAATCTTCTCATCTTTCTCCATGAGCCATTCATCCTGGAAGTAAAGCGTCTTTTCATGATCTTTGACTTGCTTCTTGAGCTTCTCATTCTCAAGATTCGTCTTAAGGAATTTGCTTTCCAAAGCCTCTTTCTCAAACCTTATTTTGGTCAAGGCTTCTTGGTATTCTCCCACAGTTTCGACGGGAAAATTTGTTGATTTGGAAGCGATTGAGAACATGGGATCCTCATAAGCGTAAGGCATTCAAAATTCCTTCGCTCTTTTCTTAACCCAAGAAGTGTAGGTTTCCATGGCTACACAATTCTTTGCTTTCCCCTTTTCTTTCCTTCTGTTGCCAAGCCTTGATCATCTTAGCTTTCAATCCTTGGGAATCCTCTCCTTCATGGTAAAAGTAGCTTTCTGCTATACATCCGGGAGGTTTATTAGAGTTTGCGTATCCAAGCTGACGTCTCGCTAGAAATGGGTTGTAGTTGATTCCTCCTTTCGTACCAATGAGAGGTACGTTGGCAAATTCTCCACAGCTCTCAATGATTTCCATCTCATTGTCTGCTAAGGTATACCAATGGATATCGTCGTTTGTAAGAGACATGAGTCTTCGAGACCAATGCCACTTATCTTTGTTTTCACGGAAGATAGGAGATTTAGGCAAGTGTGAGACAATCCATTTGAAAAATAGAGGCACACAACACACGATATTTTCGTCTCCTTGACGATTCCTATGATGAATAGAGACGTACGTGTCACCAAGCAGAGTGGGAACGGGATTTCCAATCAGAAAGATCCTTATGGCGTTGATATCAACAAAATTTGGGATGTTGGGAAACAACACCAATCCATAGAGGAGTAAAGCTAAAATAGCTTCAAAGGCTACCATACTACCGGCTTCAGAGAATTTGAGAGCCTTCTCCATTAGGAACTTCAAGTCACCCTAAGAGTTTTCCTCCGTAGTTAGGTTTTTGTCTATCTCGATTTTTTATGTGAGTCATTGTTGCAATGATCGGTGACTTAGGAATGGCTTCCAAACCATTGAAAGGCACTTTGTCCGACATCGATACCTAGGATATGCGCTTTTTCAAAGTAGGCATCAACCGATAATCGTGGAAAGTGAAACAATGATAGATCGATCGTAGAACCGAACGAAAGTTTTGAGAAGTCCTTCATCAACGTTAGCGTTCAAAAGAGTTAAAAGAGTTCCATAGCGTTTTTTGAAATCCGAGGGATCTTCTACCAAGGATGCTAACTCTTTTAACTTCCCTACATCAGGAATTCTAAAACTGTATCTCTTGGTAAATTTTCCTCTGACATCCATCACTCTAACCTAAAATATTTTACAAAGAAAAATCTCTAAATTCTTTGGAAATTGGAAGAGAAATGAAGTTTTTTTTTTTTGTTTGAATGAATGAATGCATGAATGCGGCAAACATGGTTAGTAGTTATACACACGGTCAAGCGTTCAAAGTCACGAGCATGAAGCTAACGATAAGAATCAACGTGGTTAAGTTCTATGGGCTTATTCATCTGTGAAACGGGTTCTACTGATAATACAGGCTCAACACTCCTCTTTGAAATATTATCGGATTTGTTGAATACTCGATGGTCCAATAATATTTTTCAAGAAGAACTCGCCTGATCATAGTCTCGCATGACAATTACTCTAGGCTTACACCCGAATAATCTATGCACTACATCCTAATGGCCAGGATGGGTTATGTGTTCTACAGCCCACTCAGCTTCTTAAGTTCCCTTTAAAGCACAGTGTCTTTGCAAATACTTGCTAAACACAATACCTTTAAGACAACCTCCACTGAGCGGGAGATATTAACTTCGTAAGCATTGAACTTCTCACGTATTAATATCTCCACCTAGATCTTAAAAATGTTTCTTAAATCCGGGTTAGGATTTCTTTCCATCAGATGAAATCGCGAAACACACAATAAAAGAAAAACAGATATATGCAAAACATGAAAGCTTATCCCCTTTCTTTCTTTTCTGTTTTTTGAAAATAAAAAACTTGGTGCTCTTGGGCAGAGTAACGCGTGTTTTTTTTTTTAAATCAAAATTTCGGCTTCTCCCCAGCAGAGTCGCCATTTTTCCTGTTCGCGTTAAAAGGTGATGCGCTAGAGGATGCGAACGTGAATCCGGATTCTCTGGCACGTAACGATTTACTCTTTTGATTTGTTTATAAAGATGCCGCGAGCATCAAGCTTTATTATTTTCAACACAAGAAATATGATTTAATGATTATGAAAAGTGGGAAAGCTGAAATACCCTCAATTGATATTGGTCTGCGTAACGACTAGCGCAAATTAGACGTAACGCATTGGGGAGATTCCGAGTAAGGGGGATTGTTATATAAAGGGAATAGATGGAGCACCCTAAATATATGTAGTTATCTACAGCTTTATATATGAATATATTTGATATGTTTGTGTGTTTTAATTGCTATTTCTATGATTGGGAAAGTTTCTCCTTTGGGATTTTTAGATTATGTGGGATTCTAGTGTTTGTTATTATTGTGCTCGCAAAGATCTGTGAATCTTCTGCATACATATCCCCTAGTGGGAATTAGAGCATTTGTAGCTCGGATCTACAGGGTTCTATGGTTTGTTTGGTCTGAGAGAGAAAGAAATTTGCTCGGCAAGGATAAGACCTTGTGCCTACGTATTCTCAAAAGGATGTTGAGAAAGTCGAGCAATCGTAGTTCCCACTTATGCTAGTGGAAAGCAACGGATGTTAGTAAGAGATGCATAAATGTCATCTTAATGAAAAATGTATCTAATCTATTTCATCACATACATTTTGAAGAGTTTGATTGAAATGAAATCTTTCATCGTAAGTTACTGGTGTTTTGCTTGAGTGTACAAGCGTTACCACTTACATGTTTAAGAAAGATGTTTGAAAAAAATATGATTGAATCTTTAACTGTAAGTATTGGGTGTTTTGCTTGAGTGTACAAGCGTTACCACTTACAATTAAGAGATGTTTTGTTTGAAAATAGTTTGAAAAGAGTTTGAAAAGAATTTGATTGTATGTGATGTGATAGATGAGATACTTCTTCCATTGAGATGATAGATGTCTAAATCTCGAGGAGAAATTGATTGGATATAAGGGATGCTTTTAAGAAGCCCATGGGTCCTTGTATTGTTAGCCCAAGAGGAGGCATTCTGAGGGTCATCGAGGGTCATCGAGGGTCCTTGTATGAAGCTCAAGAGGAAGCTATAGGGTATGGCTGGCTTTGTGTTAAAAGGGATTTCATCGAGAAACCATCCTTTTGGAATTAAGAGCAATTTCACCGGGAAATTTTACTCTCTGGGGATTTTGAAAGTGATTTCACCGAGAAACCATCCTTTCATGGTTCTATCTTAGCGCGGGTGATTCTTTGTATTGGAAGCCCAATAGGAGGTTGTTAAGAGATTTCCTATCTCTTTCATTGTATGATGCCCAAGAGAAGGCTAAACTCAATGAGGAGTTCTTTTGAACGAAGCCCAAGAGGAGGCTGACTCAACAGGGGAGTGTTGTCTTATATGAAGCCTAAGCGGAGGCTAACTCTGCGGGGAGAGCTTCTTTGTACAAATCCCAAGAGAAGGCTAACCCATGCTGGGGATGAATTGTCTTGTATAAAGCCCAAGCGGAGGCTACAACTATGGGGAACCTATTGGTTAGACTAATTGTTATGTTAATAACTGAACAGTTGTATAAACAAATGTGTGTGTGATATGTATTCACAGGAGTTTATGAAGGAAATATAAACAATGCATGATGTTTATTTACAGGAGTTTATGAAGGAAATATAAACAAGTGTCTGTGAAACAAACGTTTGAAACGAGCGCAACTTGATTATTCACAAGTTTGAATTGTGTACAAGGAAGTGAATATGTACACGAACGAGTTTTTATGTAAAAAACTCTGCGGGGAGTGTTGTCTTATATGAAGCCTAAGCGGAGGCTAACTCTGCGGGGAGAGCTTCTTTGTACAAATCCCAAGAGAAGGCTAACCCATGCTGGGGATGAATTGTCTTGTATAAAGCCCAAGCGGAGGCTACAACTATGGGGAACCTATTGGTTAGACTAATTGTTATGTTAATAACTGAACAGTTGTATAAACAAATGTGTGTGTGATATGTATTCACAGGAGTTTATGAAGGAAATATAAACAATGCATGATGTTTATTTACAGGAGTTTATGAAGGAAATATAAACAAGTGTCTGTGAAACAAACGTTTGAAACGAGCGCAACTTGATTATTCACAAGTTTGAATTGTGTACAAGGAAGTGAATATGTACACGAACGAGTTTTTATGTACAGAGAAATATGTATGTACATAGGAGGGTTGGGACTTACACCATAAGGGTGGCCCATTGGTTTAAAAGCAGTTTCACAGGGAATAATGCTCCTTTCAATACCAATGGCATTCAATGAATGTATGATGAAACAGAAATGAAAGATCGAAGTTTATCTGTGTTTAAGTTTGTTTACAAAAGAAGTATTTGTGTTATGTACAGATAAAAGTTTGTATGAAAAGATCTTGATATGTACAAGAAAAATGTGTATATACACAAAAAATGTTGGTTTGAGTATACACAAGTGAAGCGAAACAAACGATCAAGTTTGTCTGCATTGAGTATAAAAAGTATCAGATATGTATGTATGAAAATTGTATGTGTTTGAAAGAATTTGATATGTACAAAGAAATATTATGTACACAAAAGAATGTTATGGGACTTACACCGTGAGGGAGGCCCATTGGTTTGAAAGTTGTTTCACAGGGAATAATGCTCCTTTCAATACCAATGGCATTTAGTGTAAAGTGAAAACAAACGGAAGAAAGTTTGTCTGTATTATGTACAGTTGAAAAATTGTACATAATGGAATGAATATGTATAAGGAAATATATACATAAAAAGAATGTTTTGGGACTTACACCGTGAGGGAGGCCCATGATCGATTGAGAAATTCGAGAGAAAATGAATTCGGTTTTATCGTTTAAATCAGATCGATCATGGTAACAAGATGCAAGTTTGATGAAAAAGTTTTGAAGAAATGATTTTCAAAGTGTTTTGAAATGTAAAGTTCATTTATGAAAAGTTTTGAAAAGAATCAGAAGTCGAAAACTTGAAAAATTCACCTTAAAAGGAGGTTTGAAAAAGTGCTCGTAACGCCGCTTGCCCGATTAAAAATAATCGATGAAAGTTTTTTCTGAAAATTTTGCACTATCATAAAATAGATGTATTTATTGACAATTGTCCAAAAATCACCTTAAAATAAGGAGTTTTGATTAGTCAAAAATTCGAAGTTTTGTGAAAAAACATGAAAAATTGGAAAAGTATGAAAAAAATGGTCCTGATGGGAGTTGAACCCATGACCAAAGGGTAGTACACGTGTCAGAGGAGACTAAGAGCAAGCAAGCTACCACTGAGCCAAACGTGTTTCTGTGTTTAGTGGACAATCACACGTGTAAATGAGAGATTGGAATATTTGAAAATTTAAATTTGAAAATAGATGAAGAACACGCGCGCATCCTGTGTTCTTCGTTTTGATCCTCAGATTCATCAACTCCAGCTACAATCTTCGTTTCTCAACCAAATTGAATGAAATAAAAATCAAACTTGCTCGATTTTTCATCACGAACATGAATATGACTGTTAATTGCATTTATATTAAGCCCAGAACGATTTAGGTTTCGAAGAACACTATGAACCCTAAACTGAAAATTTCAAATTAAATGATGTATGTTTGATGATTCTTTGATTTTATTGAGGGCTATTGATCGTTATGAGTGCAGAAAGAAAACGGCCATGAGCTTTTTCGTTTTAGTTCAAAGAAAATGGATATCCAAGTTCGTGTTCTAACCTGTGTAAGTGAGAATCGAAGAAGGTCTTAGAGCGTTTCCAGAACTTGTTTCTTGATCATTTGAGCATCATCGGCATGTATGGAAGCTGTGTGAATGGTTTGCACTCCTTGAATCCTTCCAAATCAATCCAGCCAAGTCCACCTGCACAGTTCAGAAATAGAAACTCGATTTTGATGTAAATCGTGTTACAGTTAGCTGCTGATGGTCTGGATCATATACATGAGGTATAGTGATGATGTTTGAGTGGTTAGATCACAAGTTTATCAAGCTTAGAGTGGAATTCGAAAGTTAAGACAGCTTGTACAATCATGTGTCCATGGCATGTGATTTTTGATTTTTGCTTGCTCTCCTTATGATCTTAAGTTCTAAACAAGTTTTATGTTGATATTGAAGTATGTTTGACACCAAAGTTTATCATGTTTTTGGTTGAATTTCAAAATTGCAAGTTTGCTCACTTTGCACTATATTGCTTAATTTTCAAGAAAGTAGAGTGAAAGCATGGTTTTGCAATGCTTTGGTGTGTATTGATCATGGAATGATACCTCTATTTATAGGCCAATGTCTCTGAAATGTTAGGCAAGCAATTTGGCATTGGTAATTCAAACTTGTTTAGAGGGCAAGGAAGTCTTTTGCATTAAATGCAAAAGGAAGCTTCTTCTTTTAACCATGGTTAATTTCCAACTTTGATCCAATCTTATCATAATTATCCCATCTGATTTTTATCAGTTCTTATCTCATTTTGGCAAGGTGTCAAGCTTCTAGAAAGAAGAAATCCAAAAAATGACCTATAATGTAAAGTTTTGAACTTTGAAAATCAAGTTCATGAAGCCTTGTGTTCCAATTTCAAAAGTACAGCTAGACTCCATGGATTTGAGAGTTCTTGGACATTTTGGAAAGCTTGTTTCACAAGCTACAACTTTCATGTTTTGAGTTTTTTCAAATTCAAATTGGAACTAGGTGAAACAATGCCATGAAGTTTGGAAAAAATAAGAAATTTCAACACTTAGAAATTTTTCTAAGTGTTAGAACTTTTGACTTTTTATTGACTTTTTCAAATTCTTTGATTTTTTATGATCATGATGGATCATTTGAAGTATTTTGATGTTTGAAAAAGTTTTGTTTTGAATATTTGACCAAAAGTCAAAGTTTGACTTTTCTGTGCAGATGAATTTTCATCAGATGTTTCTGAAAACGACTGATGAAGTCTGTGAACTCGTGATGTTTTGAATCCGTAAATTAGGTCAAGATGTTGTATCTAAGATATAATGACCAATCTCTATCCAAAAAGTCATTCATCGCTCAAAAGTCGAGAATTCTCATGCCCGATCAAACCCTAATTAGTCGATCCGATCGATTTGTGAGAAAATTTGATATCCGATGATCGAGGTTGATAACTTGATCAAGATAGATCAAATGAGGTGAGAAAACTCAAACCCTAATTGGTTGCCTCTTGAATCGATGAAAATGATGAAACCCTAATTTTGACTCGTGAACATTTCACCCGATTAATGATGTCTGAACTATTAGTTGTGCAATGATGCAAATGTAAGGTGGTATATTAGGTCAAAATTTGGGGTATGACAGCAAGGTGGCAAGTGTTCTAGATGAAAAAATCACAAAATGACCTATAATTTGCAATTTTGAACTTTGAAAATCCATGTTCATGGAGCCTTATGTTTCAATTTCAAAAGTATAGCTAGACTCCATGGATTGGAGATTTCTTGGACATTTTGGAAAGCTTGTTTCACAAGCTACAACTTTCATGTTTTGAGTTTTTTCCAATTCAAATTGGAACTAGGTGAAAAAATGGCATGAAGTTTGAAAAAAATAAGAAATTTCAACACTTAGAAATTTTTCTTAGTGTTAGAACTTTTGACTTTTTATTGACTTTTTCAAATTCTTTGATTTTTTATGATCATGATGGATCATTTGAAGTATTTTGATGTTTGAAAAAGTTTTGTTTTGAAAATTTGACCAAAAGTCAAAGTTTGACTTTTCAGGCAGATGAATTTTCATCGATGTTTCGAAACGATCGATGAAGTCCTGGAACTCGTGATGTTTTGAATCCAGAAATTAGGTCAAGATGTTGTATCTAAGATATAATGACCAATCTCTATCCAAAAAAGTCATTCACTGCTCAAAAAGTCAGAGAATTCTCATGCCCGATCAAAACCCTAATTAGTCGATCCTCGATTGATTTGTGAGAAAATTTGGATATCTGATGATCAGAGGTTGATAACTTGATCAAGATAGATCAAATGAGGTGAGAAAAACTCAAACCCTAATTGGTTGCCTCTTGAATCAGATGAAAATCTGATGAAACCCTAATTTTGACCTGTGAACATTTCACCCGATTAATGATGTCTGAACTATTAGTTGTGCAATGATGCAAATGTAAGGTGGTATATTAGGTCAAAATTTGGGGTATGACAGCAAGGTGGCAAGTGTTCTAGATGAAAGAATCACAAAATGACCTATAATTTGCAATTTTGAACTTTGAAAATCCATGTTCATGGAGCCTTATGTTTCAATTTCAAAAGTATAGCTAGACTCCATGGATTGGAGATTTCTTGGACATTTTGGAAAGCTTGTTTCACAAGCTACAACTTTCATGTTTTGAGTTTTTTCCAATTCAAATTGGAACTAGGTGAAAAAATGGCATGAAGTTTGAAAAAAATAAGAAATTTCAACACTTAGAAATTTTTCTAAGTGTTAGAACTTTTGACTTTTTGTTGACTTTTTTCAAATTCTTTGATTTTTTATGATCATGATGGATCATTTGAAGTATTTTGATGTTTGAAAAAGTTTTGTTTTGAAAAATTTGACCAAAAGTCAAAGTTTGACTTTTCTGTGCAGATAAATTTTCATCAGATGTTTCTGAAATCGACTGATGAAGTCTGTGAACTTATGTGATGTTTTGAACCCAGAAATTAGGTCAAGATGATGTATCTAAGATATGATAACCAATCTCTATCCAAAAAGTCATTCACGCTCAAAAGTCGAGAATTTCCATGCCCGATCAAACCCTAATTGGTCGATCCTCGATCGATCCGTGAGAAAATTTGGATATCCAAGATTGAAGGTTGATGATTTGATCAAGATAGATCAAATGAGGTGAGAAAACTCAAACCCTAATTGGTTGCCTCTTGAATCGATGAAAATCGATGAAACCCTAATTTTGACCGTGAATGCTATACCCGACACGCCGCTCGAATCGTTAGTTGGCAATGATGCAAATGTAAGGTGGTATATTAGGTCAAAATTTTGGGTATGACAGATGCCCCTATTTAAGTTTCTTTAACCTGAGAGATGAAGATGAATATCTTCGTTTTGATAGGTGTGAAGAGACTTAAATATCAGAATACGCAAATTTGGACCTAAGATACCAAAAATGCGGATGATGCAAAGTGATTGAAAAAAGTTTTACCCAGATGATATCAAAAAATGAAAATGATGGGAAAAATTTGTAAGGATGTCCCTGCTGGGGAAAGAGTGATTCACAAAATATGTGAATATCTGTTTCACTTTGGGAAACAAAGAGATTACCTTATGTCAGCCTTGTGACAATGTTTAAGGTAAGTAAAATGATATTACCAATTATCAGCCCTGTGATAGTACATGGTAATAAGTTCTGAAGATATTACCAATTATCAGCGAAATGATAATTATAACAAGGTAAATCCTGAGAAAAAAGTTGTTGTGCATTCAGCTTTGTGAATAACAGACAAATGATGGAAATAGATTTCAAAATGAATTGTGAAGATATTACCAATTATCAGCAAAGTGATAACTATAACAAGGTAAATCTTTGAAGGAAATTGCTGTGTATTCAGCTTTTGTGAATAATGATAATGAAAGAAACAGAAATGAATTTCTATTTTCTTGATATAATCTCATGGAGGATCTCTCTTCGAGAAGATGCGGCTTTTGTTTGAAGACATGTGTTTTCTTTAGACGTAAAGACAACTTGGTGATTTTTGAATTTCTCATACACAATTTTGACCTTGTTGAGAAGACAAATTTTATGACAAGTTTTAGGAATGAAAATAAGCGCCGTATAATCGAGGTCATTGCTTATTGATTTGTTGATTATAGATGTTGTTCTATCCAGAATGAACCGGAAAGAAAAAGTCAATCAAAACATTATTCCCAATGAGGAATGATCTCACTGGGAATGTGATGGAGAGAAGAAAATGTATTGTTTGGGAATACTCCGCTGGGGAAAAAGATGTATATATTTTTTTGGAGATATTCTAGGGGGATGACTGCACTTACATGAGTGAGTGCGACTTATACCGTTGATATGGAAGCAAACATTTCAAGAATGCAAAATGCATGAATGATGCTATTATGTATGAATGTCATGAATGTTATATGCATGCTAACAATACTTGACAAAGACACTAAAGAGATATTTGGGAAAAGGACCGCACATCGAATAAATACTCGTGAAAATTGCAACGATGGTGCGATGTTCACCAATGAAGAATTTGAATGCTTTAAACTTTCCGAGAAAGGCATTTCATTGGCATGATTCTTTATGGATAAGAATACCGCTTTGATAATTCTCGAGAAAGTAGCAGCTTGTTTTATCCTTCGGAGATCGAAACACTCGTGGAGAAACTGTTGAGGTTCTTTCCGTGTCCATTGCTCAAAGGAAAATTTTGCTTTTTGTTTCAAAAATTTTGAAGTAAAAATTCATTTAAAACATTTTAGTTTCAAAAAGTGATTTTCACAATAAAAAGCGTTATTTTGCAAAACAGAAATAAGTAGGAATTGCAAACAAAAGGCACAAGGCTCAAATTTATTGATAGAATGGTAATCAGCCAAAGGCGTGATTCCATGAACTATTTACAAAAGTTGGAAATGATAATTTATTGGGAAAAGGCTACATTGAAAGCAAATAACCGCTACTATCCCTAACAACTTTTAATTCCAACTGTGCTTGTTGCTTCAGAAGAGTTGATTGAAGATCCGTTGATGGAAGATTCTTCAGATGGACAAAATACAGACTGACTGCAGTTACTTTGTCATTTTTGTATCCTTGTTTTTTGCCTAGATTGCCTTTTCAGGTTTTCAATCTATCATGATATTTTCTGTTTATTGTCTCTAATTTTGCCCGATCGCTTTTCGTGTTTTCAATCCACCGAGACGCTATTTTGCCTAAGCCGCCTTTTCGGTTTTCGATTTACCGAAATGTTCTTTGTTTTTTAGACAAAGTATTTTTGATCGCCAAGATTCACAGGATGCGGAGTTCATCACCGCCCATGGTTGTGAGAGTCATAGCACCGCCGAGAAGCTTCTTTGATGATGTATGGGCCTTCGTAATTAGGAGTCCATTTGCCCCTAGAATCGTTGAAAAGACATAATCTTTTAAGCACGAGGTCTCCTTCTCGAATTCACGAGGTCGAACCTTTTGTCGAAAGCTTCTTCATTCTTCTTTGATAGAGTTGTCCATGACATAGAGCGGTCGCGCTTTTCTTCAATTAAGTTCGCTTGGTCGATTCGCTTTGACACCATTCGCCTCGTGATAACTTGGTTTCCATGAGAACTCTCATTGATGGGATCTCAACTTCTACGGGAGCACCGCCCATGCCGATACTAAAGAAAAGGAGTTGCCCTGATGATGTGCATATCAAGTACGATACCCATGCAGCAGCATTCGCGCCGCCTTTGTAAGTGATGACCATTTTTGACGATCTTTTGATGTTCTTGTTGGCGCTTCAACGCGCCATTCATCTTTAGCCTAAGGAGATGAGTTATGATGCTCGATCTTGAATTCCTTACGCTCTTTCATCATCTTGTTGTTCAAGTTAGATCCATTGTCTGTAATGATCTTGCTTGAACTCCAGACGGCAAATGAGGTTGTTCTTGATGAACCTCACAACCACTTGTCTTGTAACATTGGCGTAAGATGTTGCTTCACCCATTTGGTGAAGTAATCAATGGCTACTAGAATGAAGCGACGGCATTGGACGCTTTTGGTTCAATCATTCCAATCATGTCGATGCCCCACATGGAGAACGGCCACGAGAGAGAGAACGTTGAGTAGAGTCGGAGGCACATGGATCTTATCTGCGAGATCCGCACTTGTGACATCTTTTGACGTGTTTTAAGAATCGATTCCATTGTTATCCAATAGTATCCTCGCTCTCAAGATTTTTCTAGACATTGCATGTCCGTTGAATGAGTTCCAAAGGACCCTTCATGCACTTCATGGATGATTGTGTCGCTTCGTCGTCGACGCATCCGAGCGTAACCATGTCAAGTTTCTTTTGTATAGCACATCCTCGCTCAGAAGAAATTTCTAGAAAGCCTCCTCGTAGTTTTCTTATCTTTGTACGATGCCCCAAGCGGTACTGTTTGAAGGAAACGCTGATGTCGTGGAAACCACGGTTTATCTTCAAGATCGCTTCGCTGCAAAGACATATGCAGGTCTTTCAAGGCGTTTGATGCGAATTCTAGGCATATCATTCCAATCGTTGACTTTGAACATGGAAGATAGAGTATCCAAGGCGTCTGCCATTCGATTTTGATCTTGAGGGATATGATGCGCTTACCGTGTCAAGAAAGTCAACAACCGCCTTGCATAATCTGTAAGGAATTAGACCAAGATGATGGGTCTCATATTTGTCTTTGATTTGATTGATCACTAGGGATGAATCTCCATATATGTCAAGGATCTTGATCCTTAAGTCGATGGCTTCTTCGATACCCATGATGCATGCTTCGTATTCTGCTATGTTGTTGGTGCAATCGAATAATAATCGCGGAAAACGGATATGAGAACCCTGAGTAATGATGATCGCCCCAATTCCATTGCCAAAACGTTAATCGCCCATCAAAGACTAAACCCCATCCGGATTCTCGATCCGTCCTTCTCCGTAGCGGTTCACAATCTTTCATCTTTAAGTACATAACGCCCTCGTCTGGGAAGTCAAACTGAGAGATTGGTATTCGCTGAGCGGCCGATAAGCCAAGTGATCGGCGAGAATGCTTCCTTTGACCGCTCGCACGGCATCGATGTCATATTATAACAAAGATTTGCCATCGAGCTATTCTCCCCTTATGCTTTTCAAAGACGCATTGATCGGATCCATTTTGGAGATTAACCAAGTCGTGTGATTGATCATGTACTGGCGAATACGTTTGGAAACCCACACCAACGCACAACATGTTTTCTCGAGCATGGAGTAACGAGTTTCACACCAGGAACTTTACTCGTAGTAGATGGCATGCTCCTTCTTACCAGTTTCATCTTGCTGTCCAAGTACACAGCCCATGGACTCTTCTAGCACGGTAAGGTATATGATTAATGGTCTTCCTTCCACCGAGGGATCAGATTGAGGTTCCGGTGTATTCCTTGATATCACAAATGCTTTTTGGCAATCGGTTGTCCACACAACCTTTGATCTATGGAGAAGCTTGAAAATCGCCCACGTGTAGTTCATCCGAGAGATAAACTGAGATATAATTTAACCGTCCAAGAAATCCTCTTACTTGCTTTTCCGTACGTGGCGTAGGCATTTCCTGAATAGCCTTGACTTTGTCAGGGTCAACCTTAATTCCTCTTTGACTGACGATGAAACCTAGGAGCTTTCCGGATCTTACCCCAAAGGTGCATTTGTTAGGATTCAGGCGGAGCTAAAATTTCTTTAGTCGTTGAAACAACTTTAAGAGATAGTCTATATGCTCCTCTTCAGAGTCAGACTTTGCTATCATGTCATCTACGTAGACTTCGATTTCTTTGTGCATCATGTCATGAAAGAGAGTAGTCATTGCCCTTTGGTAAGTTGCGCCTGCATTCTTTAATCCAAACGGCATTAATTTGTAGCAAAAGATGCCCCATGGCGTGATGAAGGATGTCTTCTCCATGTCTTCGGGAGCCATTCTAATCTGATTGTAACCGGAGAAACCGTCCATGAAGGAAAAGACATTGAATATCCACTAGCATGTCGATATGTAGTGGGAAGTTTTGACTAGCTTTGTTCAGATCCCGGTAGTCAACACACATTCTGACTTTTCCGTCCTTTTTGGAGACAGGCACTATGTTGGCTAGCCATTGAGGATACTCAGAAGTGACGAGGAAACCAGCGTCAAGCTGCTTTTGCAATTCCTTTTTGATTTTGTCGGCCATTTTAGGGTGAACCTCCTCGCTTTTGTTTAATCGCGAACACTGGTTTTAACGGCAAGTGATGCTCCACGATGCTGGTATCCAAACCCGGCATGTCCTGGTAGGACCAAGCGAACACATCAACGTATTCTTTAAGAAGATCTATCAGTTTGCTTTTGACACTGCTATTGAGTGAAGCTCCGATGTTTACTTTTTCTCTCCTCGAACCCAAATTGATTGTTTCTAAAGGTTCTTTGTGAGGTGAATGATTCTTTCCTCGTGCTTTAGTAGTCGAGAAATTTCATCCGGGATCTCTTCTTCAACTTCCTCCTCAGCGACTTCACAGGGATTTTCAAAGTCGGGAGAGAGCATAGAGTTATTGCTTTCAATGGATTGGTCCATTTGTTTAATCTGCAAATTTTGATTTATGTTTGATTATTTAACTCCTTATCATCATTTTTTCGAAGAAAGTTAATGTGAAAGTGGATGCAGATTAATTTTTCATTATGATTTTTTTTTTTTGAAGTTTTTTTTTTGTTATTGTGTTTTTTAGGATTATCATTTCCAGAAAAGGGTAAAAATGAAAATAAACACAAAGTGTGGAAACAAAACAACGCGTTTTATTTATGATTCACAATATGAACAGGGCCCTAAAATACAAACTCATTTGTCTTGGGCAAGACAAAGAGAAATTATTTAAAAGCTAAAGCCCTATAAAACATCTCTTCACTTTGGGCGAAGCGAGAGTTCAAAACAAAAAAGCAAAGATAAACTACTTAGAGCTATGAACATTAGTCCGAACTTCAACAGGTTTCCAGTAGTGGCGAACTCCTTGGATATCGAGATAATCTGGTAATTTCCCACTTGGTTTAACCCTCGAGTAGACTTTGGTTACTGGTCGAGCAGGCTTTGAAGACTCTGGATGATGGCCCTTGCCTTTTGTGCTGCTGAAGTGATCTTCTTGATTAATAGATCGGGAAGTACGAGATATAGCATGTGTACTTGCTGTTGATCTTTGTGCTGAATTCTGGGGATGTTCCTTCCAGTCTTCTGAGTGAAGAGACTCGTTGTCGGCGACACTTTCCAGATCGTATCCCGAGTCGTACTCTTGATCTTCAGTGATCATGTTGATGTAGTGATAACCGTGATCCGCTTGGTGAATTCCGCAGCGTGTTGAAGCGTAGATCTTTATTTGGGATCTCGATCCGTTGATTAGTTTGAGAAGACGAGTATTCTCGTTGACTAGGGTATTCAAAGTCATCACCCCATCCTGTGGGCTGGATATCTTCGATCCGGATTTTCGAGCTTTCTGGCGCAGTGTATTTCACCATGTAGTCGAATTTGCCACTTGGTTCTCCCAAGGTATCCCAAACTTCAAGTAGGATGGGGATTTTCATGTCTTTGCAGGACATGTTTTGAATTGATTAGTTGGCATATGACTCCTCTTGAGATACATACTGTGGTCGTTCAAATAAGTGCTCCACTCTTCGATTCAGATGGATCGTCTTCATCTTCATCGATGGTTACAACGCTAACTTCTTGGAGAACAGGGTTTAAGAAGCCCCCACTATGAAATACTTCCTTGATCGGGGAAAGTGCTTCATCTTTCTTTTGCTCTTTGGAGAATATGGGTGTGAACCCAAGTCCGGCTTTCGTTTCGTTCTTGATGTGTTTGATAACTTGTCCCCATCCTTTAGTATTGCCATCTTTCACCATTTCTTTATATGAGGAGATAGATGATCTGTTTTTGCTGGTAGATTCATCTTCTAATGGATGTTCAGGGATATGTGTTCCTTCAATGTCATTGGCAGTGATGAAAGAGAAACTGGACAAATGGCTTACAAGCAAAGCTTGTTCACCGCTGATGGTCACCAACTTTCCATTGACTGTGAATTTTAATTTCTGATGAAGAGTAGAAGTTACTGCTCCTGCCTCATGAATCCAAGGTCTTCCTAGTAGACAATTGTATGCAGCTGGTACGTCCATGACTTGGAAAGTAATTTGAAAGGTATGAGGGCCAATTGTCATCGGGAGATCAACTTCCCCAATAACTGACTTCCTTGATCCATCGAAAGCTCTTACTATTATGTCGTTGAACTTCATTGGCGTTCCTTTGTAAGCTAAACGAGCAAGCGTCGTTTTTGGCATTATGTTTAAAGATGAACCCGTATCCACCAATACATTGGATAGGGAATCTGATTGGCAAATCATCGAGATGTGTAAGGCCAAGTTCTGATCTTTCCCTTCTTCTGGAAGTTCCTCATCACTGAAACTGAGATTATTACCTGCTGTTATGTTAGAGACGATCCCTCCAAACTGGTCTGTAGTCACATCGTGATCTACATAAGCCTGGTCTAGTACTCTCATCAAAGCTTCTCGGTGAGCTTCGGAGTTGAGGAGTAGAGATAGAATTGAAATCTTAGAAGGAGTCTGCATCAGTTGATCTATGACTCGGTACTCGCTTTTCTTGATTAATTTTAGTATCTCTTCAAAGTCTGAGTTGATGTTGGTTCCATCAGTAGAACCAATGTTTGTACTTGGGTTAACAATGGGAATCGTTGCAGGATTCTCAAAAGATATGTTAACGGGTTCGCTCTAACAAGGAGTCGCAGCGGTCTTTGTGGTATCGAGCATGTACTGCCCACTTGGCTCGTCCGATTGTTATATTGACATTAGCTGGAAGTGTAGGCATGGTGAAGCAACTCGATTTTCAAAAATATTTTAAATTCTCGAAAACGGTGAAATCGCCACCTAATTTTATTCGTTCTCAAAAAGAACGGGAAAATATAGATAAAACCCCAAGCAAGCGGATCACGTGACCAAAAAGTGGAATCGAGTCGGTTATGTAAGGGAAGGTATTAGCACCTTACATCCATCGTACTCGATGGGACCCATTTAATTCTACGCTTTGTGTGTGTGTTTACTAAGTTATGGATGCTAAAAGAAAACAGAATTTGTTTATTATTATTTTGAGTTTGGCACGGTTTCAGAACCGTGTGCCTACATATTCCCTTGTGCAATGGGAAAGTCGAAACTCTGTAGTTCCTCTTAAAAAGGTTTAAATTGGTTGCATTGATTTTATCTGAAAAATCGTGCGTTTAGACGTTTCAAATGTTTTGAGCTAGGACTTGTTTTGTTTGTTTGAAAAGCTTAAGTCCTCGCTCGTATTTGAAACGACTATTGCACACTCTTTGTCGGAAAAGAGCTTGATGATCGCATATGAGCAATAAAAGGGTTTTGAGTGAGTTGAATCGTTTTTAGGTGGATGAAAAGTACCGAACAATAGAACTAGCATCCTACGATTCAAATACTAGAAACAGGATGAACTCAATGCTCAACGAGTCGTCTATCATCCCAAAAGTTTTCTTATGAAAAAGAGTGAAGTGAAACAAAGTTCACGTTGTTAAGAGCCTTTAAACAATTGGACTAGCATCCAACGGTTTAAAGATTAGAAGTTCATTTTGCACAAGTATTTAAACAATTAGTCTAGCAACCAACGATTTAAATACTTGGGTTTTTATTATGAAAGAGTTTTGAAAATGCACTCGACATTGGATCGAGGTTTGTAAATTAATTATGAAAGTGTTTTGAAGTTTGATACGCGGGGGAATGCGAAATGGAGGAGAAACAATAGGACTAGCATCCTACGATTTGTTGGTTTTTGTGTAAGTGTTGACTTATGGGTGAAAAGTGCTGAACAATAGGACTAGCATCCTACGATTCAAATATTAAAAACAAGAGGAGCTTTCATTTTTTAAGAGCCTTTAAACAATTGGACTAGCATCCAACGACTTAAAGATTCGAAGTTCATTTCTTGCAAGTGTTTAAACAATTAGACTAGCATCCAACGGCTTAAACACTTGAGTTTTCTTATGAAAGAATTTTGAAAATGCACTCGACGTTGGATCGAGGTTTGAAGTTAAATTGCGAAAGTATTCTGATACGTGTGCTGAGATGGAATGGAAGCGGGTAATGGTTAATCAAGTATGTGGACTTAATTAACCTCGTGAGGATAGGTGCTCCTATCCCCAACCATGAGACCCTGGTGCATGGAAAATTGGTATAGACCAATTGTTGTTTTCGGGTTATGATCGATTAAAGCAACAAGGGATTTAACCAATCTCGTGAGGATGGCCATGCCCATCCCCAACCATGAGACCCTTTAAGAAATCGGCGTATGAGCCAATCAGGATGAAATCGAATTGATTTTAATCTTAATTGTGTGCAACGTGTACATTGGTGAATAAATACTAAATGAGTAAATAAACAGGCAAAAATACCACGCAATACAATCGGAAATTTAAATAATTATTAGAGATGATTTTTTTCTGTTTGATGAAAAATCGGCTAATAGTTTAATCGATAAATCATCAAACAAAAACTATCAGATCTAATAATTATTTAGTACATCGCAACAAAATTATTATTTACGACAAAATAAATTAATAGAATAAGTTCAGAAATAGCCTGGATTGCAGTGATTCTGGACGGTGCGAAGAGAAATCCATCTGATCTTTGACCGGCTCGTAATACCTCCAAATGCGCCGGTGAGTCGAGTGTGACGAATCCCAATACGAAAAATTCCGACGGTCCCAACAATAGCAAGATGATACCACATACATTTATTTGATTAATATTCATTTTTTGTTAAAAAAAAGAAATTTGTTTAAGAATGAAAAGGAAAATAAAAATAAAACAAATAGGTTTTCCTTATAAAAATAAGGTGGTGACACTTGTCACCACCAGATTTAATAGAAAAAGAAAGAAAATAATTTGTTTATATTTTTTTAAACTTAAGAAAAGAAAATGAGGTATTGAATTTCTTCAATGGGCAAACCCGAGAAACATCTTCATTCTCTCGTGTTGGGTTCTCTCTCACGGAAACCTCTCATCCTCTCGTCACGTCGCGATTGCCATAGCCGCTCTCTCACACGATTCACCGTCGCTGGTTCTCTCTCACGCGATCAACCCGCTCTCTCTCTCATCGCCCACGATCCTCTCTCTCACTGTCGCGATTGCTTGCATGTCTCGTCATTGTCATTGCTTTCTCTCACCGATCGCGATTGTTGCATGTTCGATTTGATTTCATCGATATTGGTTTCGATATGTTTGATTTTCGATTGTGGCTTGTGTTAGTGTGTTCTTGACTTTGGAAACCTAGAATCCCCATGGTTGTCGGAATCGTATTTGCCGTAACGATATCGGGTGAGATCGATTTCTTTCCCTCTTCTTCTTTCTCTATTTTCTGAACTTGATTTCTGGAAAAAACACTTCTGAAGGCGTTTGGTGATGAAAATGATGATTTAGGCTAGGTTCACTTTGTGTTATGTTGCTGTTGTTTTTTTTGAACTGATGAGTTTTCTGGTTTGATGTTGTGAGTTCTTGATACTACATTTTCTGGTTTTGAAATGGTTTTGAAACAACAAGAAAACTTCTTCTTTTCTCTCTGGTGTTTTTAATCGCCTCGAATCAGATCCTTTCTTTTCGTGTCTCTTTTATATATCTTGAATGATATACTTGTATCTTAGTCTGTCCCTGCTATCTCTTTCCCAGTTGCTTGATTTATGGTTTAACACCATGCTTTAATGATGTCCTGCTCTGTTCTGCTCTGATTCTTGACTTTTGTGGCTTATCTTCTGCTTTCTCTGCTGTCCATGCTTGTTGATACATGCTGGCCTGATGATTACTTGTACTTTTATTGACTTTTGGGACTTAAATTGTTGGGCTCAATGTGCTTACTATCATTGCCTTGATCATTACATGCTTGTGGCTGCTAAGTGCTTCTTTTCCTTCTGACTTCTCAACTGCCCCTGCTGCCTTGTTGCCTTGTTGTGTTATACCTGCTGTAAAATGATGATTTTTCTGAGTCCTTAACTGCCCTCTGTGGCTGATAACCCATACTGCTGCTGTTCTTTGACTTTAGACATGCTGCCTGTTGCCTTTTTGGGATTAAAATGTGAACTGTTGGGATTAAAATGTGAACTGTTGGGATTAAAATGTTGCCTTTGTATGCTGCCCGGAATTTAGAATTGTTGCTTCTTTTTCTTGCAGCCCGTCGTATGCTTGTTTGTGAACCGGGTTAGCCCGCGATTTGCAAGCAAGCCATCTCGCCGATGATTAATCTTTTTACAAGATTCTGAGGCTTAGCGTTCAAAACCTGATTCCCGCCAAACGCCTATTGATGAGTTTCAAAAAGAACAATACAATACTTTTTCTTGATTTACTTTGATATTCAAATATAGTTACTAATCATTCTTTTCTTGTGTTTCATGCGACGTTGGAAGACGACAATGTTCGAGTGGTTAGGCGCGAAGATGAAGAGGAAGCAAGATGACCGCGGCGTTGAAAGGCTTACAACTCGAAGAAAAAGCCACGGCACTTAGAAACCTCAAGACTTTTTGTAGATATTGTAGAAATTGCTTTAGGAACTTGTGAATTTGGAATTGTAACTTAAACTTAGGATTGAAATTGTAAGAAGTTTCAAACATTTTGGTGAACTTGTATACTTCCAATTTCAAAATACTCTTGTACCAAAAGTTTGATAATTCGAATAAAAACAAACTCGGTTTGAACATTCTTTGATCCCTGAATCGTAACACAAACGTTCCATGCTTGTAATGACTTTGAAACATTGATGAAATTGTTCTCATAGTGAACTTTGAATGAAATGGCTTAGGCGTAATGTTCAAAACGGAACTTGACAAAATTTCCATAGCTTGCAAGAATTCTTGAATGAATCTGTAATGTATTTAGAAACATTTGGAATGAAACTCATATTTGAATGGTATTTAAAATTCGATTCGTCAATGTTGATACAATAATTTAAGAGTTAGAATCCGAATTTAATCTTGAACATTTGAGTTGCTATTAAGATGTTAACAACAAAAGACCATCGGTGTTGTCTTGCATTGAATCCAAAATTCCTTTGAAATCAAACTTATAACCGCCTTGTTAATTTAAAGTATAACAACAATTTTTGGCCCGAAATCTTCGAATTTCCTTTAGGCTTGAGAACTTCACAACTCTTTGTAATTCGAAGTTTGGATGGACTTGTATCACTTATGTTCCTTGTACCTTGCAATTGATATAGGACTTAGATATACAAGATTGGTCTAAAAACCCAAATACTTGCATAGACCATAAAATCTTCAAACAAATTTGAAAGACAACCGGAAAATGGAGTAATTGAAACCATAGATCATGAATTCCAAAAAAACTCAAAACCATGAATCTTGACAAATTACTCGTTTCGAGTCGCTTGAATCAACTTGAACCTTGAATGAATTTCGATAAAAATCCACATGAGGTACTTGAAACGGTAATAATGACGAATTCCAAAAACTAAGAGTTCTAAGAATTTCAACACAACGAGTCTTGGCAATATTCCCTCTTGAGTCACCAAACTTTGCATCCCGAGCAGATTATTCGCCTCAAATCTCTTGAACCACATTTTGCATTTGGTAGATTCGGATTAACACAAACTAAATTCTTTCAACTTCACAAAGTTTCGAATGAACTTGATTTTTCCGTCGCGCAATATTCGAATGCATTTTGAACCAAAGTTTGAGTTAATTCCGGTTGAAACAAGGAACTAAGCATGAATATGTTCCAAGAAAAATATGATAAGGAGGGTAAATTTTGGGGTGCGACACATGGGTTTCTCCTTCCCATCCTCTATCAGGGTTGCATTGTATTGGTAAGGAATTGCTCTGGTAGAACTGTATGGAACAGGACCAGGTGGGCAAATTACCAAAGGAGATGTTGGAATGCTGGAACCATTGTATTCAATCTCCACATGTCTAGGTACGTTGAAACAAGGGATGATAACGTTTACTTCGGGGTTTTCCGAGTTGATATCTGAGACTAAAAGCTCATGCGGAAAATGCCCTACTGTATTTACGTCATGATCATCTCTGTTTCTGTAAACTTGTAAATCACCAATATCTAACAACCGCTGGATGTCGGCTCTTATGGTGGGACATCCTCGAATATCTTTGAAACAGACGTTACAAGCTGTGTAATCATGCTTAGTGAAAGTACTCATTGCACTGTATGCTTCGTGAAGATGTACCAAGTTCCCTCTGGTCAAGTTTACGTCTGTGACAAGATACCTGTCTGTATTTCTTAGCATCAGATTCACTGAATGTCCACTGTGACTGGGAAGTGGATTGGCTTGCACGTTCGGGCTTGTATTCTTGAAGGAAAGAAAATTAGATCTTACTAATTTCTGTACTTCTGCCTTTAATGCTATGCAATGCTCAAGGTCATGGCCTAGTGCCCCTTGATGAAAAGGGCAAGATACATCTGTTTTGTACCACCACGGTAATTTTTCTGGGACCGGAGATGGTGACCTTGTCTGTATCAGGTTTCTTTCTATTAGCGCAGGGTAAAGTTCTGTGTACGTCATTGGGATTGGGTCGAACTGAGTGACCTGAGGCGTACGGTTTTGGTTGTTAAACTGTTGAGCCTGTTGACGAGGCTGTTGATTTTGTTGAAATTGCGGAGCCATTCCTGTGTTTGGATTTGTGTTGACATCGGGCGCTATAGTAGCTACCTGTCGTTGTTGAATGACATTCTTACGTGGTTTCCCTCGGGATACCATTCCTATGTCATGCTCTTTTTTCTTTGGAAAGCTAGTTCCAACTTTTCTAGTTCCACTAGAAGATCCTACTTCCTTGGTTAGACGTCCGGTTCGAACCCCCTCTTCTAATCGCATTCCCATGCTTACCATCTCGTTGAAATCTTCGGGAGCGCTAGCGATCATTCGCTCATAGTAGAATGAGCCTAGAGTATTCAAAAATACCTTAGTCATCTCTTTTTCTTCCAATGGTGGGTTAACTTGGGCAGCAATTTCCCTCCATCGTTGCGCATATTCTTTGAATGTCTCTCTTTCCTTTTGAGACATGGAGCGGAGTTGATCCCTATCGGGAGCCATATCCATGTTGAACTTGTATTGCTGGACAAAGGCTTCACCTAAGTCATTGAACGTTTGGATATTCGTGCTGTCTAAACCCATGTACCACTTCAGTGCGGCACCGGTGAGACTGTCTTGGAAGTAATGAATTAGCAATTGATGATCCTCATTGTATGTGGACATTTTCCTGGCATACATTGTGAGATGACTTTGTGGATGGAGTTCCTTTGTACTTTCAAGTCGGACTTTGAATTTTGCAGGTATCCTTACGCGAGGAACTAAGCAAAGATCCTGGGCGTTTTTCCCAAACAATTCTTTCCCTCGAATCGTTTTTATCTCAAGCTGCATTTTGAGGAGTTGTTCCTGGAGATTCTCCATCAGGCCACGGGAATTCGTGTTATAGCCTGGAGTATGGTGAACTTCTTTGTCCATGGTAGCGTGCACTACGGAAGCTGAGTTCGTCATAATTGGTTGAGAAACCGACATTGTTACTTGTGGAAGAGTTATTCCATATGGAGCGTTTGCAAAGTAGTAATTTCAAGCGGAGTTGTTTGCATTTGAGAAGTCGATTAGCGAAATCTGATGCCAAAGTTGAAAGGCATGCCCCATGGATAGCCTTCGCATAAAGGTGAACTACCGATCGCGATACCGACATCGGAGTAGTAGTGTCTTCGAGATCGCCGCTGGTTTTGACCGCCGATCGCTTGTTGACTTTGCGGGCCAATGAGTTGACCAAAGATGTGAGTCTCTCCACTTCTTCTTGTAGTGTTGTTACTGTACTACGAAGTTCAACATTCTCTTGTTCGAATCCTTCCATTACTTTTCTTCTTTTTGATCTGGTATCGTACGTTCGAGTCGGCTGTGGACGCGGTCGAGAAACTCTAAGACGCGACAGCTTGAAGATCTTTTCTTATCTGTTCAAACTGTGCAAACTGTGCAAACTTGTTCAAGTTGTTCAAGCTGTTCAAGCCATTCAAGCATGAAACTGTTCAAGTATCAGATTCTAGACAATAGACTTAAATGCAAAGTATGATGCATGAATATGATTGTAAAGTAGAATTTCCAAAGAATTTACGCTAAAAGAGATATTTCTGGCAAATATTTGGATGGAAAACACACGAATTTTATTGATTTATTGAAAAATGATTACAACAATTGTTTTTTTTTGGAGCATTGCTCATACAAATGATAAAATAAAATAAATGATAAAAATTACAGACTAAACTAATTAAACGTCACGATAAAGATCCAAAGGTGCTGCACTTCAACTTCGTGATTTCCTTTCCATAGTGAGCTTTTAGTTCATTTTCTCGCTTTTAGCTTGCTAATGACTATCTTCCACTCGCTGGGAGCGGATCGCTGGTTGTCATTTCCTCAAGCTTTCTTTTCCTTTCTTTGACGATCTGGATTGCGTTATCCTTCCGCGAATCTTCTCATCCTTCTCCATGAGCCATTCATCCTGGAAGTAAAGCGTCTTTTCATGATCTTTGACTTGCTTCTTGAGCTTCTCATTCTCAAGATTCGTCTTAAGGAATTTGCTTTCCAAAGCTTCTTTCTCAAACCTTATTTTGGTCAAGGCTTCTTGGTATTCTTCCACAGCTTTGACGGAAAATCATTGATTTGAAGCGATCGAGAACATGGGATCCTCATAAGCGTAAGGCATTCGAAATTCCTTCGCTCTTTTCTTAACCCAAGAAGTGTAGGTTTCCATGGCTACACAATTCTTTGCTTTCCCTTTTTCTTTCCTTCGGATGTGATGCCAAGCCTTGATCATCTTAGCCTTCAATCCCTGGGAATCCTCTCCTTCATGGTAGAAGTAGCTTTCTGCTATACATCCGGGAGGTTTACTAGAGTTTGCGTATCCGAGCTGACGTCTCGCTAGAAATGGATTGTAGTTGATTCCTCCTTTCGTACCAATGAGAGGTACGTTGGCAAATTCTCCACGGCTCTCAATGATTTCCATCTCATTGTCTGCTAAGGTATACCAATGGATATCGTCGTTTGTGAGAGACATGAGTCTTCTTGACCAATGCCACTCGTCTTTGTTTTCGCGGAAGATAGGAGATTTAGGCAAGTGTGAGACAATCCATTTGAAAAATAGAGGCACACAACACACGATATTTCCGTCTCCTTGACGATTCCTATGATGAATAGAGACGTACGTGTCACCAAGCAGTGGGAACGGATTTCCAATCGAAAGATCCTTATGGCGTTGATATCAACGAAATTTGGGACGTTGGGAAACAACACCAATCCATAGAGGAGTAAAGCTAAAATAGCTTCAAAGGATACCATACTACCGCCAGAGAATTTAAGAGCCTTCTCCATTAGGAACTTCAAGTCACCTAAGAGGTTTCCTCCGTAGTTAGGTTTTGTCTATCTCGATTTCTTTATGTGAGTCATCGTTGCAATGATGGTGACTTAGGAATGGCTTCCAAACTATTGAAAGGCACTTTGTCCGACATCGAGATACCTAGGATATGCGCGCATCTTCCAAAGTAGGCATCAACCGATAATCGTGGAAAGTGAAACAATGATAGATCGGATCGTAGAACCGAACGAAAGTTTTGAGAAGTCCTTCATCAACGTTAGCGTTCAAAAGAGTTAAAAGAGTTCCATAGCGTCAAATCCGAGGGATCTTCTACCAAGGATGCCAACTCTTTCAACTTTCCTACATCAGAATTCTAAACTGTATCTTTTGGTGAATCTCCGACGTCCATCACTCTAACCTAAAATATTTTACAAAGAAAAAATCTCTAAATTCTTTGGAAATGGGAAGAGAAATGAAGTTTTTTTTTGTTTTTTGAATGAATGAATGCATGAATGCGGCAAACATTGTTAGTAGTTATACACACGTAAGTCTCGAGAGCATGAAGCCAACGATAAGAATCAACGTGGTTAAGTTCTATGGGCTCATTCATCTGTGAAACGGGTTCTACTGATAATACAGGCTCAACACTCCTCTTTGAAATATTATCGGATTTGTTGAATACTCGATGGTCCAATAATATTTTTCAAGAAGAACTCACTCGATCGTAGTCTCGCATGACAATTACTCTAGGCTTACACCCGAATAATCTCTGCACTACATCCTAATGGCCAGGATGGGTTATGTGTTCTACAGTCCACTCAGCTTCTTAAGTTTCCTCGAAAGCAAAATGTCTTCGCAAATACTTGCTAAACACAATACCCCAAGACAACCTCCATCGAGGGAGATATTAACCGTAAGCATTGAACTTCTCACGATTAATACCTCCACCTAGATCTTAAAATGTTTCTTAAATGGTTAGGATTTCTTTCCATCGATGAAATCGCTAAACACACAATAAAGAAAATGATATATGCAAAACATGAAAGCTTATCCCTTTCTTTTCTTTTGAAAAAAGCTTGGTGCTCTTGAGCGAGTCACATTTTTGAAAATCAAAGTTTCAGCGACTCCCCAGAGTCGCCATTTTTCCTGTTCGCGTTAAAAGGTGACGCGCTAGAGGATGCGAACGTGAATTCGGATTCTCTGGCACGAAACGATTTACTCTTTTGATTTGTTTATAAAGATGCCACGAGCATCAAGCTTTATTAATTTCAACACAAGAAAGATGATTTAATGATTATGAAAAAGGGGAAAGCTTAAATACCCTCAATTGATATTGGTATGCGTAACGACTAGCGCAAACTAGACGCAACGCATTGGGGAGATTCTGAGTAAGGGGGATTGTTATATAAAGGGAATAGATGGAGCACCCTAAATATATGTAGTTATCTACAGTTTTATATATGAATATATTTGATATGTTTGTGTGTTTTAATTGCTATTTCTATGATTGGGAAAGTTTCTCCTTTGCGATTTTAAGAATGATAGATTATGTGGGATTCTAGTGTTTGTTATTATTGTGCTCGCAAAGATCTGTGGATCCTCTGCATACATATTCCCTAGTGGGAATCAGAGCATTTGTAGCTCGGATCTACAGGGTTCTATGGTTTGTTTGGTCTGGGGGAGAAAGAATTTTGCTCGGCAAGGATGAGACCTTGTGCCTACGTATTCTCAAAAGGATGTTGAGAAAGTCAGAGCAATCGTAGTTCCCACTTATGCTAGTGGAAAGCAACGGGATGTTAGTAAGAGACAGACAAATGTCATCTTAATGAAAAAATGTATCTAATCTATCACATACATTTTGAAAAGTTTGACTGATTAAATCTTTCGTCGTAAGTTATAGGTGTTTTGCTTGAGTATACAAGCGTTACCACTTACATGTTTAAGAAAGATGTTTTGAAAACAGATGAATGAATCTTTTAACTGTAAGTATTGGGTGTTTTGCTTGAGTGTACAAGCGTTACCACTTACAATTAAGAGATGTTTTTGTTTGAAAAGAGTTTGAAAAGTTTTGAAAAGTTTTTTGACTGTATGTGATGTAATAGATGAGATACTTCTTCCATAGAGATGATAGATGTCTAAATCTCGAGGAGAAATTGATTGGATTAAAGGGATGCTTTTAAGAAGCCCGTGGGTCCTTGTATTGTTAGCCCAAGAGGAGGCATTCCGAGGGTCATCGAGGGTCATCGAGGGTCCTTGTATGAAGCTCAAGAGGAAGCTATAGGGTATGGTTGGCTTTGTGTTAAAAGGGATTTCACCGAGAAACCATCCTTTTGGAATTAAGAGCAATTTCACCTGGAAATTTTACTCTCTAGGGATTTTGAAAGTGATTTCACCGGGAAACCATCCTTTCAGGGTTCTATCTTAGTGTGGGTGATTCTTTGTATTGGAAGCCCAATAGGAGGCTGTTAAGAGATTTCCTATCTCTTTCATTGTATGATGCCCAAGAGAAGGCTAAACTCAATGAGGAGTTCTTTTGAACGAAGCCCAAGAGGAGGCTGACTCAACAGGGGAGTATTGTCTTATATGAAGCCTAAGCGGAGGCTAAACTCAGCAGGGGATGAGTTATCTTGTACAAAGCCCAAGCGGAGGCTAAACTCTGTGGGAAGAGTTATCTTGTATGAAGCCCAAGCGGAGGCTAAACTCATGCTGGTGATGAATTGTCTTGTATGAAGCCCAAGCGGAGGCTACAACTGTGGGGAACCTATTGGTTAGACTAATTGTTATGTTATAATTAGACAGTTGTATAAACAAGTGTGTGTGTGTGATATGTATTCACAGGAGTTTATGAAGGAAATATAAACAATGCATGATGTTTATTTACAGAGTTTATGAAGGAAATATAAACAAGTGTCTGTGAAACGAACGTTTAAAACGAGCGCAACTTGATTATTTACAAGTTTGAACTGTGTACAAGGAAATGAGTATGTACACGAACGAGTATTTATATACAGAGAAAGATGGATGTACATAGGAGGGTTGGGACTTACACCATAAGGGTGGCCCATTGATTCAAAAGCAGTTTCACCGGGAATAATGCTCCTTTCAACATCAATGGCATTCAGTTGAATGTACAGATGAAACAGAAAAGATCGAAGTTTATCTGTGTTTAAGTATTTACAAAAAGTATATGTGTTATGTACAGATAATAGTTTGTATGAAAAGATCTTGATATGTACAAGAAAAATGTGTATGTACATAAAGAATGTTGGTTTGAGTATACACAAGTGAAGTGAAAACAAACAATCGAAGTTTGTCTATACTTGAGTATAAAAAGTATCTGTATTATGTACAGATGAAAATTTGTATGTGTTTGGAAAGAATTTGATATGTACAAAGAAATATTATGTACACAAAAGAATGTTATGGGACTTACACCGTAAGGGAGGCCCATTGGTTTAAAAGCAGTTTCACAGGGAATAATGCTTCTTTCAAAACCAATGGTGTTCAGTGTAAAATGAAAACAAACGGAAGAAGTTTGTCTGTATTATGTACAGATGAAATTTGTACATAAATAAATGAATATGTATAAGGAAATATATACATAAAAAGAATGTTTTGGGACTTACACCGTAAGGGAGGCCCATGATCGATTGAGAAATTTGAGAGAAAACGAAAGCGGTTTTATCGTTTAAATCGGATCGATCATGGTAAAAAGATGTAAGTTTGATGAAAAAAGTTTTGAAGAAATGATTTTGAAAATGTTTTGAAATGTAAAGTTCATTTATGAGAAGTTTTGAAAAGAATCGGAAGTTGAAAACTTGAAAAATTCACCTTAAAAGGAGGTTTGAAAAAGTGCTCGAACGCCTGCTCGATCAAAATATAATCAGATGAAAGTTTTTCTGAAAATTTTTACACTATCATAAAATAGATGTATTTATTGACAAGTGTCCAAAAAATCACCTTAAAATAAGGAGTTTTGATTGGTTAAAAAAATTGTGAAAGTTTTGTAAAAAAACATGAAAATATGAAAAAAGAATGGTCTTGGTGGGAGTTGAACCCAGGACCAAAGGGGTGACCACGTGGCACTGAAGACTAAGAGCAAGCAAGCTACCACTAGGACAAACGCGCGCTGGTGTTTAGTGGACTAGAACACGTGTAAACATAGCATTGAAATTTTGAATATTCAAACTCAAGAACACGCGCGCAGGCTATGTTCTTCATTTTGATTTTCAATTTCACGAATTCAAGCTAAAATCTTCATTTCTCAATGAAATTGAATGAAGTAAACATCAAACTTGCTCGATTTTGAACAACGAACACGATGGTACTTGTTAATTGCATTTATTTTAAGCCCAGAATGATTTGAGTTGTGAAGAACACTATGAACCCTAAACTGAAAATTTCAAATTAAATGATGTGTAGTTGATGATTCTTTGATTTTATTGAGGGCTATTGATCGTTATAAGTGCAGAAACAAAACGGCCATGAGTTTTTTCCAATTGATGCAAGGAATCATAGAGTTCGAAGTTGGTGTTCATACCATTCAGTTGAGATCAAGATGATGATTGCGCTTCCAGAACTTGTTTGAAGATTGGGTGAGCTTAAACGGATGCTAGGGAAGCTGTAGGGATGGTCTGCACTCCTTGAATTGAGCTGGAACTCTCAAGTCAAGTCCACCTGCATAGACACAAAATTGAACTTCGAATCCTAGGTTAAGAGTGTTACAGTTCAAGATTAATGGTCTGCCTCATGTCCATGGAGTATGGTGATGATGTTTGAGTGATCACAACACAGTTTGATCAAGCCTAGCTTCAAATTCGATTCATAAGGCAGTTTGGAAAGTTTGAAAAAATGGAAAGTGAAATCTGATTTTTGTTTGTTCTTGTTATGATCTTAAGTTCTAAACAAGTTTTATATTGATAGTGAAGCATGTTTGACACCAAAGTTTATCATGTTTTTAACTGAATTTCAAAAATACAAGTTTCTCACTTTTGCACTATGTTGCTTGATTTTCAAGAAAGTAAAGAGAAAGCATGGATTTGCATTGCTTTGGTGTGATTTTGGACTTGAAATGTGATCTATTTATAGGCCAAAAGATTCTGAAATGTTAGGCAAGAGTACATGGCTTTTGGTGAATCAAGGATACCTTAAGGGGTAAGAAAGACTTTTGACAAAAAAGGAAACTTCCTTTTTTCACCATGTGTTCAAATTTGGTTCTATCCTTCAATTATTACCTCTCACTGATTTTTATCAGTTCTTATCCCAATTTGGCAAGGTGGCAAGTGTTCTAGATGAAAGAATCACAAAATGACCTATAATTTGCAATTTTGAACTTTGAAAATCCATGATCATGGAGCCTTATGTTTCAATTTCAAAAGTATAGCTAGACTCCATGGATTGGATAGTTCTTGGACATTTTGGAAAGCTTGTTTCACAAGCTACAACTTTCATGTTTTGAGTTTTTTCCAATTCAAATTGGAACTAGGTGAAAAAATGGCATGCAGTTTGAAAAAAATAAGAAATTTCAACACTTAGAAATTTTTCTAAGTGTTAGAACTTTTGACTTTTTGTTGACTTTTTTCAAATTCTTTGATTTTTTATGATCATGATGGATCATTTGAAGTATTTTGATGTTTGAAAAAGTTTTGTTTTGAAAAATTTGACCAAAAGTCAAAGTTTCCTGCGATGAATTTTCATCGATGTTTCGAAATCCGTGAACTTCGTGATGTTTTGAACCCAAATTAGGTCAAGATGATGTATCTAAGATATGATAACCAATCTCTATCCAAAAAGTCATTCATCAAAAGTCGAGAATTTCCATGCCCGATCAAAACCCTAATTGGTCGATCCTCGATTGATCTGTGAGAAAATTTGGATATCTGAAGATTGAAGGCTGATGATTTGATCAAGATAGATCAAATGAGGTGAGAAAAACTCAAACGCTAATTGGTTGCCTCTTGAATCAGATGAAAATCGATGAAACCCTAATTTTGATGAATGCTATACAGATTAATGTTGTACATAGTTGTGCAATGATGCAAATGTAAGGTGGTATATTAGGTCAAAATTTGGGGTATGACACCATGAAGTTGATTCAGATGGTCTTCCTGGAAGCCATAATCCTACAAAATAGAGCAAAGATAAATTCCTAGGTCCTTGAAATGGTTAGAAATGATATGATGTTTATGATGTTATGATGTCATGATGTCATGTTTAAACAAATAGCAAGCACAAGCAATTCACACAATAGCCTTAGGTTTAAGGCTTGCATGAGGTATAGGTGTCTAACCTACCAAAGTTTGAGTTGGTTCAACCTGTCCTATAATAATAACCGGGTTCTAGGAATCTCATATCATTGATCTTTCTCGTAGACTTTATTTCAATACGACTACCAAGTGGTCGACTGAAACATCCCGAAAGTCGAATCTTAATGAGCGTAGCATCGAGTATCAACCAACCTCAGTCTACACCAAAGTCGGCCATCTCACTACCTTCTAATGGCCAAGATGGGTCAATTAGGGTTCTAAAAGTTGAGTTAGTGTTGATGACACCATGTAGATGCCAAATACTTTCCTCAACTAGACATGAGGAGCATCGGGACATCCAAAGTGTCGCACTAACGTAGCCATCATGTTGACCGTCTCGGTATACGCCTAACAGTCGCGACGATTTATTGTTACTTACCTAAGGAAACCTAGATCCAGGTGTAGGATCCCCCACTAGTATAATACCCAAGCAACCTTTAAAAGTAAAGCATACAAGTCAAACAATTTTAAAGTGATCTAAAGACCCGAAGGTAAACTCTCTTTATTTTCCCCAGCAGAGTCGCCAGTTCTATAACACGGTGGGAGAACTGACTTGTTTGTTTTGCGTTTGATTACAAATGTTGCGGATAGCAAGAGTCGCCACCGACTTTTCTTTTATCCAATTAAGGGAAGGCAAAAAGAACAGGAAAAGACCTTCGTTAGATTCTGAGTAAGGGAGGTGGTTATGAAAAGGGAAGGTGTTAGCACCCTTTCCATCCGTAGTTATCTACGGGCTCTTAATTGCTTTAGCTCACTTTAATTGTTTGTGTGTGTGTGTTGAAAAGATTTTTGAAAAGCCATTTTGCTTTGACTTCATAATGATTCACGCTGGAATGTATACAAAGTGTTTGGAAATGTTTTGTTTTGGAAAAGGACTTTGCAATGATTCACGCTGGAATGTATACAAAGTATTTTGAAAAGAAAAGTGTGAGGTGTAAAAAGATGTTTTAATTTGAGCAAACAAAAGAGACTTATTACCTACTCAGAACGGTCGTTTCCGTGTTATTTTGCTTGCCTTTAGAATAAAGCTATCCATACCATTAGTTGGTAGGTAACTTTATTCGTTGGATATAAAGGGACATTTGAAGGGACATCGGATGGTCGTAGAAGGCAACTTGTAGGGATGTCCTAGCACATTCGTAGGGACGATCATCAATTTTTGTAGGCAACAACCGAGGGACGAGATCATGTATTCGTAGGCAACATCGAGGGACTATGATCTTTTAAGTCGAAGGGACTATGATGATATTTCGTAGGCAGTCGTGCTAAGATACCCCTACGTTCGAGGGACCTGACCATTTATAAGGCAACGAGAGAGAATACACTAGGGGTGCATGTGTGAGAAGAGTGTATTGTTTTCAGATATTTATCTTGTGATTAGTGATCTATGTTGATTTTTATCTTGCCATACACGCCTAGTTACTAGCAGTTTAATAGGTGCAGAAAGTAAATTGTGGAAATGTAAAGGGTCATACGCTATTACATGGCTTTGGGGCAGATACATAATAGGAGGTGCAGAAAGTAAAATGCAGAAAATAAAATCTACGCTATTACATGATAAAACTTGCAACCTATACATCCTTTCTAGAATTTAAAAAAAATGCAAGAAAAATAAATAGCATAAGAGAAAACTAGTCCTAGTATTTTTGGTATTTTGAAAATTAGAGTTTATGTGAAAACAACCTAATTCTAATTGATTTTAATTAATTAGGAAAAATTAGTGAATACTAACCTAAATTAAATTAATTAAATTAGTTAAAAGAAAAGCATTTGTGAAATTATCTAATTAACCTAATTACTAATTAAATTAATTAATTACTTTTAAAAAAAGAAAAGCAGAAAATAAACAAAAATATGAAGAAAAAAAACCAAGAAACGAGCTTCGTGTCGCCTGGGGTGGGCATCCAGAAATTGGAGTTTCTGGTGAGTATCATGCTGAGCGTGTCCAGAAGTTGTGGTTTTGCATCCAAGGGTCCAGCGGAGATTCTTGGAGGCACCGTGGAGCTTGGGGTTCCGTGCTTGAAAGATCCGTGCCGGAGCTTTGGGATGTCCGGCTGAAAGGGTCCGGTGGAGCTTCTAGAGACTCTAGATCTGGGACGTCCAGAAGCTGGAGCTTCTAGGAATTCTTTATCTGGGGCCATCCAGAAGCTGGAGCTTCTGGAGGATTCTGGCACTGGGGAGACCCAGAAGCTGGAGCTTCTGGAGGCGTTCCTTATGGAGACCTAGAAACCTGTAAAGCAAATAGTGAAAATAAAAAGCAAAAGGTGGAGTTTGAACCCACGACCTGAGAGATAGAGAGTGACATAGCGCACGCAAGGTGAACCGCTGGGGAGGTGATACATCCATTCATACTGCTGGACTCATAAACATGTAAGTGTTGTTGGTCCCTGAGTCAGAAGCGCCGGAGCAAAGCTCTGGTCATCTTCTCCGGTTTTCCTCAATCCTAAAAACCTGTTAAATCCATCAATTAATGAAAAGTAAAAGCCCAGATTGACTATATTGTACCCTACGATCACGATGGTAAGGTTTGTTTGTCTAAAATTGCATGTATCGTGGAATCCAAAACTTCATTAAGCTCATGCCCTAACAATGGCATCTTGTGATTTATACGTCAAAACTTGTGAAATATGGATCAAACATGCTCTAATAAACCTCATGAACACATTAGTATGGTTAAATTTCATTAAAACAGGATAAAATGCAAAATACGAATTCAAGAAAATATGAAAACGGATGCTTATGGATGGCATGACTCAGCGTGCTTTGGCCATGGATAATGATCTATTCTTACCCTACTATACCTCAGGAACAAGAATCAACGCTTGGAAGTACTTAAAACTGGCTGGAAATTGGAATCAGAGTTTGCAACTTTCTTGAAAAATTTGAGAGCTTTTTAGGGTACATGAGAGGCTGTCCAAAATCCTCCTTGTCTTGTAAGAGTGCTAGGTATTTATAGGAGAATGGAAATAGGTCAAGGCTTTAAGAGAAAATATTTTCTTTAAATGGAGAATATTTGATTGGTAATTTACATGAAATCTTTCCAAATTTGCTCAATCTTTTCCTCAATCTTCTTGCACAAATTTGACAGCTATTTTGGGCTTCCTTGGTCCTCAATACATCCACAAATCAAGCCTATCTTGCATTAATAATTTACCTTTGAATTTTATTTAATTAAATTTGAATTTAAGCCATTTAATTCAAAAATAAATAAATAAAAGGATAGAAGGCGTGGCATGCTGCATTGAAGTCATGGATAATCTTATAATCAAGTTTGAATCATAAAATCTTAGGCCCATTTGAAAAATATTTGCTTTTGTTAGGTATTTTCCTTCATGCACCTCCTCAAAAATGCTCAACTTGCACAATTTATATCTTGCTCAATTTTCAACATTTTTGGGTGTTCTTAGACTTTTTAGAAAGCTCAAGATGTCTTCTAAACAGCCTTTTTGGTTTCATCTTCATTGAAGTTTCCATTCTCATGAACACTTCTTTTCAAAAAATAAAGACTTTTTGTTGACGTTTTAAAAGGACCTGTAATGTTTTGATCCATAACTCCCAAATGAAGCAATTCCTGCCCAAGCTTGTGAGACATGAAGTTGTAGAGAATTGAATTCTCTTCAAAATGATATTTAGTGGAGAAATTTCTGATGAAGTATGTGAAAGTTATGCTTGGTCAAAGTTCTGTTGACTTTTGTCTAAAGAAACCCTAATTTGGAAACTTTGACTTTTGATCAGATCTTGACTTTTCTTGATGAATCATGATCAACTCTTGATCAAATGATTAATATGGCTTCAAAATATTGGTGTTGACCAAAAATTATGAAGTTTGACTGTATGTTGACCACAGTTGACTTTTTGTCCAATATAGCTGATTTTCAACCATCTGAGCAATTGGATGAGCATTTTAGACTTGTAAGGCTTGAAACTTGATATGAGGATTCTCTGAGGTATATGATGAGATATGATGACCACTTGAAGCATTAGAAATCCATCTTGACTTGAGAATAGCAAAACCCTAGTTTGGATTGATTGCTTGGGATAGGGTTTATCTAGTCAACCCTTGTGAAATTCTTGAGAATTGAGATGTGAATTGTCTTGAGAAGTATGAGGGCAAATTTTGGGGTATAACAATAGTCCTTCCCAATTTGGGGACCATTTGCCTAGCACCCTATCATTTCTGTCCATAGGCAATATTACTTTCCAAACTGAATCGTCAACATGAAATACTTTGTCTTTTACCTTTTTATTATAGGCTCTAGCCACTCTATCTTTTTGCCTTCTCAAGGCATCAAGGGCCAACATTCTTTCTTCATCCAAATCGACCAACTCATCAGTCATCATATTCCAATAATCTTCAGATGGTATTTCATGTTGTCGCTGAATCCTTACAGATTGGACATGTATTTCTACCGATAAAACAACATCGTGTCCGTATGCCAGTCGAAATGGGGTTGCCCCCGTTGCCTCTTTAGGAGACGTTCAACATGCCCATAAAGCTTGATCTAGCATTTGGTGCCAGTTTCTTGGCTTTTTACCCACATGCTTCTTGATCAGGCCAATTATTATTTTATTGGCAGCTTCGACTTGGCCATTCGACTCCAAACTGACACATGATATGATCTTGGATAAAATCGATCACAACCTCTTGGTCGACATTTTTTAACGCTACGACTTCGACCCACTCTGTGAAATAGTTAATATCGACAAAAATGTACCTTTGTTGTTTAGATGACTCTGGTTTTATTTCACCAATCACATCTAAGGCCCATCCTCTGAATGGCCAAGGTTTTATAATGGCATGCAATTCGCTTGCTGGCACGTGTTGGATGCCCCCATGCATTTGACATTCTTGACATCCTCTGGAAAATTCAATGCAGTCTTTCAACATTGAGGGCCAATAAACACATGCTCGCATCAACAACCATTTCATCTTGTGCCCAGCTTGGTGTGCACCGCATTCTCCACTATGCACGCTCGACACTACTACATATGCCTCACTTTCTCCTAGGCACTTGAGTAATACCCCTTCGACAGTTTTCTTGAATAATTCGTTTTCATTCAGAACAAAACTCAAGGCACGATATTTTATCTTACGATTTGTCGAACCAGTTAGTGAACGCAAGCAATCGACCAAGGGTTTTCGCCAGTCACTGTCTTGCCCATTATCAATTGCTAAAATTTCAAAAAAAATTGTATCTATGACTCCTAATTTTATAATTGATAAGTTTGAAGGGGATAATGAAGTAACTCTAACCTTTTTCTTTACTTGGACAAGCTCTTCATCTTCATTCTTCTTGTATCTTGAAGCTTCTTGCGCTAGATCGTTAGCCTCTTGATTTTTTCGCCGCGGTATGTGTCGAAGGCTTGCTTGTTCGAACCGCTTTAACAACCTTATGGCAATCACAAAGCACATGATTAAATTCTCCTTAACGCATCTATATTCTTTTGATACTTGTTTGATTACCAATTCAGAGTCTCCCATAATTTCGACACTCCTTGCCCCCAATTCTAGTAGTAGTTCAAGTCCAGTAATAATGGACTCATATTCTGCTTTGTTATTAGTGCAAATGTCGTTGATAGTGTATTTGAACTCTGCTGGAATTCCACTAGGAGAAATCATAACTCCACCAATTCCTGCACCGTTTTTGTGACTAGTACCGTCAAAATATAATTTCCAAGGTACTAAATCAACAAAATTCTCTGGCATAGCCACCATAGAATGGTCGACTAAGAAATCTGCCACGATTTGCCCTTTCATTGCTTTTAAGGGCACATACGTTAAGGAATATTCAGTTAATGCTAAAGTCTATTTACCAATTCGACTATGCAAAATTGGTTTAAACAACATATGTTTAATAATGTCGAAATGAGAAGAAATATAAACATCAACTGGTTTTATGTATTGCTTCAATTTGATACAAGAGAAATACAAACACAGGCATAATTTTTCTATGTCACTATACCTAGTTTCAGGACCATTTAACATACGACTAAGGTAATACAGAGGACGTTCGACATGATTATCGTCCTCTTGAACTAACATACTACCTATGGTTGAATTCGAGGCTGTTATATACAACCTCATAGGCCTATTTCTAAGTGGAGGTGCCAATATATGAGGCTTCACTAGATATTCTTTTATTTTGTCGAAAGCCTCTTGATGCTCCTCTCGCCATATAAATTCTTCATTCTTCAATCTAAGCAGTGGTGAAAACGCCTTAGTTTTTCCACTTAAGTTGGAAATGAATCTCCTCAAGAAATTTACTTTGCCCAACAATGATTGAAGCTCATTTTTGGTCGATGGCGGTTTAATGTCCATGACGGCTTTGGTCTTGCTTTGATTGACTTCAATGCCTTTCTTATGCACAACAAAACCAAGGAAATCTCTTGCCTGCACACAAAAAGCACATTTTAATGGATTCATTTTCAACCCATATTTTCGCATTCTTTTGAAAGATTTCCGAAGGTGCTGTAAGTGTGTCGATTTACTATTCGACTTAATTACAATATCGTCGATGTAAACCTGCATGAAATTTTCAATGAAATCATGGAACATAGTATTTATTACCCTCTGGTACATTACTCCGGCATTCTTCAAGCCGAATGGCATGACTACCCACTCATAGGTGCCTAATTCCCCTGGGCAACGAAACGCCGTCTTCGGCACATCATCATCTGCAATAAAGATTTGGTTATAACCAGCATAACCATCAAACATACTTAAATATTCAAATCCAGCAGCAGAATCGACTAACATCTCAGCCACTGGCATAGTATATTCATCTTTAGGAGTGGCATCATTTAAATCTCTAAAATCAATACACACTCTCAGCTTTCCGTTTTTCTTAATAACTGGCACAATATTAGCCAACCATTTGACGTACCTTGCAGTTCTGATGAACTTGCTTTGGAGGAGTCATTCTACTTCCTCCTTGATCTTCGACATGACTGCAGGTGCAAATCGTCGAGGCATTTGTTTCACTGGCTTCTTGCCAGCTTTTATTGGTAGTTTCAATTCGACCAATTCCCTGCTCAAACCTGGCATTTCATTATAGTCCCAAGCAAAACAATCTTTAAATTCTTTTAATAAAGAGATTACCTTAGTTCTGAGCTTTTGGTCAACGTTGGCGCTGATGTAGGTTGGTCTTTTTTCACCTTCTGCGCCAAGGTCGATTTCTTCCAAAGGATCTTGTGGCTGCATTTTTCCAGGTGCCATAAGATCCTTTTCGAAGCCTAGTGGTTTGTCGTTGTATATGCAATCCAGACGTTGCTCATCGACGCTTCTGTTGACCATCTTACTTTTGTCTGGTGGTTCTGGCTCTACAGCCAGAATTACTTCCTCTTTGCCTCTTCAGCTTCTATAGCCGAATTTATTTTATTTTCGGCAATATACGCCGAAATCTTTTGTAGAGCCTCTAGCTCAGGCATCACTGTCGTAAGGACTTCCCCAGCCTGTCGGCGTGGGTTTTTCTGCACAAGGATCCTTCAGATATTCAACAACCCATACAAATCCATGGGTCTCATGTAGCTTTAGCGAAACGAATGCCTCATGTAAGTTGACATACGTATCTTCTGCTGGATGGAAGGGAGCGATGTTGGCCAGTTTCCTATCAAATTGGTTTTGGCCCACAACATTGACATCTGCCATGAAGTATCCTTGAGCAGCTTCGATATTTTCTACAATGTCGTCTTCTCTCGATATAATCAGGCACTGATGCATAGAAGAAGGCACAATACCAACTCCATGCAGCCATTCTCTTCCCAAAAGCAGATTATAACTTGGTCGACCTTGGATGACCATAAATATTGTCAGCCTCATGACTGAGCCGACAGTAATATCTACCTGGATTACTCCCATGGTAGTCTTTGTTCCTCCTTCGTAGTCTGCCAAGACCACGTTATGAGATTTGATATCGATATCATACTTACCGATTCTTTTCAGAATGTGATGTGGCATTATGTTCACCGTAGCGCCACAATCCACTAACACTTTGTTAATGGTCGTCTCTTCAACCTTTGCTCTGATCAGCAAGGGCTTCAGATGGTTCCTTAAGGCCATATCAGGCTTTTCGAAAAAAGCATCTTGGCTCTCAACAGAACCATTGTTCATCACGAAGTAGCAAGTTGGCCTATGTAAGGCCATTTCAGCAGCATCTAGATCACCATTGTTCTCCACTTCCGTCGGTATGTTATACCCTTCTGGAAGTATAGAGACCACATTGACCAAGATGTCTAAGCTTGCTTCAGAGTCAGAGGCAAAATCATCAGTTGCCTCAACAGAGCCATGGTCGACTGGCTTATTCACACACTCCTTGATCTGTTGATTAACAGCTGGGTCGACTTTGGGCTTGTATTGTCGAGGGTTCTTGCCTTTGTTGACAGCACTTTGTTTAGCAACAGCGGTTTGTCTTTCAGCCTACTTTTTCCTTTGGAAACGTCTCCACTGAGTTCGACTCATTAGATTTTTTCCCATGTAATTCTAAGATACATGGCTCTTTTTCTCAGAGCGCACCTCGAGTCGGTAGCTCATTGGTGTTTTCCCTTTGGCCTCTCTTATGACGCCAGTAGCATTGGATGGCCCAGCAGCCATTTGAGGTTTGATCCATGTTCCTTTGGGCGCAGCAGCCGACATAACAAATGTTTTTGGCCTGAGTTAGGAAGATTGCCTTGGATCTTTTCTGTTCCATTGGGCTCTCCTCCTTTCCAGCTGCAGTTTCTGGAAGTTTTCAACAGCGACCCTATCAGTCAACGCGCTGCATCTGGGGCACAAACCAACTTGAGTGCCCTTGTTTTTGCACCAGTACAGAAAACTAAGCAAGTCTTCATCATCCCTGGGATATACGTCAGCTAAATTGACGTGTGGACTTTCGTCAGTGTTTTCTTCCAACATAGCATTGTCGGGCACTTCGGTAATGTCGACCATGTTAATGGCGACAGGTTCAGCAAACAAGGCTTCTCTTTGCCTCAGGGGATCAGTGTCGATCTTCTATTTTTTGGCAGCAAATTTCAAACGCCCCTCTTGGAGAGACTTCTGAACCAGATCCCTGAAAATAAAACATTGAGAGGTTGTGTGACCAAGATAATTATGATATTTACAAAAACCTCTTTTTTTCCTTTGTTCTAATGGTGGCAATTTAGCATTTGGGGGTACTAAAATCTGACCATCTTTAACTAGTAAATCAAAAATCTCCTCACATTTACTAACGTCAAAAGTATAAGTTTTTGCAGGAGTTCTGGAACTAGTTTCGACTGTAGGGCTTTTTCCTTTGGCAGGAAACAACAATTTACATTCATATGCTGACCCTGATTTCAATTCAGCCACATCCACGTCTTCCTCTGTCGGCGACATGTAATTAGCCTCGTATATGGGATCCGTATCGTCGAAGTCGACATAGGCTACTTTCTCTTTCTTTGACTTAGCCTTAGTATGTCTAACTTTTTCTAGTCGAAGGCGCTCAAGGTGTCGAACCTTATCAGCCAATTGTGGCATACTCTTAACGAAAGTTGGATCTATTTCTTCCTAATAGAATAGTCCAAACCTCCAGCAGTCATTTGAACAAGTTCATGTTCAGGCACTTGGGAAAAGCACCTTGCTTTTAGTGACCTAAACCTATTCAGATAGTCATCTATTGTCTCATCAAACTTTCTCTTAATGCTTGACAATTCGACCAAACTAATTTTTGAATGCCCCTCATAAAACTGTTCGTGGAACAGCTTCTCCAACTTCGACCACGAGTCGGTCGTATCAGGGGGCAAGGTAGTAAACCACGTAAAGGCTGCTTTAGTAAGGGATGAAGGGAAATGTTTCACCCTTAAGCCTTCATTATTTTCCATGTCTCCCGACTCAGTCAGGTATCTGGCGATGTGTTCGACCGTCGATTCACCCGTTTCCCCTCCAAACTTGGTATACTTAGGAATTTTCCATCCTCTAGGGTTTTCAGTCTGTAATATGTACTATGATAATGAAGAAGAATATGTTGTCCTTGGCATTGTATTCATACCATTTCTGGCCATAATTCTCTCGACAATGTTGGTTAGGTTATTCTCAACAACCAAATCTTCTTGTTGAACTTGGTCAAGGACTTAGTCAGCCTCTTGATGTCTTTGCACTAAGACCCTAGGTGGGTTGACAACAATATTCCTTTGAGGCGTTGCAGCTCGTCCTTGATACATAGTTTCCTCTTTTGTTGCCCCCATGTCTCCTTGGACATGTACAGGTTGTCGAACCGGATGCACCTGTCGGGCAACCGATTGGGGGCGCCTAGGAAGTTACATAGACATGTTAATTGTGCAATAACCTGTCGGTTTATTTTAGCAGACTGCCTATTAGTCTCGACCGATTCTTGCACTATGGGATTAAACACATTTCCCATTCGGTTAGTTAACATATTGACTAACTCATGGTTTCTATCATCCATTTGTTGCCTTAATACTACCACAGAGGTAGTATTTAAGTGTTGTGCAGGAATTTCTCTATTTTCCCCCACTGTAGATCCTTGTAAAGGGGCGTTAGCATTCTGCAAGTTATCAAACACTATTGCTACACTAGGGGTTGACTGATATCCCGCCATTAAAGAATACGGTATTCCATAAGGGGGATTTGTAGCAGTACCAAATTGGGGTATCGCTGTGTTCAGAATAACACTCGTGGCCACCACAGGCCCTGGACTCACCGGTGTGGTCTGAGGAATGAGAATTGATAATGAAGCAGTTGGCCCAGAGGCAGTTGTGCTGCTTAAAGGGGGAAATGACGCTACTTGCGAAACAACTGGGTCGGCAACACCCAGCGTTCGAGATGGAACTTCATCCACGTTCGACGTGGAGGTATTTTTTGTCATCTTAGTTGTATGTTTCGTAGGGGGTGGTGGTTTCTTACTTGCTGAATTTCCACTTCTAAGTTTCATGCACTTCTAAGACAAACTTTAACAAAAATCTAACACTTAGCACAATGTCCCACTGGGCGTGCCAATTTGTTTACTGTGGAAAATGGTAAACAACCGCTGGTCCTCTTATTCGCGAGATCGACCAGTTAATCTCAAGGACCTGATGTACGAAAAGGACCTTGGCCCAGAAACGATTTCTAGAGCCTAAGGGAAACAGCGCAATGGTTTTCCACACACAAAGAATTCTGACTATTGGTGACTTGTGACCAACAGTTTACGTTGAAATGTTTTTGATAAATGAGGTTATTGGTGACTCGTGACCAACAAGCAAATGAGATAGAAGTAAACAAAAAAGCAGTAAAGATAAAGTTAAAAATAAATTGATTGCATTGCAGTAAAAGTGTGGTGATTCACGTACATCAAAGCTTAAGTTACTTTTTTTTCTTTTAGCACAGAATTGGGCAGAGTGTTAGTAAGCAGTTTGAGAGTACAAATGAACACCCAGAATTCTTAACATTCTAACTTATTTATAGTAATTACAAAGTAACTGCTAAAGCTAATCAACGGATGAGATTCAATCTTTGAAAGCAAACTGCGTTTAGCCATCCGCTCAAAGCTTCTAACCCACGATCTTACGAGGCAACTACCCACGATTTCCTCATTTTTGACTTTTCCCGCCGTGTCTTGAAGCGCCTTGAGTTCGATCTATCTTCTTGAGGCATAACAAAATTTCCTAAGTCCACTAGCAAGCGTCTTCGACAGCAACAACACTTCGACTAATGCCTTCATTCGACTCAAACCCCTGTCGAATCGACCATCATACAATATATTGACATAGTCTTATTTTCGACACTGTTTTGCTCTGGTCGATTTGGTTTGGCCTTCTGAGTCAGCTTCTCAACCGACAAGCATTCTTTCTGGAGCCTCTGACTTTGCTTTGTTAAGTATCTTCAGAAGCTAACTTTATTCAAGACTAGTCTTTAACCTGTAGGAACCTTTGTCTTTAAACCATGCCCTTAGACATACTTCACAAATTTCCAGCTAACACTTATAGCAATAACAGCTTATAAAAACATCACAACGACAATCAACAAACAACAAACAATAAGAACAACTTTAACCCGCCACTCAATATAAGACTCAATTATGCAAATGTATGTGGTACCATTTGGAGCAGAACTCCCAACTTAAACACAACTTGAACATATACCAATTTATCGAGGCATTAACAAGGCATAAGCCTTCAACGTGGTGCCATCAAGGTCAATGCATAAGCCTTTAATTTTCAACGTGGTGCCATAAAGGCCAACTTAATCATGCAATGTATGCGGTGCTATGAATGACATACAACAACATCAATAACAACAACGATGACAACAACAACAACAACTTAAACATGCATCAATTGCATCAACTTAATCCAACATTGGTCGTTCGACCTACAACTCAAACATGTCCATAATTCGAGACGATTCAACTTAATCAACATTGACCATAGGCCTACAACTTAATCAACATATCAACAACAAGTTACTAACAACAACAATTCAAGCAAACACTGTGGCAAATACTACACAGCTTAATTGTTACGAAGCTACGCTCAAAACATCTTATTTAACGCTAACGCTACTTATTTAATAAACGTCTTCTACTAAATTAATTAATCAACTACTTGATTTTCCATTAATAAGATACCTGCTATATTCGACATACGCGACACCGTTTCAATTTCTCCAACCAACCAATACTAACTACAACTGTTTACGAATTATTCCTACAAAAATGTAACTAATTCCGGTTAAACAAATTTATCAGTTAGGCTACTAAATTTACTATTCAACATCGTTTCCATCAACTTCTATTTATTTCCTATGGATGCATACTTAATGTCCTTCAGCTAAATTAATTAAATATACTACTATTTCTATTACTAAATCATTCTACTTACTATCAACCACATTGTTATTATTCTTCTACTACTGGTACACTATTCATCCTAGTACTCCTAAATTAATAATTATGCATCACTAAGTATATATATCTAAATCCAAAATCCCAATTAATATAATATTAATATATTAACTATTAATATTATAATAATTATTAAAGTTATTATTATTAAATATAAAATTATTCCAACGGAAACATGTTGCAACCTTGAATTTATGTTACTAGGACAAAACTCTTTTAAAACAATGATTCATGGAATATGCATCTCATGATGGCACTAGTAAACACACAGAACATTCTTTTCTAACAAATTATTACAACTATTATGGCTATCGAATATTATGGCTATTGAAGAAACAAAATGATGACATCACTCCCTGTAACATAAAGTGACATTCGTCACTCTCATATACATGTCGTTCGGCATGTCCTTTACTTATGGGTGTGTCGATCGGCACACTCCTCTATTTTGAGTGTGTCGTTCGATAATCGGTTTTCTTTTCAATTTCTATCTCAATTTCTATCACAGATCAACGCATATTTTATTTTCACACACACAATAATATTAATTGATTCCATTACTACATATATTCTACTGCCAACGCAGTAACAACAATTCACACAATATCAACGATCAACACAGCAGCAATTTAATTTCATCAATACAATCCATAAACAACAATTAATCCATGACGAGAATTCATAAACTTTAACCTCACATACAATTTATCATAAACTTGGTTATAGAGATTGAACTCCACCATTTCCTTAGATTGACGGTCTCTCCATAAATTTCTGATGATTTGATTTTCCAGTCTAAAATTCCTCTTCCGGCGGCTAATTCTATAAAAGTTATTCCTATTTTTCTTCCTCTTCTCATGTACAAATATTTCTCTTCCTCTCACCAAAACCTAATAACTAACTTTTTCTTCCTTATACATATAATTCCAACTTAAACAATAATAATAATAATAATAATAATAATAATAATAATAATAATAATAATAATAATAATAATAATAATAATAATAATAATAATAATAATAATAATAATAATAATATTTGATCTAATGAGCCAACTAATTAACACCTCCAATATTATTTCTCACACCACCACTAAATTCAATTTTTTTAATCAAATAATAATCTAATATAATAATATTATTTTTCCGATTAAACCGACTATTATTTAACTATCAATTTAACCGCTCAACCAACATATTAATCCAATAATGTCTCTTATAATAATACCGATAAATCTCAACTTTGACAATTCCAATAAATAATTCCTTATATAATTTAATTAAATAGTTAATTAAATTCTAGGCGTTACATACCATGTTAGTATTAAAAATGTAAGTCCTAAAATCCAGAGGGCGAACGCAAAAAAAAAAAGAAAATTAAATCGTGTTTGATTGAACAAAATAATATTTGTTTACGGGCAAAAATAGATTGTTGATTCAAATATTTGTATGTAGATTCAAATATATAATTAATGTTAAAACAAAAATAATATTTATAATTAATGTCAAAACAAAAATATTATTACAAGTATAAATAAATGAAAATATCATAAATAAGATTTAAATATTGTTACGGGATAATTTTTACTCACAATTACTTAACAATAGTATTGTTTAATTAACATTCATATTAATTTTATGGTTCTTAAGGTTTAGAACTACAAATAATTTAAATTTTTACCCTACTACAAATAAAAGATCATGTGAACAAATTATTGTATGTTAATTTTGAATTATAAAGTAAATTGAAGACAATGTTATCTAGCTCCTTTACTATAATTATTGTATACGGAAAAAAATTATTATTGATCTAAATATTTTTATATACAAAAAATAATATTTATGATCTAAATATTTTTTATCAAAAAAATAATATATGGGAAAAAATCTATTATCTATCTTAATATTTTTATATATGAAAATTTACTATTGATCCAGATATTTTTGTAAACGATACTTACACAAAAATAAAATTTGTATACGGGAAAAATTATATTATTGATCTAAATATTTTTATATACGAAAAATGATATTTATAATTCAAATATTTTTTATTCAATAAATGTTATACGGAAAAAATCTGTTATTATTCAAGTGTGTGTGTATATATATATATATATATATATATATATATATATATATATATATATATATATATATATATATATTTAATATTGTTCCAAATATTTTTAGTAACGGTAATTAAACAAAAATAATATTTATACAAATTATTAATCAAAATATTAAATATTAACGGAATACGAATTTATTAATCAAAATATTTTTTCATTAACTATACATTTAATTATTATTTTTCGCAGATATCAAACATTTATCTATTAAAAAATATTTATTTAAAATAAATGTCTCTTATCAGAACCGTGCGAACGCACAGATTTGTTACTAGTTACTATACATTTAAGATATTTCATGGAATACTCAATATCCCTATAAATCCTCACATTGAGACACACAACCCTAAAATAAGGGACTTGCCACTAGGTCACTTGTTCATTTATGCTTTAATTCCATCTCCATTTGTATTAACACGGTATAACTGCATATGTATTATCTTTGTAAACCTAGTTTTTAAAAGTTGTTTTAGAAATGAAAAAATGAAAAAAATTGTTTGGTAATATAATTTTTCAATATGATTTTAAAGAGGATAAAAATATCTATTTGATCATTTAATTAATAAAATTTATTTTATTGTATTAAATATTTCAAACTATAAAAATAATTAAAAATTTAATCACTATTTTTATGAGAATATAAATGGTGATTAAAATAGTGATTAAATTAAAAATAGTGATTAAAAATTTAATACAATAAGTGATTAAAATAGTGATTAAATTAAAAATAGTGATTAAAAATTTAATACAATAAGTGATTAAATAGTGATTAATCACTATTTCTATGAGAATATAAATAGTAATTAAATTAAAAATAGTGATCAAATAGTGATTTAAAAAAATCTAAAAATTTAATCACTATTTTTATAAGAATATAAAAGTGATGAAAATAGTGATTAAATTAAAAAGGAAAATGCTTATTAGTAATAAAAGAGGAAAATAGAGATTAAAAATTTAATACAATAATAGTGATAAAATAGTGATTAAAATATAAATTAAATTAAAAATAGTGATTAAAAATTTAATACAATAATAGTGATTAAGTAGTGATTAATCACTATTTTTATGAGAATATAAATAGTGATTAAATTAAAAATAGTAATTTAAAAAAATCTATAAATTTAATTACTATTTTATGAGAATATTAATAGTGATTAAATTTTTATAATTTTTTAAAATTTGTAATATTTAATATAATAAAATAAATTTAAAAAATTAGATGATTAAATAGATATTTTTTTTCTTTTTTAAATATAATATTGAAAAATTAAACTACCAAACAAATTTTTTCATTTTCACAATTCTAAAGCAGCTTTAAAAAACTAGTTTAAAAGATAACATATGCAGTTATATATAGTATTAATAAAAATGGAAATGAAACCAAAGCACAAATAAGCATGTGGTCTAGTGTGTGTGTGTATATATATATATATATATATATATATATATATATATATATATATATATATATATATATATATATATATATATATATATATATATATATATATATATATATATATATATATATATATATATATATATATATATATATATATATATATATATATATATATATTTTCACTATTGTTCCAGATATTTTTGGTAATGATAATTAAACAAAAATAATATTTATACAAATAATTAATTAAAATATTAAATATTAATGGAACACGAAATTACTAATTAAAATATTTTTTCATTAACTATATATTTAATTGTTATTTTTTCACGGGTATCAGACATTTATCTATTAAAAAATATATATTTAAAATAAATGTGCATTATGAGAATATAAATGGTGATTAAATTAAAATAGTGATTAAAAATTTAATACAATAAGTGATTAAATAATGATTAATCACTATTTCTATGAGAATATAAATAGTAATTAAATTAAAAATAGTGATTAAATAGTGATTTAAAAAAATCTAAAAATTTAGTCACTATTTTTATAAGAATATAAAAGTGATGAAAATAGTGATTAAATTAAAAAGGAAAATGCTTATTAGTAATAAAAGAGGAAAATAGTGATTAAAAATTTAATACAATAATAGTGATTAAAATATAAATTAAATTAAAAATAGTGATTAAAAATTTAATACAATAATAGTGATTAAGTAGTGATTAATCACTATTTTTATGAGAATATAAATAGTGATTAAATTAAAAATAGTAATTTAAAAAAATCTATAAATTTAATTACTATTTTATGAGAATATTAATAGTGATTAAATTTTTATAATTTTTTAAAATTTGTAATATTTAATATAATAAAATAAATTTAAAAAATTAGATGATTAAATAGATATTTTTTTCTTTTTTAAAAATAATATTGAAAAATTAAACTACCAAACAAATTTTTTCATTTTCACATTTCTAAAGCAGCTTTAAAAAACTAGTTTAAAAGATAACATATGCAGTTATATATAGTATTAATAAAAATGGAAATGAAACCAAAGCACAAATAAGCATGTGGTCTAGTATATATATATATATATATATATATATATATATATATATATATATATATATATATATATATATATATATATATATATATATATATATATATATATATATATCACTATTGTTCCAGATATTTTTGGTAATGATAACTAAACAAAAATAATATTTATACAAATAATTAATCAAAATATTAAATATTAATGGAACACGAAATTACTAATTAAAATATTTTTTCATTAACTATATATTTAATTATTATTTTTTCACGGGTATCAGACATTTATCTATTAAAAAATATATATTTAAAATAAATGTGCATTATGAGAATATAAATGGTGGTTAAATTAAAATAGTGATTAAAAATTTAATACAATAAGTGATTAAATAATGATTAATCACTATTTCTATGAGAATATAAATAGTAATTAAATTAAAAATAGTGATTAAATAGTGATTTAAAAAAATCTAAAAATTTAGTCACTATTTTTATAAGAATATAAAAGTGATGAAAATAGTGATTAAATTAAAAAGGAAAATGCTTATCAGTAACAAAAGAGGAAAATAGTGATTAAAAATTTAATACAATAATAGTGATTAAAATATAAATTAAATTAAAAATAGTGATTAAAAATTTAATACAATAATAGTGATTAAGTAGTGATTAATCACTATTTTTATGAGAATATAAATAGTGATTAAATTAAAATAGTAATTTAAAAAAATCTATAAATTTAATTACTATTTTATGAGAATATTAATAGTGATTAAATTTTTAGAATTTTTTTTAATTTGTAATATTGAATATAATAAAATAAATTTAAAAAATTAGATGATTAAATAGATATTTTTTTCTTTTTTAAAAATAATATTGAAAAATTAAACTACCAAACAAAATGTTTCATTTTCACATTTCTAAAGCAGCTTTAAAAAACTAGTTTAAAAGATAACATATGCAGTTATATATAGTATTAATAAAAATGGAAATGAAACCAAAGCACAAATAAGCATGTGTATATATATATATATATATATATATATATATATATATATATATATATATATATATATATATATATATATATATATATATATATATATATATATATATTCACTATTGTTCCGGATATTGTTGGTAACGATAACTAAACAAAAATAATATTTATACAAATTATTAATCAAAATATTAAATAATAATGGAACACGAAATTACTAATTAAAATATTTTTTTCATTAATTATATATTTAATTATTATTTTTTTACGGGTATCAGATATTTATCTATTAAAAAATATATATTTAAAATAAATGTGCATCTCTTACCAGAACCCGTGCAAACGCACGAGTTTATTATTAATTACTATACATTTAAGATGTTCCATGGAATACCTAATATCCCTTTGAATCCGCCCATGCTTCAATGAATGGATCCAGCAAGATTTGAACTCGTGACACATATCCCTTTTGAATCCGCCCCTGCTTCAAAGAACAAGATTTGAACGCACATTGAGACACACAACCCTAAAATAAGGGACTTGCACTAGGTCACTTGTTCATTTGTGCTTTAATTCCATCTCCATTTTTATTAACACTATATATAACTGCATATGTGTTATCTTTGTAAAATTAGTTTTTAAAAGTTGTTTTAGAAATGTGAAAATGAAAAAATTTGTTTGGTAATATAATTTTTAAGAAGAGGATAAAAATATCTATTTGATCATTAAATTTATAAAATTTATTTGATTGTATTAAATGTTACAAACTACAAAAGAAAATTCTAAAAATTTAATCACTATTTTTATGAGAATATAAATGGTGTTAAAATAGTAATTAAGTTAAAAATAGTGATTAAAAATTCAGTACAATAAGTGATTAAATAGTGATTAATCACTATTTCTATGAGAACATAAATAGTAATTAAATTAAAAATAGTGATTAAATAGTGATTTAAAAAAATCTAAAAATTTAATCACTATTTTATAAGGATATAAAAGTGATGAAAATAGTGATTAAATTAAAAAGGAAAATGCTTATTAGTAAGAAAAGAGGAAAATAGTGATTAAAAATTTAATAAAATAATAGTGATTAAAATATAAATTAAATTAAAAATAGTGATTAAGAATTTAATACAATAATAGTGATTAAATAGTGATTAAATAGTGATTAATCACTATTTTTATGAAAATATAAATAGTGATTAAATTAAAAATAGTAATTTAAAAAAATCTAAAAATTTAATTACTATTTTATGAGAATGTTAATAGTGATTAAATTTTTAGAATTTTTTTTAGTGTAATATATAATACAATAAAATAAATTTAAAAAATTAGATGATCAAATAGATATTTTTTTTCTCTTTTTAAAAATAACATTGAAAAATTAAACTACCAAACAAATTTTTTCATTTTCACAATTCTAAAGTAGCTTTTAAAAACTAGTTTTAAAAGATAATACATATGCAGTTATATATAATATTAATATAAATGGAAATGAAACCAAAGCACAAATAAGCATGTGGTCTGGTCTAGTGGCAAGTCCTTTATCTAGAATTGTAGGGTTGTACATGATTTCAACCCTTGCCCAAAGCAAAACTTTAAATTTTTACACTCTTGTCCAATAAGAAATCCGCATGACTAAACTGAATTAAATCAGATAATTAGATTGGAAAAAAACTATAACTAACACTTAAAATATTATATCATATACTCACTAATTCATAATTTAAATTTAAATTTTAAACATATATATCAAATATAACAAAATAGTACAAAATTACAAAATTTAATAAACAAAATCTAATTACAACGTAATTTAATTAAATAATTTACAAGAAAATAAGTCAAATATTTACTAAAATAAAGATATGTAGGTAAAATAAATAAATAAAGATATGTAGGTAAAATAAATCATTTATCAATGTTATATGATATAAGATCTTGACATAATGAGATATACCCAGAATTTCTATTTACCCTTTAATATATAGACATAGACTATGACACTATGTAAAAGAGAGACGACATATTCTTCTCAAAAATTAATAAATAATGAAGGTAAAACAACAACAACAATATTAATATACCCAAGAACAAGATTTACTCAAGAACACTCAAGGTGAGAAACTAATATTGATGTACTAGATCAAAAGTTTTGTTGTCTGATTCTAAGAGTACAAAACAAGAAATATTCTTTGAACTTTGTTATCTGATTCTAAGAGTATCCAAAGGGTATCCAGAAATCACACCAGCAATGCCTCCAAATCCTCCTGCCACAAATTCTTTACCTGAACTACTTGCAAGAAACTCTGGCCAAAAATGCATTCTCTCCTTACTCTCATTCCATAGAAACAAAAATTATCCTTTTGATTTTCTTATTTCCAAACAATGTTATCACTAGAAATATCTACAAAATTTGCATAAAAATTCCACTTTATGGAGATTTCAATTATGGGCACTTTCTACACAAAAAAAAATTCTATCTAAAAATTATTACTTTTTCCTTAGTTATGGGCACTTAATTCACAAAATATATATATATATATATATATATGAGGAAATGGAAAGATGAAAACAACTTCAATTCTAATCTCTTCTTTTGTTTATATCAAAAAGAAATTTTAAATAAGTAGAATACATAAAACAAACAAACTGTATATATCAAAAATAATATTAAGATTAACCATCAAAATCACTCCTTCATTTTGATTTAGAATTAATATTTAGGGTTAACTATCAATCTCATTTAGCATTATAATAAACCGAATAGTATAAAATTAAAATCAACAATTTCATCAATTTAATCTTAAACTCTAATACAAATTTAGCGTCGAAACTCCAAACGAAATGAATGGAAACGAGATGAATGAAACATAGAATAGAGATGACGGAAAGGACGAACCTGAAAAGTGGAAACGAAACACAAACGGTGCCGAGGAAAAAGATGAGGCGCGGCGGAATCTGATGCTTCTGTGTGTGGAGTTTGGACTTCTTCTGTTTCTTCGAATAATATTTTTCATTTTTTCTAATATTTAAAACTCAAAAGGACACCATTTTTTATTTAATATTTAAAAAAAAAAAAAAAAAAGCGATTAGACTGCTGGTTCCCGGTTCCTGATTTTTTGCGGTTCAACCTGGTTTTTACCATTTTTGATCGGTTTAACAGCATGGATAATCTAACTATTGAATAATCAGACCGATTCTTGGTCCAGTTCCCTGTTCAACCGATTCGACCGATCCAATACAATTTTTAAAACACTGGTTGGTGCATCTTTTATTTTTTCTTTTAATTTTTTTTTTTACTTATTTTCAATATCAAGATATAATGATATAGATTTACTAGTAGAAGACTCGTGCGTCCGCACGGATTCTATCATTTATAACTTTAAGTAAAATTTATAATAGTTAATTTGATATTTTTGATCATTCGATAAGATTTGGTCGTTGATATATAATTGTTTACAAATATTTTATTGATTAAAAAAATATTGTGGTGATAGTGACTCGTAAAAATAATGAGTTTCAGTAATAAAATTCAGAAGAGTTAGTAAAATTTATAAATATCACTCTTATTTCCTTAAACAACATTATAAATTTTTTTTTTCAAATATATCTAACATTAGTCAAAATGTTTCTATCAAGTAGCTTAAGTTATGATGTTGATGTGTCATGTTAATTGATCTGTCAAATTTGAATGTCACATAAAAGAGGTGTGTTACGCTTACACTAAAAAATTTTACACCATATTTACACCCATAAAACTATTTTTATCATGACACAAAAATTAAGGCAAAACAATTATAAAATAACCAAAAAGTATGCCTAATTGTTTATTTAAAATACTCATAAGTGCAAAGTATATTACATGTGACTTACCTGCGATGTTATACCTTAAATTCTTATCACTATAAAAAGAAAGTTGTTCTGGACTGTCCCAGCACTTGACCTATGGCCATTGAAGCTCAATCTAAGAGGCAGATTTGAAGGTTCATCTGTCTATAACGGGTAAGATTCACTTCCTGTGCACGGTAGGGTCACATGGCCAACAGTTACTTAACCGCCACGTGCCCTCCGACACTACAAAAAAGTTGCTCATTAGCCACGTGAAAATAACGTGGCAAACCTCAAAACCACGTCACAAACAAAAAACAGCGACGTGGTGATTTATGTTGCTGGGAAACAAGTGACAACCTTGTAGCGACGTGATTCCCATGTCACAAAATTGTGACGTAGCAGCTTTAGTAGCGATGTGGGTTGCATGTCACAAATTTGTGACATGATTTTCACGTCGCTACATGTGACGTTTTTGTTTTTTAAAAAATTATTTAGTAATTATTTTTTTATATTAATTAATTTATATATTAAAATTTATATAATAAAATTTATATAATAAAATTTATATAATAAAATGTATATAATAAAATTTATATATTAAAATTATTATAATAATATTATTTTATTATATATTCGAATAATAAAATTTTATAAAATAAACTCATATAATAAAATGTTATATAATTTAATAATTTAAAATGATAAAAATAAATATCTTACATAAATGCAAATTTAAAAACAAAAAAATAAAATGTTTTCACGGGGCATCTTCACCCGGATAATTATCAAGATCAAAATCATCAATTCCGTCATTATCCGACTGTGTATCAGGAACATTTTGATTTCCACCACCTTGCATAAATCGTCTCATCTGCTCCTCCATTTCAGATTGTCTCTTCCGCATGATCTCCAACTGCTGCTCCTGCTCTTGCCTCATTGTCGTCATTTGGGCCTCCATTTCACGTCTCACTTCACTTGCCGCCAATTGTCTTACTGTTTCAAGTTGATCCTGTGTTAGATTCGGTTGACGTGACCCTCCCTCTCCATCTCTAAATCGTTGAAACAAATTACGATCACCAACTCTCAAGCCGGTGGCCAAATTTCCACCCGCAAAAAAGCAACCATTAGGCCCTTTTCCACTAACTACTTCATTCCAAATATAGAAATCAACATCACCATTAAGCGGCTCCCCCTCTGCTGGCCTATATTGAGGATTGTGTTCCAGAAAAAGTGCAAGCAATGTCTGATAATCATCCTACACATATATTAAATAATAAAATTAAATTTATATATATATATATATATATATATATATATATATATATATTAAATTATACTAAATTAATACATGTATATATTAAATTATACTAAATTCAAATATATTAAAAAGTTGTCACGTGATTTTCACACATCAACTTATGAATTGCCACGTGATTTTCACGTGGCAATTTATCAGTTGCCACATGATAATCACTCACGTGGCAATTTATCAGTTGTCACATGATAATCACGCCACAATTTATAGATTGCCACGTGAAAATAACGTCACAAATTTTGTTATTAAATTTTAAAAAAAAACATAAATTAAATAACTTACAAAAGCTCTCTGTGTGCGCTCGTCGACAAAACCTCCCGATTTCTTTGTCCGAGTCCTCGTAATCAACTCAATGATCAATGGTGGTCTCCCCAACTCCTTAGTCTAAACAATAAAATTAAAAATAATTAGTAAAAATATTATGAATAAAATATAACTTAAAATTAGTAATTTTACCATCCACGGACATGCTCCGATCTAATACTTCCAACAAGATTGACATCCCCTTTTCGGATGCCCTCATCTTCTTAAAAGTTTCGATTTAGCCTTGAATTCGCGAAAATATGTCGAAGTTCGCCAAAAACCTCTACGCCTATCCAGTTAGGACGGATACCATGAAGCTCATAATTCTCCCTAACCTGCCGCATTATATCATAAAATCTTCTAGAGGTTCTGCTATAATAGATTTTTTCCATAATTTTCTCATTCAACGGATCCCTCACACATTTTTCCTACAATGTTGTATGACATTAAAATAAAAAGTTAAGTAATTATCATGAAAATGTCACTTAAATAACAATACTAAAAAAATATTGGATCAAGCGCCTTGCGTTCCCGCGACGTAACCGTCACCTGCCCTCCGCAAATATCGGGTCAAGCAACCCACGTATCACGGAGCGGTAAACCAGGGAGGAGGCCACGTGCTGGACTCCTTGCACACGCAATCCCTGACAGTCTGTTAGTGGGCATGGGTCAACTACCCACTAACTAGACCTTGACCCAACGCTGGGGGTCTATAAATATCCTCTAACCCGAGAGGGTCAGGTAACACTTTCATTCTCTCTTCTTTGCTTGCTTTCTCGCCTATTCTTACTTTGACATCGGAGTGTCTTGCAGGTACCCCCGTCTCCTTCAACCGCCGTTTGCAGTTGGACCGTGACGAACCTTCTGGTCAGGTACGATCAGAAATCATTCACAAATTTCTCGTTGCACACGAACAAAATTGTCCGCTTAGTTTAAATCAAATTAGACTCATGGTCTGGGTGACTTTCTGTCCTCAAGCATCACATATTTGCCATCATAGTTTCTTACAAATATTACTAATAAATATAAATATTTATAAATATTTTGTTGATTAAAAAGTAAAAAAAAAATAATTATTATGGTGATAGAGACCCGTGAAAATAGTAAAATTCATATAATAAAATTTATAAATTTCACTTATTATTTTAATACACTAATAAATTAGTAGTTTTAGTGATAAAATTCACATAAATTTTATTATAAAATAAGAAACTATGATGTAAGACCAAGAGTTTTATCATAGGTGTTTCCTAACATTGTAGTCAAAACTAAAATGTACGTTGTGAATAATATTAATGGATGTTTAATATCGTAGTCAAAACTCAAATGTACCTAGTGAATAATATTAATTGATGTTATTTTTGTATTTAACTGGTTGTGTCCAGTCTTAATGTAATATTCTCATCACAATTTTATCGTAAATGAGTGATGGTCCAACACCTACAAAATAACAACAAAAATTAAACTTACACCAAATAAATATATTTAAAATATATAAATTTAAATTTAAAATACAAGTAAATATAAAATACTTCACTTGAATGCAAAGTAGAAACACATATAATTTTGAATTAAAATTTTTATTTAATATATATTTAATTTGCAAACTAAATAATCAAATACGGAGGTTTTGTAACTTAGTGATGTTCACAAAAACGATAAATCAATCCATAACACTGAAATCAATCCATACGATGTTTGTTTCGAATTCATCTACACCTACATCATTGTTTGCAGCACTCAACACAGTAGAAAAATATTTGCCAACAGATCTGCATGTCTTTCTAGCAACTTCTCAATTGCTTTCCTTATCCTCATCAAATCCTTAAGGTGTGATGTACATACAGGTTTATTAAAATGTTTACAAATATAAAACTAAGGAAATACAATGTAAAGGTTACCAATATTTCTAGCTGAATGCATTAGGTACATCTTCAGTTTCTGAAAAACCAGGTTGAGAGCTTCAGAAGGGAAAGATCTACAGATTAAGATGGCTTCATTTTTCGACCAACTTGTGAGACTCGTTTCATCCATTGAGTTTCCCTTTTCAATTCTCTGAAATACATAAGTTTAAACTGTGTTTGAACCATTACAACGGTTATTACTAAAGTATGATTATTACAAACAAGTTATGATACTAAAATAGCAGAGTGTCACAAGAAAAATGGAGGCAACAATGTAGAACCTGTTTTTATTTTTTGGACATACAAGATCAATTAAATATGAAACTGTGATCAATATTTAATTCAAAAATCTGAAGTTAAACATAATACAATAATGCTGCTAGCCTAATCACAGGTACACAGTTTTTTTGTATAATTAGTGCAAAGTATAATTTAAAGAAAGGATAATATTGGAAGTGTCTAAGCATCTTCCAATATTGGTTAGGTAGTTGATAGTTGATTGATGGATAATATGAATTAATTATTTGAATAAATAGATAGGACATTTGATCACAGCCATTGAAAAATGAAGCCACTTATTGATCATGGTAGATGGCCTGCTCTGCTTAATGCTGATAAAATTTCTTTCATCTAAAAAAGAAGTTCTACGAACAAACCTCTCGTGCCTTATCGTCTTCTCAGTGTTGACTCGAATCGCATTAATGGATTTTTCTTCTTCATCGTCATCCTTAAATTTCCGCAATAGACGTACCCACGATGTCTTCATCAACTTCAGAGGGAGAGACACGCGTGGGAGTTTCGTTCCACATCTACACGCTGCACTCACAAATGCAGGAATCAAGATCTTCATCGACTACCAGATTCGCAAAGGAGCCGGGGTGGCACCAGAACTGATACGAGCAATAGAGTGCTCTCGTATGTCTATCCTTGTTTTCTCCAAAAACTACACCGAATCTAGTTGGTGTCTTGGTGAACTTGAAAAAATCATTGATTGTTGCCAATTAGTTGTTCCTGTATTTTATCATGTTGAACCTTCCGTTGTGCGCCACCAGAAGGGTGATTTTGGACAAGTTTTGAGAGCTACTGTAAAAAAAGTCTCACCTGAGGAATGGGTGAAACGTGAATGTTTGCTGTCTTGGAGGCATGCACTCACCAAAGCTGCTAGTTTTTCAGGTTGGGTTGCCACCGATTACAGGTAAATCAACACTTTCTAGTTTTTTTTGTTTTTTTATTTTTTATTTTTATTTTCCATAACATAAGATATATATATATATATATATATATATATATATATATATATATATATATATATATATATATATATATATATATATATATATATATATATATATATATATATATATATATATATATTTACTTTGATGACTTTCCCAATGTATGTTCACTCTGTGTTTTATTGAAGGAATGAAGTTGAGTTAATTTCTGGAATAGTTATGGATGTTTCGACAAAGCTAAAAAGTAGATTATTGAAAATTACTAAGTTTCCAGTTGGATTGGATACACGTGTGCAACAAATGATTCAGTTTATTGAAAATCATTCAACCAAAGTTTGCTTGGTAGGGATCTGGGGTATGGCCGGTTCTGGTAAAACAACAACAGCCAAAGCTATCTACAACCAAATTCATGACAGATTTGTTGACCATAGCTTCATTGAAAACATTAGAGAAGTTTGTTCAAAAGGTGATGGAGAGATTATTCATCTACAAGAACAACTTCTTTCAGATGTCATGAAAATAAAGGAGAAGATACATAGCACTGCACACGGGATAGGCACAATTGAGAAAAGACTTCCATGGAAAAAGGTACTCATTGTACTCGATGACGTGTCCACATTTGATCAAATAGAAGCCCTATGTGGAAACCGTGAATGTCTTGGTTCATGGAGTGTATTGATTGTTACCACCACGGATAAGCGGATACTTGATTTACTTAAAGTTGACCATATCTATATCATAAAGGAAATGGATATAAGCAAGTCCCTTGAACTTTTCTGTTGGCATGCTTTCAGACAACCTAGTCCAATAGAAGACTTCTGTGAGCTCTCAAAGAACGTAGTTGCTTATTGTGGAGGATTACCGGTTGCTCTTGAAGTTCTTGGTTCTTCCTTATGTCAGAGGACAAAGGAAGAATGGATAAGTGTGCTGTCAAAACTAAAGAGAACTCCCAATCATCGAGTGCAAGAGAAATTGAAAATAAGATATGATAGTTTGAAGGATGAAATGACAAAGGATATATTTCTTGACATATGTTGTTTCTTTATCGGCAAGGATAAAAGCTATGTTACAGAGATATTAAATAGTTATGGACTTTATGCTAATATTGGCATAACCATCCTCGTAGAGCAGAGCCTCCTAAAAGTTGAGAAGAATAACAAGCTTAGAATGCATGATTTGATAAGAGACATGGGAAGAGAAATTGTCCACAGAGGTTCACCAAAAGAACTTGGGAAGCATAGTCGATTGTGGCTTCATGAGGATGTACTTGATGTTTTGATCACAAAATCTGTAAGAACTTTAATCACCCTTATCAAGATCATAAGACTCTTTATTTGTTTCTGAACTGTTTTGCCTTGTTATATTCCTTACAAGTTTGCTTAGGTTGTAATACTATAGCTACCTAAATCACTTTGTTTCTAGCAAAAGAAAAAGGTTTCCCATTATTTTTATTTGTTCGTCACATATAGGGAACAAAAGCTGTAGAGGGATTGGTTTTGAAGTCGGAAAATGCTGGGAGAGTTCGCTTCAATACTTATTCTTTCAAGAAGATGAATAAGCTCAGATTTCTACAACTTGATGGTGTTGACCTCAATGGAGATTATGGGAACCTTTCAAAAGAATTGAGATGGCTTCATTGGCGAGGATTTACCTTGAACTATATACCTGATGAATTTTATCAAGGAAATCTAGTTGTTATCGACTTACAACACAGCAATATTAAAAAAGTTTGGAATAAAACTGAGGTATAGTATTGACATTTTATTTTGAAACCAGTAGTTGTTTATAATTAATTATAATTGTTGCCACCATTTCATTTTCCATTTTTCTCTAATTTTTATTTTAAGCATTTATCTTCTATCAGGTGCTAGTGAATCTAAAAAGTCTCAATCTCAGTCATTCGAGATACTTAAAAAGAGGCCCAGACTTTTCAAAAATACCAAATCTTGAAAAGCTCATTATGAAGGATTGTCCATCTTTGTCCAAAATACACCATTCCATTGGAGATCTCAATAATCTTCTTCTGATAAATTTGAAGAACTGTACAGGTCTTAGCCATCTTCCAAAGAAGATCTATCAACTGAAATCTTTGAAAGCTCTCATCCTCTCTGGTTGTTCAAAGCTTGACAAGTTGGAAGAAGACATATTGCAAATGGAATCCTTGGCGACGCTGATTGCAGACAGTACAGCTGTTAAAGAAGTGCCCTTTTCAATTGCAAGAATGAAAAGCATCAATTATATATCCCTATGTGGATATGAAGGATTCTTCCGTGATGTTTTTCCTTCTTTCATTTGGTCTTGGATGTCACCAACCATGAGCTCTATTCCCTGTATTTCCCCATTTAGGAACATTACATATTATCTAGCTTCTATTGATGCACAGAATAATGGCTTGGGCTTTCTATCACCAACACTTAGCAGCCTTTTACATCTGAGAATAATTGGGATACAATTCTGCTCAAAGGTTCAACTTACTCAAGACTTACGAAAAATTCTTGATGATCAATATGAAATTAGATTTACCAAAGTGGAAACATCACATATACGGCAAATATCAAATCTTTCATTGAGATCACTTTTGATTGGAATGGGAAGTTTCCACATGGTTATCGATACTCTTGGCGAGAGCATATCACAGGTTCCTTCCCTATCCTCTTGGCTTTTCTAACCTTTATCTATTAGTATAATATTAGCATATACACTTCTAAGCAGTTTTGTCTTCTCAATATTTTAAATTAGTTGTCTATAAAACCTTTTGTTTAGTGTTATTATGTATCACTACTATCACACAATGACTAGATTGTTCTTTATAACTAGTGAATAATTAAACTGTTAATGTCTGTTGTTCACTTGTTCCTTTACTCTCAATATTAGTACTAGGAACCCATCCACAGTGAGCATTACTATTTTCTGTGTAAAAAATCTAAAAAAAGAAACTTTTCAAATGAAAATTTGGTTTGAAACTTTGAATAGTTATTCTTAAAATGTTATTTTAGATATTTTATTGTTTTATTGAAATTTTTAGAATATCTAAATTTTAAAAAATCACTTAATTAATGAAGCTATTTCAAATAGTTTTTTTATAAAAATCATTTAGAGATGCAATTTTTTGAAAAAATTGTAATTTCGATTATGTTTTGATCTTCAATAATGTATACTTACGTTATAGGATGTCAAAATTAATATTTCAATTTAGAAAAAATGAATATAAAAAACTTGTAATATTTTAAAAATTCATTTTATAAAATTATTTTTTTAAAATACAAAAAAGAAAAACTATGTTTTTTAAATTTAAAACAAACAGGCTCAATATCGATGATATTCTAAAATACTAAATATATTCTAGTATGAGATATCATTTTATATTCTAACATGCTCAAGTTGAAAGACATTTATTTTTCTAATGGGAAAAAAGGTATCCCCGGTTTCCTAGTTTATATTCTTCATGCAGTACAGTTATTTTCATAAACATATTAAACTTTTGGGATTTGAATTGAAATTCACATAAGTCCATTTGAATTTGAATTTGAATAGTAGAACTATATAATTAAGTTAGCATTTGCTGATGATACAGGGATTAACAACCAATGAATCTGGTGAATATTTCCTTCCGGGGGACAATTATCCTTCTTGGTTAGCTTATACAGGTGAAGGATCTTCTGTACGTTTTCAAGTGCCCGAGGATAGTGATTGCTGCATGAAGGGAATAAGTTTATGTGCTGTTTATTCATCAACATCTGAAAACATGGCAGCTGAATGTCTCACCAGTGTTATTATAATTAATTACACTAAGTTCACTGTTCATATATACAAGCGAGATACAATAATGTCCTCTAATGATGAAGATTGGAAGAACGTAGCATCAAATCTAGGACCTGGTGACAATGTGGAGATATTTGTAGCCTTTGGGCATGGGTTGATTGTTAAGGAGGCAGCTGTCTATCTATTATATGACCAGTCAATTAATATGGATGTTTCTGCCGATGCGAAAGATGGTTTGATGAATGATGTTGATGCTATGTCCAAAGGTGGTTCCTCGAGGTGTGATGATAAAAAAGATATGGATGAAACAAGTAAAAGACACGAGGAGTCAGAAGTTGAGACTTCTGAAGAGTAGTCAGAAGTTGTAACTTCTGAAGAGGAGTCAGAAGTCGTAACTTCTGAAGAGGAGTCAGAAGTTACGACTTCTGAAGAGGAGTCCGAAGTTGCAACTTCTAAAGAGTAGTCAGAAGTCTTCAGAAGTTGCAACTTCTGACTCCTCTTCAGAAGTTGCAACTTCTGACTACTCTTCAGAAGTTGTAGTTACAAATTTGAGCATTTACAAATGTTATGATTTCTTTAATTTATAATTTTTGTAACACTTGTTGTTACAAAATTGATGTAATAGTAAGAAAACCTTCAAAACTAATGTACTTTATCTACTATTTCTATACATTATATGCATCTAAATCATTATGCTTGACAAAAAGGATTACCTGCTCTTGTATGCCTATGCCACCAGTCATGCTCCATGATACTCCTTCTTCATGTACTTCATGTACTTCACTTTTGTTGAAGAATTCCTGGGTGTTAGAAACTTCATGGGAGATGTTTCATCAAATCCAATTGCATCAGCATCCCTCTTCGATGGCTTATTGGTCGAGCTTGTTTCAGACATGCTTAACTCAGTTGGTATTATCTGCAGACATATTATGCAGAGGCACAGTTTAGATGGTGTTGTGAGCAACCTACCAGAATACATGTATGTAGTTGTGTAAATAGAGAATTACCAGATTATGGATGACTGGAATGCCTTTAATCATGGTTTCAGTTTGCAAGTCAACAGCAGGTGGAGAGTATGCAGCATGAACCATTGTGGATTGTGACGCCGCCACGTTTGACGTGTGCTACAAAGAAGATGAGATTTTTATGAAGTGTATGCATCGAAATCAATAGAAGTTACAGGTAATAAGACGGGAAATCATATGAACATGAAAAACGATTTCCACCACGAAACTAAACCAACAATTGAAACGACTTACCCCAAACAAAGTCAAAGCATGACCCTAAAATACAAAAGACAAGTATCAAACTTAGTTTATATTTTACACAATACTCATTCCTGCACAAGACATACTATTTAAACAAATCATGAATAGCCTTGAGCTAGTAGTTCTCTATTCAGCAATGAAAGAACAAAGCTGAAAACATGAAACATCAAAGTGAAACAGAAACACAATAAGATTGCTTTTGACAAAAGAGAAAGAAAAATATTCTTTTTAAAGTCACATTAACATTACCAAGTGAGTTCAAATCAGACGATCTAGCTAAATCTGAAGAAAAACAACACCATATTATATTACTTTCAAATGAATAGATCTCACCAAATCTGAAAAGCATGGGACTCAATGTTAGCCAATCCATCCCAGCCCGCCGGGTTGCTTCTCATGTCATTTATCACCTACAAACAAAAATAGATATTGTGCAAAAATAGATATTGAGTAGTAAACATGAAAAACAATGTGGTAAATCACGGAAAGTATCAGAGCAACAAAAAGTGGTAAATAAATCATATTACCTTTGAATGTTCTCTCATATTTGAATATCCACCATCTATGCCATATCATTCATCTAGCAATAGTCATATCTACATATAAAATAGATAATAAATGAATAAATCAAAGTACACAACAACAAACCTGTTTTCTATCAAATCTAAACTTTCATTCAAAGAACAAAGTAAAGATTAGAAAAGAAAATAATGAAGATTCACTACAGAAGAGAAAGAAAAAGCTTTCCTTTTTCCATTTCAAATTGTGACGGTGGGAGAAATAGAAACAGTGGACTAAGGCATCGAAAAGAAAACCTAACCGGTTCATTAGAAAGGTCGTGAGATGCGCAGTACAAATATAGTTTTGGTTTTTTCATTAGAGGTAGTGGTGACCATAGATGGGATGGAAAAAGAAGCGGCTTCATGGTTAGGGTTTGGGAAAATACAAAGGATATGAGAGGAGAAGGCGTAGCAGATGAGAGAAAGAAGGAGTTGAGGTGCAAAGCAAGAAGAAAGTAGCTCTGGCTAGAAGGTTTGCTAGGACACGTGTGGCTCACAGATTCTTTGGAAGAGTGAATAAAGAAGTTGTTTATGAATAGACCAAGCTACCCTTTGTGGCATGTAAAATTTCTTTCCCTTGAAGGGCATTTTCAGAAAAGTGGTGGCATTGTATTTTGATAGCTTGATAGTAGATTTGGTATCACTAGAAGAGAAGATGATAAAAAGGAAATTATAAATCTCTTGAGGCAGCCAGAGGAAAATATATCATCGATTGATATTGCTGGTATGGGAGGTAAAAGCAAGACGATTCTTGCTCAATTTGTATATAATGATGTGGAAATGCAAAATCTTTTGGAAAAAAAATGTGGGTATGCGTACCTCATAAGTTTGATTGATGTCAAGACTATTGTGAAGAAAATGTTGGAGTCATTAACCGATATCAAAATTGATGATAAGTCGTCCATTGGAATGGTATTTGGAATGCTAATAGTGAAAAATGGACTTAGTTGAGAACTTATTTGATGTGTGGTGTTGAAGATAGAAAGGTTTTAATGGTTAAAATATTATATTAGATTTGATTAGATTTAATATTTAAATATAATTTATGTTGTGTATGCTCAAGTCTAATTAAGGTTGTTTATAAATAGTTATAATGTGTATACTTATTTTGTACAATAAAATTTCAATTGAATAATATAATCCTTATTTCCTTACTATTCTCTCTTTCTCTCCTCATTAAAAGTGTCTCACGCCCTAATAAATTGGTATCCAGAGCTTCCGGTTAGTGTTCTTAATCGAGTTTTCAAGAATTTCACGCCAGAGATCGTGTTTCTAGCGCCTTAATGGTAAAGAGGTTCTGAAACTATACTCGGTCAACCTCGCCTTAATGATAAATGGGCTTTAAACCTATACTCGATCAACCTCGCCTTAATGGTAAAAAGGCTTTGAATCTTATACTCAGTCAGCCTCGCCTTAATGGTAAAGGGGCTCTGAACCTATACCGTGTTAACCTCGCCTTAATGGTAAAGGGGCTCTAAACCTATACTTTGTACCTAAAATCGAGGATTCATGCGCTGGTAAGATATAATTCACTAAGGGCTCATTAAACACCATGAATAAGGGGACAATTACTCACTTCAAGTATGTTGGGGGCTCTTTGCCCAAACCAAATAATATCAACAAAAATAGACTAAACTCCCCAGTTACATCACAAATCAGACGAAGATAACATCATGTTGGGTCCCTTGTATCTGAATACTTCACACCTGTGGACTTTATGCCCGGGACGCTTAGCATATGTTCAAATATGACAAAACCATTTGATGGTAAAGATAACAATGAAACGAATTTATATGTCGCGTGACGCTTTACATGAATAACTTGTATGAGAAAACAAAAATGTTCACACTAAAAAATAATATGATATTGAACCTGCTAGGACTTCTAAGTGAACAACCAAAGTAATGACAGACTCTCCTTGATCATGCACTTAAGCCCTACGAATTTTGTGCCAGAGGGGCTTGGGTACATACACCTTGAATTATTGTAAGCCGCGATGTAAGCTCATCTTCGTAGACAAAGCATAAATGTGAAAATGTGACACAGACACATGGCTGAATAGATAATGAAAAGACGAAATCTTTTATAAAGCCATAAGAGCTGAATAAATATGAGTATGAACACTCTGCATTGGCATTGGGCCACAAATTTTATTAACAAGTAAGCCGAATTTATGAGTTGGAAGTGTAACACCCCAATTTACTCAAAGTTTAAATATACAAAAATCAGAGTAATTAAAAATTTCATAAATTAAATATTGAGGCGTCACACCATCAAAACCAAATTACTTTAAACAGTTTGTTTTAAAGTCTACATCTCGGATACATAGCATCGCCGGAAAACATAATTTGATTCATAAACATCAAAACATCTTCTTTATTAAACTTCCGTAATAAATCGTGTTTTCATAAAATATAATTCTTATACATAAAAGAATAACATCAAAGAACAACAACAAGACAACACAAATATTCCCCCCGAGTGCTACGTATCAGAGCGACACCGACTCGACTAACAGAAGCTAAAACTCCATCTTCATAACCACGTTACCAATATATAGGTAGGAAACAAGCAAAGGGTGAGATACTCCAAAACATATAATTAAAGGCATGATAAAATATATATACATATATTTGGAATCATAAGGGGTATAAGTTAATAAGTGCATTCCAACATATATCCAAACCTCACTTACTTCGATCCTCATTCTAAAGTGTATAATCTATACTTAATCGCCTTAGCCTCATCGGCACAAATCATCACAACAACACGTAAACCTCCATCACTGTGAAATCGTCACAAGCTAATACATCGCTAATTAGCACGGCAATCATAAACAACAACATCAACCAACAATATTAAATGATGCTAATAATATAAGCAACATAAACAAATCATCACAAAATTGGCTAAAGCCCATCTTCGCTTATGGCATAAAGCCCATCTTCGCTTATGGCATAAAGCCCATCTTCGCTTATGGCATAAAGCCCAACATCACAACATCATCGCAAACATCATCGTAAACATCATCATATCATGTATCATCGCAATTCAATATCACCCATCAATCAACAAAAACCCACGCCAAACAACTCAAACATAAACACAACCGACTCCATGAGACACGACTATGTTATGCATGTGGTACCCATCGCTTTGTCCGTAATTAGGGACACTTGGCATAAAGCCGATCTTCGCTCGGCATAAAAGCCATCATCGCTTGGCATAAAAGCCCTCTTCGCTTATGCAATGTATGTGACTCGACAATAAAACAACACAACACAAAAACAACATCATCGCTCATTCAAATTGGCATAAAGCCCACATCGCCATAATTCATCCAAAACATAGATAATTATATCATCGCATTATTATGCAAAACGTCACCTTTAATTCATCATCATCAAAATCATGCATTCACAAATCGGAAGCATTTATCAACAATATTAATATAATCATCACATTATCAGGTTCCAAGACATATAACTTCGCATCGCATAATCAACAAGTATTTGCTAACTAATACACCTTCACAAATCTTACGTTTATTCACACCGCATCATTATCGATTCGATCACTAACTTCTAAATACGGAGAAATGGTTAAACACCTATCATCGTCGCAAAAGCCATCCCTAATAACCGCCATTACTCCTAATCATCAACATCGCAATCGGATCGTCCATACGTATCCTAAACTCACTACAACGAAATCCGATTCAATTGAACCGTAATTAAGCCCATTCCGGGTCATCTCGCAAAAACTCACAACTTCTAACAACTAACCTCACCACTAAGTTCTACACCTCAAACTTAGCTAGTACGTCAATTTTGTTGAATTCGAGCAACTTGCTCCGTCGAATTTACGAAATCGGAAAAAACACAATCGGGTTCTAAAGGAAAGTAAGAAAAATTCGAATTTTGAGGCTAGAGCTGCAACACGGGCACCGTGTTGCACAACACCGGTGTTGCAAGGCAGAAAAATCACCCAAGCAGGGACACAACACGGGCACCCGTGTTGTACGACAGCCGTGTTGCGTGGCCTGCACTCACCAAAACTCCTATACATGAGGAAACACGGCGTGTTACCCCAACACGGCCCGTGTTGCAAGGCCTGCGTGAAAACTTCATCTTTTTGGGTTTTTCTCATTCTACTACCATGGTTTTCTTTCCCATTTCAATACTCTTAAATCTACAAGCTAGCACCTAATACATCCATAAACCATACTCCTAATCCAACTCTTCTAAACCATTCCAACAATCAACCAACAAAACCCATAAATCAACCTATCAATTTCACCCCCAAATCCAAAATACATCTATCAAAACCTAACAATATGAGATGGAGAATCAAACCCCTTACCTCTAGTTTGGATGATCCATGGTGATGCTACAAAGCTCAACCTCAAGCTTCCTCTCTTGCTCTCTTGCTCTTCTTCTTCTTCTTCTTTCCAAAATCCTCTCTTCCTCTCTCTAGTTTCTATTTTGGTGTGTTTGGAAAAATGGAAAGAAAAACAAAGGAAATGGTTTTATAACTTACTAGCTTCCAATTTCTATGTTTGGTTTTGGTATTTTGGATGGAAGGAAAATGAGGAGAAATGGTTTATATGCAATCTTACTAGCAACAAGGGTGAAAACCCAATTCTCATCAAATAATCCTCACACCCCCCATCTATTCTTATAAATTAACACACTAATAGTATCTACCAATATTATTAATTCCTTTCATTCAAATAACTCGGAATTAAATATCGGATTCTAACGAACGCCAAATATATTAATAGATATATTAATTAACACAAACATTCTCGTCAAAATAAATATCGATCGGTAATCGAAATATTAATATAATATAATATTAATTAAAAATTACAACTCTCCCCACTTATAAACTTTTCGTCCTCGAAAATTTCAACCAAAACGAACAATACGGACATGCCTACCCATTCGTTTACTCAATCCTCGCGTCAACTAAACAACATACAAAATACACCAAAACAAGGAAATATCTTTAACTACAACGTCAAACAAGAACAACCATGCCGAGATGCAAAGCCCATACAATGCACTCGACAACCAACTAACACCCAATAACCAAACAAGTCGCAGACACACCGGTTCACTCGAGACCAAACAAACAAGATCGATACTATTCTAACGTCTCAACCATAGAATTGGTCACACACTCGAACCGACACCTCGGAAACGAGTCACCAAAGATAGGAACATAAAGTCCTACAACACAACACCAACACCATTGCTAAGACCAAAACAACAAAATGGTTATACGAACCAAAACTGAAACAATCAGAAAAGAATAAAACCACGCGTGCTACGCAAACACGAAACACATGCCTCCACTCACGCATAAGCACAAACTCAAGTATCACACTTGCAGTTATCGCTCTCATACAAGAAGTCACAAGGTCACATCATCCTTGTAGAACACCAACGCACAACCCTTGATCAATAAAAAAATTACACAAACGTAACAGAACTGCGATACAACACCCACTCTAGGGCTTAAACAGACGACTTGCGACTATAACTCACTAGTCCAAATCCAACAACCTCGCCTACTCGCTAAACGATTCAATGCTCGATATCCAAACCATGCTGCTTCACTCCTATGCATAAGATGCCAACCGTAAAACAACTTGGTTAATCCTCAACTTTACAACCACTCAAAATGGATACGTTCAAAGCGTACACCCATCAAGACACCTCGCAACATCAGCTTCATCAACTCGAAGAATCACTCTCTCATTCTCGATTGATCAACGTCCATTGGTCCTCTGAAATACACAACATAGTTTGACCTTTTCAAATACTGTCCAAATGTTTCACTTGTGAAGCTTCGACGTATACACTTAACTTCAACGAAGTCTTCCCTTACAACAATTCAATTCCCAACGTTGAATTAAGTAATCACCCTCCTCGCATCGTCGCAACGATCAATACACTGGTTTCTTATTCGAAACACCTCCATAACTCTCAATCCTTCAAAGTGGTAACGTAGACCAAAACACTCTCTCGAGAACTCAACCCATCAACGTCGTCTCATACTCCTGACTTACAACACAGGTTGGACTTAGAATCATAACATCAATTTCTATGGAACTCAACAAGAACACCGTCGCGACCGACTTCATTCACCAATAGAACATTCTCTATATAAGACCCCAACCATCTTAAGGTATTCGTGGTTATCCAACCATCACCGAATTCTTTACCGTCAAGACTTATCTTAGTTGTAATCTAATAATCCATCGCGACTATTAGTATCCGACGAAATCCATAAGTTAATAGTGAACAAATCCCTAATAACCTTCTGAGTTCAAACTCAACAAGCGTCTCAAAACAAACATGCAACATTCTTCAAAATAATAAATCCCAAATCAGATATTCTTGGGTTACCCTCAATATCAACTTACTAAACTCAACAACAGACGAAGCCTCTTTATAGATTGCACTCAAACTTGAATTGTCTTCAACAATTCCAATCTCTTCGTTGTTAAAATCTGCACCTCTAAGATTCCAAATGATCACAACAGCATCAACCTCTAACTCACAAGTCCGACAATTTTTCCTTATGTTATACAAATCGTTCCAAGGTAGTAATACACTTTTCCAAATCTATGTCGAAATACATCTTAATTCCAAACGGAATATCACAATACGCCGCACAAGGTTCTTCAGTACTAAACAAAACCAAAATCAAAGCATTCGCTAAACTTTCCACTAACTCAAACAAATTCGCCTCCCATTGCGAAGTCCCAATAGCGACTCAACCATCTCGAGTCAAAGTACCTACGATTAATACCGACTTGTAAAAAGATCTTCCATCAAACTCACAAGCTAACTATCCAAAACAAAAGAACTTCTAAACCCTGAAATACTTCCTGAGGTCTTCTACAAGATACAAAACAAATCTTCGCGGAACTGTTCATAAAATCACCGTCTAAGTCACTTACATAAACCACTCTCGTCTAACAATTCAAAATCCTACCCTTAGAATACTCAACATGCACCAATGTGACTTCACTACTGATAACACTACACTCGGATGCTTGCCACAATTTCTTAACTTGATGTGAACCAAATAATATCCATGAACACGAACTAATTCTTACAGCTACTCATGAGAGTACTGTCTGAACCTTCCAAAATCATACCCGACGCATTAGTCACACTAATGACATCAACAAATACTCGCCAGAACCATACACCATCTTGAAAGGCATCATCTAAACATCTTTAACCCTCACGAATCCGTGACAGCCGGACTTCACATCGATCTCACTAAACACATAAACTCAAATGGTGATTCATCCAAATATCAACCCTCGGAAGTAGACACTTGCCCTCAACATCCACTTCGTTCCTTGGTGTGAAAACGACACACCCACTTAAGCGACCTTCGTTCCTTCTTGAACAACACAACTGGGGCACTCCACGGCGACCCACTCGAATAAACAAACTCTGCTCAATCCGATCCTCAAGTTGACTCTTCAACTCTAACTCAGAAACAAACATCCCTTAAGGATACTTCGAATCACACTAGTTCCAAAAACTCAATCCATCAAGACTTTACTTCGCACTACGGCGGTAAATCACTCACATCTCCACAATACGCTTCAGAAGAATCACAACAAGGAGCTCACATGCCAAAATCTTTCTCCTCACCAAAATCCAAATTCGCTCACAACTCAAGTAACCATGCACTACCTTGTGCAAACACATCAGCTTCCTACACTATTAAGTTAGCAAGACAAGTCTATCAACCAACACAATCCCGACTACTATCAACAAGAGATTAAGGATGATCAGTCCCTCAATTTGTCAATAGACAGTCGACAATCATGATGGTGACATAAACCATCTCAACCGAACTACAATAGCGTCTTCAAACTTACACTTCAAGTTACTAAAGTGTAACCCTGCTTGAGGCTCCAACTCCAAACCACAAGCGCCACGAAGAAGTAAAACTTCTCCCCACTTGTCTCTAACTCATCTGCGGACAAACAATTAGAAACAAGCACCGAGTGTTTCACACACATGTCGCATACAAAAGGGTTAAACACACTAACAACTTGGTGCGGACCGACCGCTCGATACCACTAATGTAACACCCCAATTTACTCAAAGTTTAAATATACAAAAATCAGAGTAATTAAAAATTTCATAAATTAAATATTGAGGCGTCACACCATCAAAACCAAATTACTTTAAACAGTTTGTTTTAAAGTCTACATCTCGGATACATAGCATCGGAAAACATAATTTGATTCATAAACATCAAAACATCTTCTTTATTAAACTTCCGTAATAAATCGTGTTTTCATAAAATATAATTCTTATACATAAAAGAATAACATCAAAGAACAACAACAAGACAACACAAATATTCCCCCCGAGTGCTACGTATCAGAGCGACACCGACTCGACTAACAGAAGCTAAAACTCCATCTTCATAACGCACGTTACCAATATATAGGTAACAATAAACAAGCAAAGGGTGAGATACTCAAAACATATAATTAAAGGCATGATAAAATATATATACATATATTTGGAATCATAAGGGTATAAGTTAATAAGTGCATTCCAACATATATCCAAACCTCACTTACTTCGATCCTCATTCTAAAGTGTATAATCTATACTTAATCGCCTTAGCCTCATCGGCACAAATCATCACAACAACACGTAAACCTCCATCACTGTGAAATCGTCACAAGCTAATACATCGCTAATTAGCACGGCAATCATAAACAACAACATCAACCAACAATATTAAATGATGCTAATAATATAAGCAACATAAACAAATCATCACAAAATTGGCTAAAGCCCATCTTCGCTTTTGGCATAAAGCCCACCTTCGCTTATGGCATAAAGCCCATCTTCGCTTATGGCATAAAGCCCATCTTCGCTTATGGCATAAAGCCCATCTTCGCTTATGGCATAAAGCCCAACATCACAACATCATCGCAAACATCATCGTAAACATCATCATATCATGTATCATCGCAATTCAATATCACCCATCAATCAACAAAAACCCACGCCAAACAACTCAAACATAAACACAACCGACTCCATGAGACACGACTATGTTATGCATGTGGTACCCATCGCTTTGTCCGTAATTAGGGACACTTGGCATAAAGCCGATCTTCGCTCGGCATAAAAGCCATCATCGCTGGCATAAAAGCCCTCTTCGCTATGCAATGTATGTGACTCGACAATAAAACAACACAACACAAAACAACATCATCGCTCATTCAAATTGGCATAAAGCCCACATCGCCATAATTCATCCAAAACATAGATAATTATATCATCGCATTATTATGCAAAACGTCACCTTTAATTCATCATCATCAAAATCATGCATTCACAAATCGGAAGCATTTATCAACAATATTAATATAATCATCACATTATCAGGTTCCAAGACATATAACTTCGCATCGCATAATCAACAAGTATTTGCTAACTAATACACCTTCACAAATCTTACGTTTATTCACACCGCATCATTATCGATTCGATCACTAACTTCTAAATACGGAGAAATGGTTAAACACCTATCATCGTCGCAAAAGCCATCCCTAATAACCGCCATTACTCCTAATCATCAACATCGCAATCGGATCGTCCATACGTATCCTAAACTCACTACAAATCCGATTCAATTGAACCGTAATTAAGCCCATTCCGGTCATCTCGCAAAACTCACAACTTCTAACAACTAACCTCACCACTAAGTTCTACACCTCAAACTTAGCTAGTACGTCAATTTTTGTTGAATTCGGAGCAACTTGCTCCGCCGTCGAATTTACCGAAATCGGAAAATCAGAACACAATCGGGTTCTAAAGGAAAGTAAGAAAATTCGAATTTTGAGGCTACGGAGCTGCAACACGGGCACCGTGTTGCACAACACCGCCAGTGTTGCAAGGGCAAAAAATCACCCAAGACAGGGACACAACACGGGCACCCGTGTTGTACGACATCGGCCGTGTTGCGGCTGCACTCACCAAAACTCCTATACATGAGGGAAACACGGGTGTTACCCAACACGCCCGTGTTGCAAGGCTGCGTGAAAACTTCATCTTTTGGGTTTTCTCATTCTACTACCATGGTTTTCTTTCCCATTTCAATACTCTTAAATCTACAAGCTAGCACCTAATACATCCATAAACCATACTCCTAATCCAACTCTTCTAAACCATTCCAACAATCAACCAACAAAACCCATAAATCAACCTATCAATTTCACCCCCAAATCCAAAATACATCTATCAAAACCTAACAATATGAGATGGAGAATCAAACCCCTTACCTCTAGTTTGGATGATCCATGGTGATGCTACAAAGCTCAACCTCAAGCTTCCTCTCTTGCTCTCTCTAGTTTCTATTTTGGTGTGTTTGGAAAAATGGAAAGAAAAACAAAGGAAATGGTTTTATAACTTACTAGCTTCCAATTTCTATGTTTGGTTTTGGTATTTTGGATGGAAGGAAAATGAGGAGAAATGGTTTATATGCAATCTTACTAGCAACAAGGGTGAAAACCCAATTCTCATCAAATAATCCTCACACCCCCCATCTATTCTTATAAATTAACACACTAATAGTATCTACCAATATTATTAATTCCTTTCATTCAAATAACTCCGGGGAATTAAATATCGGATTCTAACGAAACGTCGCCAAATATATTAATAGATATATTAATTAACACAAACATTCTCGTCGCAAAATAAATATCGATCGGTAATTCGAAATATTAATATAATATAATATTAATTAAAAACAGGGCGTTACAGGAAGAGGCAAGTGAGATTGGCAAAGTAACAAGGTTTATCAAAGAAACGTAAAACACTAACGAGGGTTGTCATTTAACTTTTACTTATAGTTTAGTGAACAAGATAAAAGTAAAACATATTTCTAGTTAAACAGACCTTTTACTTATACTAAAATCGGATGGGATATATCTCCGACATGTGCATAATGCATACCTACGAGGTACAAAACTCGGCTAGAAATACGCATGAGGCTATTAGGGATGTAAATGGATATTCATGAGGACGGATATTATGATATTCGTGTCTATCCTGTTGGATAAATATGATATCCATATTCGCCCCATATCCATGCGGATATCCGCTAAACAGGTAATTCACGGGTTTTTAGATATCCGTGGAAATTCACATATATCTATGGATAACATGTTTTTAAAATTTTTTTTAAACAATATTTTTCAACTTTGTTTAAGAACACAATAAATTATTATCACATAACATCCATACAAATCTCTCTTATTTTAATAAAAAAATTATCACATTAATCTTCTTCATTTTCACCAAAACATACTATCTATACATTTCATTTTAAAAAATGAAAGATAATGTGATTGTGAGTTACAGTGAAAGAACGAACAACAAAGAAGTAGAAAGAAAGACACATGTTGGATAGGAAAAGTTGTTCGTTGGAGGAGGAATTGTTGACTTAAGGTATTAAGTAAAGAAAAAACTTAAATATGAAATAGGCAATATGATTTGCATGGAATCTTAAAGATTTTCTTTAAAGAAAACTTTTTTAAAAAACTATTTTTTTAGAAGATGAAAAAATATAGTATAATAAATTAATATTTTAGTAATTCTTATAATTTATTAACGGATAGGGATATTCACATACATGGTATCATTAAACTCATATCAATATATATTAATAAACGGATATTTAAATATACATTTATTTTATATGTGGATATCTATTAAGCTATCTGCCACGTATCTGTGACAGATTTTATCCGCGGATATTCGCGGGTAAGGATTTTCTTTTCATATTCCTAGAGACTATAAGTGAATAACTAAGATAATACAAAAGAGCATTGAAAGCAATAAAAAGGCCTCAGGTGATCATAAACACAATGCACTGGAAAGAAATACAATAAGGTCTCCGAAAAACAAAGCAAGATTTATATATGAGTTTTCCAACTCATGAATTGTCTAAAATCTTCTATGAGTTGGTTGTTATCAACTAGTAGAGATCCCATTAAGATTCTCCAATTTCTCCATCGAAGTCATGGCTTTTTCCGACCTCAGTAAAGTCGTACATCTTCACAAATACGAGTCAAGATGAAACTCCCCCATAACGGATCCAACATCAAAATGTCGAAGTTTAAGAGCCTAATCGACTAGTGGCATGGAAGTGGAACGAGTTGGCTATGATATGTGTTGAATGATCTGAGTTCGCACCTGGACTCGGGATAAAAAAACATCGGGCTTCCTTTGTCTGAACACTTCATTTCTTTTGGGACTTCGTGCCCTGGGGACTTACGTACATCCCGAAATATTTTTATCAAGGCTGAGATATAAACTCAAATAAAGAATGAAATACAGATCAATATAGGTGATCACCCCTAGACACCAGATCGAACTACTTAGTTAGGTCTTGGTCGGGTATGAAGTCAGAAGGGGCTCAATGCTAACAATTGAGGGCAAGTCTGGGTGTGACCCAGGACCGACACTGAATAAGATGTTGGGTATGAGCTTGGCACAATAAAGCTAATTTGCAGGAAGTTGGAACCGAGGTGATAAAGAGTTGTAATGAATAATTGATAATGAGACAAATATTACAAATGTTAAGTTCTCTTTGCTTCTAAGATTATCACTCTAAAATTTCCTCTTCCTAAAAAATGACAGAAAATCTCTAAAATGGCACAAATTTTGAGACGAAGTGCCCATGTTAATATGAAATGCATCATGTCATCCAATCTCCTTGCGTTCCACCTCAAACACCACGAAATCCTTTTGAAACCTTGTGTTTCACCTCAAACACCTGAACACACCCCGCATTTTAGACAAATTGGAATTAGATGAAGGTCTCGAGTTTCTTTGAGGCATACTCCACAATCTCCATACTAGTTCAAACATAAACACGCAGCCATTGTTTTTCCCAGTCTTGTAAATATACTCCTATTGGACTTTGGTGGCGGGTCCATTTTTATGATAGGGGAGGACTGCACCTTCAGTTCAGGTAAGAGATTGGCTTTAACATCGATTAATGCCTCCACTTTCATATTAGGTGATGCTTGCATGTCCACTTCAGGTGATGACTGCATGTTCACTTCAGCTGATAGCTCCAATTCCATGTTCGTTGAAGACTCAATTTCCATAGTAATTGACTGGCCATATATTAGATAAACAGCTGTCTCCTTAACAATCAATCCATGCCCAAAAGCTACAAAAATCTCCACATCATCACCCGGTCCTAGATTTGATGATACATTCTTCCAATCCTCACCATTAAATGACATTACTGTGTCTCGCTTGTATATCTGGATGGTGCACTTCGTGTAATTAACTATTAAGACACTAGTAAGACATTCAGCTCCCATGTTTTCAGATGTTGATGAATAAACAACGCATAATATTATTCCCTTCATGTGATGATCAATATCCTTAGGAACTTGAAATTGTGCTGAAGGTCCTTCACCTGTATAGCCTAAACAAGAAGGATAGTTGCCACTTGGAAGGAAAAAATCACTCGAATCATTGGCTGTTAATCCCTGTATCATAAGCATACACTTGGTTAATTATGCAATTGTGTTATTCAACTGAGCTTTGGGCTTTAAGTAAGTGTCCATTGAAATTCCAAAAGGTAAACATGTTAAAGAAAATATAAACTAGAAAGCTAGTTGAGAGAAAACAGTCAATAATTTTGTAACACCTAATCTAAATTATTGACAAGTTAAAAATACTAGTATAGAATTATTGAGATGTAAAATATTGATGTAGAAGTACTATCCCTGCCAATTTAAATTTAATTCATTATATGTAGCCGAACCCAACTAGTGGGATAAGGCTTACTTGTTGTTTTATATGATAAAATAAACAGTAGCAAAGCCAAGAGGATGGAAAAGGAACCTGTGATATGCTTTTTCCAAGAGCATCAATGACTATGTGACAACTTCCCATTCCAATCAAAAGCGATCTCAAGAACAGATTTGTGATATGAGATGAAGATGATGTTTCCCATTTGATAAAATTTACATCATATTTATCATCAAGAATTCTTCGTAACTCTTGTGTTAGTTGAATCTTTGAGCGGCATTGTAGCCAAACAGTTCTGAGCTGTGAAAGGCTCCTGACCATTGGTGATAGAAAATCCGTGTTATTATTCTGTACATTAATGGAAGTTAGAGACAGAGCCATGTTTCCAATTGGAGAAATTCGGGGTAGAGAATTCATTGTTGGTGACATCCAAGACCAAATGAGAGAAGGAAAAACATCACGTGTTAATCCTTCATATCCACATAGGGATATATATTCAATGTTTCTCGATCTTACTATTGAATAGGGCACCTCTTTTATAGCCGTATCTTTTGCAATCAGAGTTGTCAATGATTCCATCTGCACTATGTCTTCTTCCAACTTGTCAATCTTTGTACAACCAGAAAGGATGAGAGTTTTCAAAGAATTCAATTGATATATCTTCTTTGGAAGATTGTTAAGACTTTTACAGTCCTTCAAATTTATCAGAAGAAGACTTCTCAGATCTCCAATGGACTGGTGCACCTCAGACAAGTTTGGACAATTCTTCATGATGAGTTTTTCTAGATTCGGCGATTTTGAAAAGTCAGGAGTGCTTTTCAAGTACTTGGAATGACTGAGATTGAGAATTTTTAGGTTCCCCAACAACTACAATGTTTAAATAAAAACTTAAAGAAAAAACAGAAAACGAAATAGTGGCAATCGTTACTACTTTCATCAACTTTTATTTTCAAAAGAAACTGTTTATATTTTACCTTGGTTTCATTCCAAACTTGTTTGATATTGCTGTGTTTTAAGTCGATAACGACTAAATTTCCCAGATAAAAGTCATCGGGTATATAGCTCATGGTAAATTCTTGCCAACACACCCATCTAAGTTCTTTAGAAAGACACCCATAATCTCCAGCAAGGTCAACACAATCAAGTTGTAGAAGTCTCATATTCTTCATCTCCTTGAAAGAATTAGCATTGAAGCGTACTCTGCTGGTTCTTTGCAACTTTAAAACCAAACCCTCAACAGTTTCTGTTCCCTGCGTAAGAAAAGAAAACCAGAGAAAAGTAAGGGAAACCTTTTCTTTTTTGTTTTCTAGATGCAAAGTGATATACATCAAGCTACATCAGTGTAGCCTAAGCATACTTGTTGGGCACTTAGGCATGACAAGGCAAATAAATACTCTGATTTTGAATCCTACAATTTTAAAGCAGTAGCTAAGTAGGAAAAAACAGTTCAGAAACAAAGAGTCTTATGATCTTGATAAAATTATGAAAGGCAATTATCGTTCTTACAGAGTTTTTGTTCAAAATATCATGTACATCCTGGTGAAACCATAATCGACTACGCTTCCCAGGCTCTTTTGCTGAACTTTTACGAACAATTTCTCTTCCCATGTCTCTTACTAAACCATGCATTCCAAGTTTGTTATTCTTTTCAATTTTTACAAGGCACCGTTCTATGAGGATGGTTATTCCAATATCAGCATGAAGTTTACAGCCATTTAGTATATTTGTAACATAGACTCTGTCCTTTCCGATAAAGAAACAACATATGTCAAGAAATATATCCTTTTCCATATCATCCTTTAAACCATCATAGCTTGTTCTCAGTTTCTCTTGCACTTGATAATTGGGAATTCTCTCTAATTTTGAGAGTACACTTTCCCATTCTTCTTTTGTCCTTTCATATAACGAAGAACCAATGACTTCAAGAGCCAGTGGTAATCCTCCGCAATAAACAGCTACGCTCCTCGAGAGTTCACTGAATTCTATCATCGGAATAGGTTGTCTAAAAGCGTGCCAACTGAAAAGCTCAAGGGACTCTTTTTCGTCCATTTCCTTCATTGTACAAACATGGCTAACTTCAAGTAACTTAAGTATACGTGCATCCCTGGTCGTAACAATGAAAACACTTCCTGAGCCAAAAAATGTTAGATTTCGAAAGAGTGCTTTTAACTGTTTAATTGTGGTCACATCATCAAGCACAACGAGCACCCTTTTCCCCTGAAGCCTTCTCTCTATAATAGTCGTTCCCGATGCAATGTTAGGTATCATCTCCTTTGAATTCAAGATATCTGAAAGAAGTTGCTGTTGTACATGAATAATCCCTCTACTATCTTTTTCACAAATTTCTCTAATATTTTCAATGAAACATTTATCCACAAATTTGCGATGAATTTGATTGTAGATGGCTTTAGCTGTGGTTGTTTTACCCAATCCACCCATTCCCCATATTCCTATCATACAAACTCTGCTTGGCTGAGTTACAATAAATTCAACCACTTCATGCACGCGGGATTCCAATCCAACAGGAAAGTCGGTAATGGGCAAGAACCCGATATTTAGTTTTTCCGAAACGTCCTCAACAATTTGCTGCATTAGTTCAGCTTCACTCCTTGGATGATAAAAAGTATAAAACACAAAATGGTCATAAATCATAAAACACCACAAATTCAAAAAAAAAAAAATATTGATTTACATTTATTTACCTGCAATTGTTGACATCCCAACCAGATAAATTAGCAGCTTGGGTGAGTGCACTCCTCCACTTGGACAGCACATATTCCATCCTTTCCTCTCCAGACGAGTAACTTTTTTCTGCTGTAGATAGCAAAGCTTTTCCAAATTCACCATTCTGACGACGCACAACGGATGGATCAACATCGTAAAATATGGGCAGAACCAGCTGGCCATGGTTTCTATGGCATTCCATAACCTTTTTCAACTCGTTAAGACACCAACATGATTCAGTATATCTTTTGGAGAAAACAACAACGGATATATGAGACCATTCTATCGCCCGGGACAGTTCTGGTCCTAACTCCTGTCCCTTGTGAAGTTGAGTGTCTATGTAAGTGTTGATTCCGGCGTTAGAGAGTGCAGCATTGAGATGAGAAACGAAACTCTTACGAGTATCTTCTCCTCTAAAATTGATGAACACGTCGTTTATCCATTGTGGATTCGAAGATGAAGATGAAGTTGAAGAATCCATTGAATCGGGTCCAGGAATTGAAGTCAACTGTAAGAAAAAAAAGTAAAAATGCAGAAGAAAGATTAACCACGGATTTGTGATAGAACTTAGAACAGCCTTTAACCACAAATTTGGACTACCATCATGAAGCAGCCACGAAACTCAGTACTCATATGAGGCCAAACAACTTTTCATTTATTTATCAAAATTATTATTTAATATTTGAATTTCAAATTAATAAAAAGTCATGGGATAAGTAAGTCAAGTTGGCTAACCTGGACCCTCAACAGTTAACACCAAAGAGTAGCGTTGACATATCTTCCATTTCAACTACGGTCTTTCTGTGTGCAGAGACAACAGACAAGTTGTTAGAGAATTTCCAAAATATATATTTGGAAAATTATGTTTTAATGTTTTATAAATGGTTAAAAAATATTCAATGTCCAAATGTTCATTGAAAAATAAGTACATGGTAAACTGGTTGAATTAATTGTTATGTTTATACGCTAATGAGTTGATACCAGTTGAGGCAATTTTCATGATTTTATTTGTTTATCTTTCAAAAATTAAAATTAATGCCAAAAAACTGCATTCCATTAGAATTGAACCCATAGTAACCCCTCCATATCTAAGGTAAATAATTCGATATGTTTGATATGCTTAATATGAATGTTATTTTGAAGGAGATTTGCCGATTCGATTTTGATGTATATTTTATTTATAATTAATATTAAAGTATGTAATTTTAAAAAAGATGACATCAACTTTCAACGATGGTGAAAGATACACAGTTAATTCATATAATTTTTTATTTAAGAAATTTTGATTTATGATTTTTTGTGATTATTTTGTGGTTGGAACTTTGATGGAGAAATAAACATACATGTTTGATTATTCTCAACCATGGTGAAAGATACATAATTATTTTAAATACATATATGTTATATGATGTTTTAAATTCATGTAAAATATGTTGAAAATAATATTTATGTTAAGTTTAACACAAATTTATATATGCATGGTTTATAAATTATTCAAGTATCTGAATTTGACTAATCAAGAGTATATTTGGTTTATGATGGATACTTGAATATAAATTGTTGGAGAATTTCCAAAATATATTTGGAAAGTTGCAATGGTTAAAATAGACCTTTTAGAGAAAATGTGTAATGTTTTACAATTGAAGTAAGGTCATGAATAAAATTTCAAAGAGTTATTTTCCTTCACCAAAGGACATAAGTTTCTCTATAAATAAATACATTTGTTAGACATTGGAGAGACACCAAATTAGTATATTTCAAAAGCCTAAGATAATATCTAAGTCATTTCTTTATTATTCTAGTGCACAAGAATAAATGAGAAAATTTTATTCAGTAAAATATCATTGATCGATATGCTTAATATGAATGTGCGATTCATATTAAGGTTTCCAAAGTATCCTGAAGGGGATTCGCCGGTTAATCTATTTGCATCCAATTTGTATAAATTGGTGGGGGCGAATCGAACCTAAAATTTAGTGTAAACACACGTTTTGAAATTTATTTTGTGCAACTTTCATCGTACCGTTTTCATCTTCTTCTTGTTCATGTTTTACAGCAGATCCCTAACACAAGATCTAACAATCTTTAAGTTCGACTTAAGTATCAAAGAATAAACTATTGCGTCGTTAACGTATTCAATACGAGAAGAACCATTATCATGAATTTGGGTACGTTTTTATTATTTCTCATAAAAATTAGAACACGACTAAAAATCTTAATATCAAGTTCACATATAAAAGTTTAAACTGTTGATATCAAAGTTTTAGTTATTCATATATCAAGTAATAATTAATTAATATGAATTGCAATATAATTTTAATTAATATTAAATTAATTTATATGTTATGCCTGGAATTGTTTAAAAAATTTAAAATAGTTGTGTCTACTATGAATTATACCATATCTTATTATAAAAGAAATCGAAACAGTAGATGAATTTCTTTTTTCAAATGTGTGCGTTAAATAATTAATAAAGTTGCACTAATATGTATTTGTATGATCTGTGTGAGCAAGTGTATGACATTAATAATTAGTTTTTAAAGTATATTATTTTAAGAAAAAATAGTAATTCAAAATCTTTCAATATATACATGCATACTCTGAGATTGGATATGAACATTCATTATATATGTCAATCGTATAAGGTTTTGAATATTTTTATCATGAACAGTTGTCTTGCTTTTGAATTATTTTTATATGAAGCAATGCTTTGTTTCATGAATAGAACCCAAGATTGTAGCATGGCGTTGTATTATGAAGAGATATCTGGTTAATATTTTATTGGGAAGCTTTGCTTTTGAATATTTTAATAATAAATAATAAATGTATATATTATGTAATAAATCCATCATATACATATACACGGTAACAATTGAAAGCAAGTATGTGCTTTGGCAGTGTGTTAAAAGAAGAAATCAATTTACATATGCATTGATCTTGTATCTATCTCATGAGTTTCTAAAATAAATCTAGAAGGTTCTCCAAGGATTGTTAAAAACGTAAATAAAAAAATTGTCAATGATTGTTATGCATTAAATATATTTTAGATATATATTTGAGTAGAAGTAAAACTTGTAATTTAAAAGGTTAGAAAAATAAAGATTGACATACAATTTGTGTATATGACAAAATGAATGACAAAAGTGTCATGGTGATAGTTTGTCAAAACTATCAAGAATATATAATATTTGTTTTAATAAATGTACTAATATGACAAATGTGTCATGGTTTGTTGATAGTTGATAAACGCTATCAAGAATATATAAAGTAATCATAAATATGACTATTTGAAAGATTAAATATTCAAAGTTTATTAAAGTTTGAAAAATCTTGCAATTATTTGGCGAAAGGATTGACAAGGATATGATGTCTTTGGATATAATAGAATACATGAAGACATCATTAAGGGATGTGGAACAAGCTCATATCTAATTAATCACCAATGGTGGAAACTCAACTCGCACTTGATTAATGTTAAGTTTTGAGTTCAATGATGAAAGTACATTATTAGAGTGATTGAAGTACTTGACAATAGATGCATCCCAAGGAGTAAAAGTACTTGGACCATGTGAAAAATATGGAAGGATGAAGTTCTCCTCTTAATAGACATGTAGCATATGTTTGCTGGAATGCATAATTATGGGTGCATTTTTTATATAGTCTACCTATATGAAAATGAAGTGATGCCGCTTCACAGAGTTTAAGGGGTTTACTCTTGAATTCTCATGAAAGGGATATGAGACACAAGACTTATTAAATGTGTCATATTAATAATTCAATAAATGGTACCGATATTTCATGTGTGAGTTATGCACGTTTGTTCTAATGATTAATTGGTTCAAAGCTTGTATACCAATTTATTCGGGGATGAGTGCAAACTTAACTTACCAAGTAATGGTTCAAATCGTAAGATACCTTTATCTGAAACCATGAAATTTCCTAAATAATGAATTTAGATATATTTTGAAAATGGTGGGGGATTGTTTGAGAATTTCCAAAATATATTTGGAAAGTTGCAATGGTTAAAATAGACCTTTTAGAGAAAAGGTGTAATGCTTTACGATTGAAGTAATGTAACCATTCATGAACAAAATTTCAAAGAGTTGTTTTCCTCCACCAAAGGACATAAGTTTCTCTATAAATAGAGACATTTGTTAGGCATTGGAGAGACACCAAATTAGTATATTTCAAGAGCTTAAAATCATATCTAAGTCATTTCTTTATTATTCTAGTGCACAAGAATAAATGAGAAAACTTTATTCGGTAAAATATCGTTGATCAATATGCTTAATATGAATGTGCGATTCATGTTAAGGTTTCCAAAGTATCCTGAATCGAACCTAAAGCTTAGTGTAAACACACGCTTTGGAATTTATTTTGTGCAACTTTCATCGTACCTTTTTCATCTTCTTCTTGTCCATGTTTTGCAGCATACCCCCAACACAAGATCTAACATAAACTACATGTTAAATATTATTTTTTGGTGCAAGTAATTTACTTTAATTAATAGTGCATTATTTTTGGATGAAATGATTTGGTATAAAATCATGAATTTGAATTTATGGTATATGTATTGGTAATATAAAATGATGTAAATGAAATGTTAAAAATATTCATGCCATGTTTCAATTGTATATTTTATTGTGCAAGAACATGATTTATTTTGAAAGAATAGAAACAAATTCTATGGTGTTTATTTATATGGAATTTATGAATTACTGGAGTACATGTTTAAACCCACTAATGAAATAAAAGTTAGTCATGACAAATTTGTATGATCATGATTGTCGATTGCTATGTATTAAATATATTTTGGATATATTTAAGTTTATGATGAAAATAAACTTCGTAAATACATTCTAAATATTTTCATACTATTTCATCTAAAAGGTCTATCAAATTAAATGTATCTATCTTTTAGTATTATTGTTTTATTTATGAGCAACTGCCCTTACAACTAAAAACATTGAAATATTTTGCACATATCCATGACTGCAATTTTATAAAGGACTGAAAGGAAGAAAAAGAAGATTTTTTAAGAAACAAAAGCTTGGAAGGTTCAAAATATGCCACTTTTTGTTCGGTTCAAAATGATAAATTTTATTGGAAGTGTGAAACAAATAGAAAATTCTCGATCTATAGTGCTTATAGATATTGCATCAATGAAGCTATTGATACTTCTCATTTTAGAATTTGTGAGAGTTGGAATCTTTTGTGGAACATTAAAACTTCTCCCTGAGTTAAGACTTTATTGTGGCGTTTGTGTAGAGATTGCGTGTCGACTAGACTGAGACTTTTGAACAAAGGGATTAATTGTCCTTCTATTTGTGTCGGTTGTAATAATAGCGAGGAAAATATATATCATCTATTTTTCAGCGCCCCAAAAGCATTGAGTGTTGGGAAAAAGTAGGTCTTTGACCTCTGTTGCAGTAGATTAGTAACAATGGAGGATCGCTTGCTTCTGTGGTTTTTCCCTTTTTACAGGTTTCAAATCATGACCACCAGACGATTTTCTCCATAATTCTTTGGAGCATTTGGAAAGGGAGAAATAATCATATTTGGAATTTTATGGAAGAATCTTCGATTTTAATTTGTCAGCGAGCAACTCAATTTTTAGTCGGTTGAAGAAATGTGCAGCACCACCGCCCAACATTGAGATTATTAATTCTCTGACAAATATTTCTAGGTGGTGTAAACCATCCATGGATCGTCTCAAGTGTAATATTGATGCTTCCTTTTCTCTTAATAAGGTAGGCATAAGTGCTTGTATTAGAGATGACACAAGCCATTTTATTGCAGCCAGAACGTAATGGTTTTCACCTTGTACTGATGTTGCTATTGTAGAAACTTTAGGCCTTCTAACAGCTTTAAAACGGGTTAACAATCTAGGTTATGACAATATGGATTTTGAATTACATGCAAAGCGAGTGATGAATAGTGTGAATTCTCTGAAGCCTAATGACTTAGATTTCAGAGCTATTTATCGACGATTATAATAGAGGCCGATAATTTTCTTCTTTAGGAACTCTCTTGTTAAATTCGTTAGACAAGCCAATGAGGTTGCTCATACTTTGGTACGAGGGGCTCAATCTCTAGCTAATTTTCATGATTTTATTAATATTGTAACATGTATTCAAAATATTATTATTAATAAAATGAATTAATCTTTTCCTATAAAAAATTTGGAGGTTGAAATTGATTTTCAAATTTATTGAAAGATTTGGTCCGTATTAATTTAAATGGAGTAAATTTGATATGCATTTAAGGAAAATATTATTGTGGTTTGACACACGATTAATGTTCTACTTCTACCAAAGATTTGATAATTTTATTAATCAATAATAATTACTTATTATTAATATCGATATCAAAAGATGAGTATATATTTAACTTTATATATATTTTCATACAAAGACGTTTCTCTCTTAATTAAAGACAACAATTTGCACTTTCTTTAATTTTTTAGAAAATGAGGGTCAAATAAATAAAAGAAAACATGAATAAAAGAGATGGACCTCAGAAAGAAATTCATGCACAAAAAACCTTTGCAAGCAAATATACAATATACAAAAGAAATTTATTTATTATGTGTGATATGAAGAAAAAAATTACCATAAAAATATTCAATTAAAATAGTTTTAAAGAGTAGTTTATAGGCATTCATTGTCTACATAAATAGCTATTGAGTCTACACTATTTAAATGTGCAATACTAGCTTTTAAAAAATTAAAGTATGAATATGATTTTTGAAGCCACCAATTGACTTGATATTATTACGAATATGAATAGATAGATTGTGAGAGATACTGAGAGAGAAATGTGTGTAACGTAACATTACTTATGTGAATGTACGAGTAACATATTAGTATTCGTGTGAATGCACGAATATTCAAATTAAAATTCACGCAAACGCTCGAGTAATACATCAATGCTCGTGCAAACGCACATGTATTCAAATTAAAATTTAAATTTTACGAACACACAGTACTGATATGATACATGTATATTATACTAATATTAAACTATTGATTAATAAAAAAACAAATTTACTATTGATTTAAATATTATTTTAGATAATTCTAAAACAAAAAATACTTATATATAAAAATAACTAAACTGTTGATTTAAAATATTTTTATATAAATTTTTTTTTATAGAAACTAATTAATTATCTCTTATAAAAATAATTCAGTATTTTGGGATGCTGCATAGGTTAAAAAGGTGGATAGTGATGTTTTTAAGGATAGTGAAGAGAATTTATAGTTTAATAATTAAGGATTTTTTCTCGTAATTTAAAAAGAAAACAATCAAATCAAAATTCAAAATTAAGAAGGAAAAGAAATGGAGTGAACACACTTTGAGCTTCTGCGTTTCGAACTTCATCATGGCCTTGCAGCACCCTTCGTCTTATCATTCTCGTTCTCGAAACTTATATTACAACCTCTCCATGTCTTCCGACGACACCGTCGTGTACACTCTGCATACAGAGACTTCAGCGCCGGAATTGGAGCTTTCGCTGAGAATATTGCAACGCTACTCTTTCATGGATCCAATGCTCCTTCAGGTTTGCCCACTTATTTCATGAATATTTTTAATTAGAAATTGGAGGTTTTAAATAATATTTTCTCTGTATTTGGACTTAAATTTTGTTTCTATTATATGTTGTTTTCAAAGTTCAATTTACTAATTATTAGTCTGTGATGCATAGTGAAATTGATTGAATGAAATAATACAATTGAAAAAAGTATTTAGATTATGTTTGTTAAAAAAATAGTGGAAGCTATAAGAGAGAGTAATTGTTACTGAACGGAATTGTTCTCCGGTAACTATGACCACCCACACCTTTGTAAAAGTGTGTATGTATTAGTGTAGCTATCTGAAACCGACACCGACACTTATAATTATGTTTAATTTATTTAATTTTCTAAAATTATTACTAATGTTAATGTAGTGTCGGTGTTAACTTGTCATATTCCGGCGTCCTTGCTTAATAGGATATAAACACTTATTTTGGTTTTCAGATTTATTGAATAACAGATGAATTTAATCTTATTTAAAATTAAATACATCATTCGTTCAATAAATTTATAAATTTGAAATTTGAAATTTGCTTATAGTAAGTCACCGGAGGGAACGTGAAAAGCTGGAAGAAAGGCATTATAAAACCCAACATAATGTAACAAAATTTATTGTTTGTCTTGTTGTGGGTAAAAGTTCTAAAGTCAATGAAAATTAAAAAAGAAAGGCTTTGAGTGGGTGGCTCATGGTAATCTAAGTCTTCAGTCTTCACTATATTGTTTATGTTATAAGACAGTGAAGAGTTTATAAACAAGTGAGGTTGTTGGAGATGCTGAAAATTAAATAATCAATAATGGAACTTATCTCCTAAACTATATAAATATAATAAGCACTGTCTAAGTTATATGAAATCCTGTCAATTTTATATAATTTAATGAATGCTTGTTAGGAACTACAATATTGATTTAGTGATAGTTTAGAGAAAAAAATGATGGTTTATTTCAAGTTAAATAGTGTTCTAAGTTGTAACAGATACATATCTGTTACTCTTTCTTTTGCATTCTCTGTCTCTTCTCTGCTTTGACTTCAATTCCTGTCATCCACTTGAATCTAACTAATGGATTCTTCTTCTTCATTATCCTCCAATCCTAAATGGATACACGACGTGTTCATCAATTTTAGAGGAGAAGACACTCGTCCAGGCTTCATTTCTCATCTCTATGCCGCCTTAAAAAATGCTGGAGTCAATGCATATATCGACCGTCATCTTCCTAAGGGAACTGAGCTGGGACCAGAACTATCACGGGCAATAGAAGGGTCTCATATATCTATTGCTGTTTTCTCCAAAAGATATGCCGAATCTAGCTGGTGTCTTAATGAGCTGAAAAAGATCATTGAATGCCACAGAACTGATGGCCAGGTGGTTGTTCCTGTATTTTATGATGTTGACCCGTCAGTCGTGCGCCACCAGAATGGCGATTTCGGGAAATATTTGAGAGATACGGTAAAAGAAAAATACATTGACTCGGGAGAGGAAAGGATGGAATATATGCTGTCCAAGTGGAGGAGTGCACTCACCCAAGCTGCTAATTTGTCTGGTTGGGATGTCAACAATTGCAGGTAGGTAAATCAATTCTTTCTACTTTCTTAGACTATTTTTATGAATATTTTTTTACTTTATCATATTTTCTTAATATTTGTTCACTCTGTGTTTCATAATTATTAATATATCCATCCAAGGAATGAAGCTGAACTGGTGCAGCAAATTGTTGAGGACATTTTGACAAAACTAGATATCGCGTCGTTGTCTATTACTGAATTCCCAGTTGGATTGGAATCCCGTGTACAACAAATAATTGAGTTCATTGAAAATGAATCAAGTCGGGTCTGTATGATAGGGATATGGGGAATGGGTGGATCTGGTAAAACAACCACAGCTAAAGCTATCTACAATCGAATTCATCGCAAGTTTGTTGATAGAAGTTTCGTTGAAAATGTTAGAGAAGTCTGTGAAAAGGAAAATAGAGGGATTATTCATTTGCAAGAACAACTACTTTCAAATATCTTGAACACAAAGGAGAAGATATACAGCATTGCATTAGGGACAACTAAGATAGAGAAAATATTTTGGGGAAAAAAAGCACTTGTTGTACTTGATGATGTTACTACATTTGAACAAATAAAATCGCTATGTAGAAATCCTAAATTGCTTGGTATGGGAAGTGTGTTAATTGTTACAACCAGAGATGTTCGCCTACTTAATTTATTAAAGGTGGATTTTTTGTGTACAATGAAGGAAATGGGCAAAAATGAATCCCTTGAGCTTTTCAGTTGGCATGCTTTTAGACAACCTAGTCCAATAAAAGACTTTTTTGAACTCTCGAGGAAACTAGTCGCTTATTGTGGAGGATTACCGGTTGCTCTTGAAGTCCTTGGTTCTTACTTATGGGAGAGGACAAAAGAAGAGTGGATAAGTGTACTCTCAAAACTAAAGACAATTCCCAATGATCAAGTGCAAGAGAAATTGAGAATAAGCTATGATGGTTTAAAGGACGATATGGAAAAGGATATATTTCTTGACATATGTTGTTTCTTCATCGGAAAGGACAGAGCGTATGTTTCTGAGATACTAAATGGTTGCGGGCTTCATGCTGATATTGGAATACCTGTCCTCGTAGAACGGAGTCTTGTTAAAATTGAAAAGAATAACAAGCTTGCAATGCATGACTTAATAAGAGATATGGGAAGAGAAATTGTTCGCAAACGTTCAGTAAAAGAGCCTGGGAAGCGTAGTCGATTGTGGTCTTGTGTGGATGCACATGATGTTTTAACTAAACATACTGTAAGATCTCTAATCACCCTCCATTATTTTTATCAAGATAAGATTCTCTTTTTTTCTGAATTGTTTTGCTGTAGATAACTATTAGCTGAAAATGGTAGGATTCATGAGTGAATTGTATTTTCCTTGTCATTCCTTACTGAAAAAAAGGTTTCCAATTACATTTCTTTGGTATTTTCTTCACATGTAGGGAACAGAAACTGTAGAAGGATTGGCTTTGAAGTTGCAAAGAACCAACAGAGTTTGCTTCGATGCTCATTCTTTCAATGAGATGAAGAATCTGAGACTTCTACAACTTGATTGTGTTGACCTCATTGGAGATTATGGGTATCTTTCTAAAGAGCTCAGATGGATCCATTGGCAACAATCCACCTTCAACTCTTTACCTAATGACTTTTATCTGGGAAATCTAGTTGTTATTGACTTGAAACACAGTAGAATTAGGCAGCTTTGGAACGAAACCGAGGTGTGATAACATTTTCATTTGAAACAAAATTGTGATAAGAGTAGTAATTGTTGTAACCATCCCCTTCTCCATTTTTCTCTAATTTTTACTTAAACATTTATCTTCTTGCAGTTGCTGAGGAACCTAAAAATTCTCAATCTCAGTCATTCCAAGTACTTGAAAAGAACTCCTGACTTTTCAAAATCACCGAATCTAGAAAAGCTGATCATGAAAAATTGTCCAAACTTATCTGAGATACACCAATCCATTGGAGATCTCAATAGTCTTCTTCTGATAAATTTGAAGGATTGTACAAGTCTTAGCGATCTCCCAAAGAAAATCTATCAAATGAAATCTGTGAAAACTCTCATCCTTTCTGGTTGTTCAAAGATTGACAAGTTGGAAGAAGACATTGTGCAGATGGAATCCTTAACAACACTGATTGCAAAAGATACAGCTATAAAAGAGGTGCCATGTTCAATCGTAAGATCGAAAAGCATTGGATACATATCCCTATGTGGATATGAAGGATTGTCCTGTAATGTTTTTCCTTCTATCATTTGGTCTTGGATGTCACCAACCATAAATTCTCTACCCCGCATTTCCCCATTTGGGAACATTTCATTGTCTCTATCTTCCACCAATTTACATAATAACAACTTAGGCCTTCTAGCACCAATGGTCATAAGCCTTTCAAAAATCAGAACTGTTTGGGTACATTGCCGCTCAAAGATTCAACTAACTCAAGAATTACAAAGAGTTCTTGATCAATATGGTGCAAATGTTTCTGAATTGGAAACATCACATGCATCACAAATCTCAAATATTTTCCTTAGATCGCTGTTGATTGGAATGGGAAGTTGCCACATAGTCATAGATACTCCTGGCAAGAGCTTATCACAGGTTCATTTTCTATCCTCTTGGCTTTTTTACCTTTTATTATATTGTAATTATAATATGTTAAATTTAAATTGCCACTTGTAGCATTTGCCATTTACACATCAATGTTTTACTTCTCAATTATTTAACCTTGTCAATATTTTAGATTAGGTGTCACCTTATAAGCTCTTTTTCTTTTTTTTTTGAGTGTCATAGTAATTTGCTTCTGTCAAACAATAACTAGATGGCTAGATTAGTCCTTAAAACTAGTGAATATAGAAACTAGGAATCTAGAACCTTATGCTGAGTGTTACTATACCATTACTATTTTATATTCTGGAATAAGTGATTTATTTGCTAGGATTACCACATCGGAGGAGATAAGGCATGAACATGTGTTTATGAGTTGGTATAGTTATAAGCTTACAAGCCGTTTTTATAAGGTTGCGTTAGACCCTACCCAAATTCTAAGACATGAGCATGTGCTTGTAAGTGGCGACAATTCTGTTCTTACAAGCTGGTAGAGGGAGTTATTTTAGAGATGAAATATTACATTTGTGATTATGAACGCCACTAGTCTTAGAAGAGGAAGTGTATGAGAAATCTATGAAGTATACCAAGCTGATATACAGAATTGTGGGAAAATAATACCTTGAAAGGGAAATGTTTTGTCGATAAACATGTGATCTAAACTTCTGAAAGCAAGGAAATCCTTGGTGTTTGTATAAGGCAGGATAAAACAATAATACTTGCACTTGAAATACTGAAACCCAAATATGTTTAAGAAGGCAATAAATAGGTGGTGATTGAGCTGGAATGACCAAGGCAAAAATGTCTGGAGATGTTCATGTAGAAAATGAAGTATATGACTGCATGGTAAAACGGGTAGAAAATGAAGGAAACAGAACAAAAGAGGCTATGCAGCCATAGTTGAGGATGCCCCCATTTTCAAGCTTAAGATTAAAAAGCCCTTACATGAAATTGAATGATTTAGTTATCATAGACTGCTCTTTTCGATAGAGATGATCTAACTTTGTATCTAAGTCGAGCTTATAGCAATTATATTAAAGGTGAGTGACCAACAAGTGAAAATGGTTATTAGCGTATTGCAAGTGGAAAGACGTGTATGGCATATCAGCTATGCAACTTGTCATTTTGGCCCGTATTACGCAGCTATTATTGAAGGAGAATTTTGTCTAACTTTATGTTGTTGCATTACAAAACTATTGGCTGTTTTTTCTCAACTAGTTTCCAAGCTTATATTCTCTTTATGCATTACATTGTCATTTACTTTTTACATATTTGCCTTTTGGAATTTCAATTGACACTTAAATGTCCAGTTGAGTAGCATAGTTACATAAATTACCAAGTATATGCTTATGACACAGGGATTAACAACCAATGATTCGAGTGATTTTTTCCTTCTGGGTGGCAATTGTCCTTCTTGGTTGGCCTATATAGGTGAAGGACCTTCTGTGCAATTTCAAGTTCCTGAGGATATTGATTATCACGTGAAGGGAATAATCTTATGTGTTGTTTATTCATCAACCTCAGCAAACATTGGAGCTGAATGTCTTACTAGTGTCTTGATCATTAATTACACAAAGTGCACCATTCAGATACACAAGCGTGACACAGTAATGTCCTTTAATGATGAAGATTGGAAGAACGTAGCATCAAATCTAGGGCCTGGTGACGATGTGGAGATTTTTGTAGCTTTTGGGCATGGGTTGATTGTTAAGGAGACAGTTGTCTATTTATTTTATGATAAGTCAATCACTGTGGAATTTGAACAATCAATTATTATGGAAGTTGAGCCATCAACTAACATGGAAGTGAAGCCATCGGAGGAAGTGAATGTGCAGCCGTCACCTGTAGTGGACATGCAACCATTACCGAATGTAATAGTGGAGGCATCAGTTACTATGGAAATTGAACAAACAATTACTATGGAAGTTGAGCTATCATCTAACATAGAAACGGAGTCACTAGCCAAAATGAACGTGCAGCCATCTCCTGAAGTAAACATGCAACCATCACCAAATGTGACAGTCGAGGTATCAACTAACATCGAAGTGATGCCATCGGAGAAAGCGAACGTGCAGCCGTTGCCTGTAGTGGACATGCAACCCTCGTCTGTCGTGGATGTGCAACTATCACCTAATGTCAAAGTGGAGGCATCAATTACTGTGGAAGTTGAGTTACCAACTAACATGGAAATGGAGCCATTAGCCGAAATGAACGTGCAGCCGTCACCGGAAGGGAACATGCAACCATCACCTAATGTGACAGTCGAGGCATCAACTAATGTTAAAACCAATCCGTTGCCAGAAGTGAAGGCGCGGTCATCAGGTATCACGAAAACCAATCCATCACCAACTCCGAATAAAAGTACATTTAAAAGACTTGCAAAAAGAATAGGTACATGTTTATGCTGTAACTAGCTTAGAGATAAAAGGTCGAACAATTCAAGAACTAAGTATTGAAAATCTTCATTATTATGTTACAAAAACTCAGGACAATCTAATGGTAAACCATATTTCATTGCAGTACATTTTCAGTCCCAACAAATGGATTATTTGATGATATAAGTTTACAAGTTCTCAAGTTCTATTGATCCTACAGGAGAATTATTTGTTAATAAAGAAACACAATCATCCCAAACTTTCTCACTTCTTTGCCAAATTAAAACTTTGGTGTACTTGAAATCTGGTGATGATGCCAAAATATATCTTGTCATGTCTTCATGGCATTGTTTTCCCACAGAATAAACAAGGCCATTACAACATCCATCACTAGTTGTTTGATTACCAACAAATATACTAAAATATATATCTTTACCACATGTTTGGTACAAATATGATGAACAATCCCTTAAATAGCTTTCATAAGATGTTAATGGTCTTTGTGCATAATCATTTGTAGCATGAGAATCATTTGTTTCTTGAACAATAGTTGAAAGTCCAGATTTGACTAACAAAAGAAAACAAGCAACTACTATTGGTGATAGTTTAAAGGAGATAACTGAAGCCATGGTTCAATTTTTTTGGAGATATATGGTTAAGAAATGACTCTAATAAGTTGTTGATGGATTGTTAATGATGAAATAGGGTATATATAGCTTAAAATAGTTAATATTTCCTTTGTTTGGTTTTTGAAAACTATAATGAAACCAAAATTTTAAGGATGTTAGAAGTTTTCCAAAACCTCTATCATTCAATTCACATGTTGGCATGTTACACTTTTGGTTCATTAATTAAAAACGTATGTTTCATTGTATGAAAAAAAAAGGTTGTAAGTTTATATTAAAAAATTATTGTTACAAAATTTCATAGAAATTATATGCTAAAACAATCTGATAAAATAAATAGGAAATACACACTTCAAATTCTATAAAAAAAATTAGTTTCAATCAAGTAGTTAGATTAGTGGTTAGTGAGTTTCAATTATGTACGAATTATTTGAAAGAATTTGAATTCCAACAAAAATTATGGATCATACTTTATCTAGAAAATGAATGCTCGTTTTTCTTAAGTCAGATGGTTAAGACAAAAGTAGTAACTGTGTCAAAAAATAAAGGACAGTAATAATGTTGTCTCAACATAGTTTAACGTAATTAACTTTTTCTGAGAAAAATTAATTGGCTTGAAAAAAAAGAAATATTAAACAAATTAATTATAATAATTTAATAAATAAATTTGTATTATAAAATTCCTATTAAAAAAAGGCAAAATTTTAGCAATTTTAGTAACATGTTGTATATCCTAATCTCTGTTCGACGAACTCTAATTTTCTTAATGAAATAAAATGATAATTTGTACTGATAACGGGTTTAATGTAATTGCGCATGAATGAAAATGAACGAAAAATGAAATGAATAAATTAGGCCTAAACGTAGTAATATGATGCAGTTTGGTTTGTATAAGGAGATTTATGATCATTACCAAAGTAAAGTTTATGGTCTAGAATAATTTTGTTATTATTTTTTCTCTTGTGAGTAAAGGCTTTGCTTGAGGACAAGCAAATGTTCAAGTATGGGGAGTTTGATAACTATATTTTACACTGTATTTTCCGACTCTATTCACTTTATATTTAGTTCATTTTGTCATTTATTAAGTAGTATTATGCCGGTTCTGCTTTTTTGTTGCAGGTATTTTTTAAAGATAAGAATTCGGACAAGAAACCGACAAATAAGGCAAAAGGGCAAAGAAAATATCAAAAATGCAAGTTTCTGGTGCATGGCGTTCACCATGGTCTCATGGGGTTCGCCATATACGGATGTACCCCATATGCCACATCAGCAACTCGATTGACCATGGTGTTTATCATGGCCTTATGGTGTTCCCGATGGCTGCGCAGTTCATAAAAAAATAGGAAACAGATCGAAGTAGTCCATACCAACTTCCCTACTTTACCTCCATGCTTCTACCACGGCTTGGGACACTTTTCAAGAACAGTTAGCAGTATATAACAATTGCTTTCACCAAGTTTTGGGGGATCCAAGTTCATACATTCAAGCATATTAGTTTTAAGCAGTAAATTACTTTTGCAAAGTGTTAGAGCTCTCACATCGGGGGACTACCACACCATTAGTCTTAATAAATTCATATGTAGCTTGGATCAGGGTGTCGACATTCTTATTTTCAGTTTTCCTTATTATACTTGAGGAACCACGAAGTTTAATCCAGCTTTATTTCCACTTTCGTTATTCAGGTTCTTTTAATTACAATTTTTATAGTTTTTTATTCTATTTCGCATGAGCTTCATATATTATTTTTGTTGTGGTTACTCTTGTACCGTTACCATACTTGCAATAGCTTATTTTAGATTTTAATCATGTTTATGTTCATATTTAATAATTACGATTGTATACTTGGTTCAAAAGCTATGTTTGGCTAAACTGTTTTGAGTTCGATATGTGAGGACCGTTGTTTCGGCCTGAGTCGGTAATGATTTGGCGTAATACCTTTTTATAAGAATTATTTTTATGGTTTGGTTTTTAATTTAATACTTTAAAAGGTTTTTAATGATGGAAAAAACACCAAAGTTTCAAATTAATAAAAATGAGTGTGAGGTTTGTATCATAGAGTAAAAACCAAAAATCAATTTTAAACACAACGAGAGCGCTTTAGAATTGATTAGAACTTATAGGTTTTTTAAAAAGTATTTTGTAACTTGAATGGGAGAGTGAGAGCAATCATTTGTGGTTTTGAAATATAAAAACGAGAGTGTGAGACAAACATTTTAAAACTGATATGTTTTTCTAAAAAAAACATTATTTTCTAACTTAATATACGCTAATGAATTGTTGAGTCCCTGAAATACATAGGGCATTACATACCGGTCTTATCTTCATCAATTATTTTCATTAATTCTAAATTCTATTTGATTTTGCATAAAATTTCAATTTCATTAACCTTAGATTAACATTGCATCAATGATTTTGCATAAAATTTCAATTTCATTAACCTTAGATTAACATTGCATCAATAGGAAACAATATGACTAATTATTAGTCCTTTTGTGGGTTCGATATCTAATTAAAACTACAATCGGTATTTTCGTGCACTTGTGGATAGACCCCACCATCCAATTTTTCCACTTGGACATAAAAATTATCGTGTTAGCTTCCTAACGCAACTAACAAACATCAAACAGACTTACAAAGCTCTAGATATATACGAAATAAGTCGATCAATACTATTCTGCATTTTTTCTGCGATTTCCTTTCAGGAATTTCACTCCTAAGCTCATTTTTTTCAACTTAAATTTATCTCAAACACTATAACACCCAAAACAACTTATTTGAGTTTCAAACACAATAAGTCAAATTACTGCCATAATCTCTTCACATATCTATCAGTTAACATCAAATTTAAATTTAACCATTTAATAGTTCATGATCAAGGATTTCTATACTTCACAATCCCCTAAAAACTTTCAAACATCAACAATGATGAAAAATACATGAACACATAAAAACATAATTTTATTCGCATATTAACACATGAAATTCAACACACATAACAACACATTCAAATAGAATCATCAAATTCAAGATCATCAACAAAATCAATTATTTCTATTGGAGGTTAGGAACTTCTCTACCCTGCCTTCTTGCATAAGCCCTTATTATTAAAAGTCATTTCCACTGTTACCTTTGATTTTCAGCCAAAGATTTTCAAAAATGATGCTTTCCTTCTTCCTTAGCCTTTTCTCTCTCCAAGCTCTTTTTCTCCAACTTTGTTTTCACATATGGACCAAAACATTCCAATTCTCTCAGCTCCTCTCTTTATAATAACAAAAATCCTTAATTGGGTCTTCTGTATTTTATCCTCACTTATTCACAAAATCTCACTTTGCATTTTTCCTTGTATTCTATTTACTATCTGAAGATACATCTCCTGATCAATTTATCTCAAACTAAATGCATCTCCGTATATAATTAAGCCAAAAATATATCTCCTAACTAGATTTTGAAAAAAAAAATAAGAGTCAGCTGTGAACATATTTTGGTGTGAAAATGGTGCATCCATAAATGCACTTCCAAATTTTGAGGGACATTTTTAGATTATCTTAGGGTGCTTCTCCCACCCCACCACTTAGAGTGGGTACAAGCAATTCCCTAATAATACCCACACACTGGTGGCTTCAACTAATACCTACCAGATAGGATTATGTCATTTGCACGAAGTAAAACTCATTAGTTTCTACTGTCAAAAACAAAATTTAGGTAGTTTCTTGACGAGTAAGGATCCTCCCCATTTCTCAAAAGAAAGGAACTAGGAACCAAAGCTTGTAAAATAGATTTCTATAATCCTGTCACCAGCTAAAGTATAATAATCCCTCTTTTGTTTTAGAGTAGTCGGATTATAGGATGTTACAAAGCAAAACAATAATCGTGTATTTTCATTAACATAACATGTCACACTATCAAGGATCCATATCAAATTCCCCTTGATAAAAGTTGCAGTAAAGTTGCTACTATATTAAGTGATACATTACATCAACCCATGAATAGCCATGATTTACGAGAATTGAATGAAACTTTACTCAAATTTCTTAATCAGTGATAAGTCATTTAACATCTTCTCAATTGCTTCGTCATCCTGAGCACGCCCTCTTGTCTGCATTTTAAAAATTGACATAATGTAAAAGATGTATTAGTTGTTATTACACAAATGTAGTGCCTAAAATGCATAACTTGTTTAGCAGCTTCACAAAACTCCATAAGTAGCACTTAACAAAGTGCTACAATTTTAAACCGCAATATGCAAGCATGCAAGAATATTTTAAATGTCAATCCGCCAATCAATTATTTGAAAGCTACAGCCATATAGAGGAAACTTTAATATACAATTGGGCAGAGAAGGAGAAACAAATAATGTCTTACCTTGATAGATGGAACCATAGCAATAGCTTCCTCCACAGTTTCTGGGCAAAGATTGCCTAGGACACACAGCTGCAATAAATCCATTCAAACAAATAATTGTATACTGTAAACATGTGAAATTATAACTTCATTTCTTTATTCCGAATAAAATGTGAAAATGCACTTCTAAACTGAATTCGATGAAGGGAATAAGCATATTACCTCAAACTCAGCCAACTGATATCTTGCCAGAATTCTTATGTATGTTAAGATCACAATTAGAAGCAAGACTTAAAAAATTTAAAATTTCAAAGTTTCGTATTACTTGGGTACAATAGTCCCTTAATATATCAAAAGATAGAAGGAGGTGGTAATTAAAATAAAACTCATAATCTAGAAAGCCAAAAGGTCAATCAAGAAACGAATGAAAATAGGTCAATCATTACTTTGAAAGAATGTCATGGACTCGAGCACAAATTTGATTGGACTTAAATGTATGAACAGTGAAATGGGTTCATCAACTATTTTTTGAAGGATACTCTCGAACTTGTCTAACAGCATCAGGATTTTTATAGCGGCTGAAACGCTTTACATACTGCAATGACTTTTCAAATACCCTGAAAAAAGAGAGGAAAAGAACATTACTATAAGGTGCGGACTGCAACCAGAAACATTGTCCCTCTTCCATCTAAACATCAGTGTCAAATCCACCACCGGAAAGATATTTATTGTGATTGAAATTGGCAAGTTGAAATGTGATTTAATGTCAGTATCTCTATAGCTTCAGACACCAGAGCACACTCTTCTTGCAGCACAACAACAACAACAACAACCAAGTCTTATCCCACTAAGTGGGGTCAGCTACCTGGATCAACTTTCGCCAGAATATTCTATTCATAATCATGCTTGCTTCAATCCAAATTGTTAATCTCAATATCTTTCTTAATAAGTTTTTTTATAGTTGCAATTGTATTAAAATACAAGATCTCTAGGGGAATAAAAATGCTATGCATAAACATTGAGAAAGGATTTGAACTCACTGAGAAACTTGATTGACGGCATCATCAGATGACTGCTGAAGCTGCTCATATTTGTGCTCCAGAATCAATGAAACTTCACAGTTCATCAAACACTTTGCTTTCAAAAACTCTGAAAAAACCAATCACGTTCAACCAATCAAACATAACTAACCACAACTACAGCGTCTATCAAAAACCCTATCATTTAACGAACGGTGAAATAAAAGAGCTAATGTGCAATAATTTGATATTTGAGAGAAGAATTTGTGGAAGAAATTATAATGGGATTACCGTCTCCGATTTTTAGCTCGGCGGCGTTTTCCTCCTCTTCGCCAGACATGGTTATGAAAATTACGATTCAGTCCCTGTGTAGAATTGAGTTAGGTCAGAAGAGAATCAGTAATTTTGGAGATTTGAAAGAAAATATGAGTCAAAAAGAAGGAGAACGATGATGAGATTGCGAAGAAGAAAAGTTGCAAGGAACTAACCAGAATCAAAACGGCAAGAGAGATTGAGCGTTTTGAGTTGTTCAGCTGGAGCAAAGGAGAGAAACCCTCGTTTATAAACGTTTTGGACAGCGTTTTCTCTTATATGAGAAGTGAGGCCCCCTTTTTGTTTTATTTTAGCTTAGGTTGGGACAGAGATTAACTCCAAGGGGTCGGAAGCTTGAGTCTTGAGAGAGTGTTCCTCTCAAGATTTTGAGTTTATTCGGGTTCAAATAAGCTCATTTCAATCGGATACGAATGTAGTGAGTTGAGTTTGATCTGGTCTCAAAATAGTGAATAAAATTTGGAAATAAGATGATGACATATTTAATTTGTGTAGGAAAAATTTGAGTATGGATTTTTCAATGGAGATTTTAGGTGTTTAAGTATGGATTTTCTCTTTAAAAGACCGTTAAGAAACTTAACTTGTTCATTTGAATAAGTTTTCAAACCTGACAATACATGGTTAAGGCTGTTTTTGGATTTCAAGAACTGGGATCCACTTGAGAATCAGACCAGTAGATATGGCTGATTGGACCTGGCCGAAACATGGCATGGATCGGGAATGGTTAAATTTTTAATTTGATTCCCGAATGAAGATTCGAAACAATTTTCAATGAGTAATCGAAACCAATAATATAAAAAAATTTTTAATTTTTTTTCTCACTCTTCTCTCTTCTTCAATCACTCTCCCCATGTCTGTCCTTCCTTCTTCGCCTCTAACGACCTCCTATTCCCCTCCTTCTTTCGCATCAAGCCAAATAATTTAGATTGTTGAGTGTTACTGATTTTATTTGTTCTTCTTCTTCTTATGTGATTCGTGAGTGTTTGAGAGAGTTAAAGTTAATCGTTCAAGGCTTCTGCTTAATAAACTTGTAATGTATTCAACCTATTTTGTTTTTTTTGTTTTTATTATACTATTGTTAATCTTTACCATGTTTGCACGTTTGATTTGATGAATCGTTCTTTACCGTGGTTCTTTTGACCTAATTTTTTAAACCTAAAATGTTATGTTACATTGTGACCTACTCTTTTTTTTTATACCTAAAATGCATGTTACAATTTTGACTTGAGTTTTGTGTTTCCTGTTTGATTAATGATAATAAAGGGCTAGGGTTTTTTGTTGCTGAATTTTGTGCATAATAAAGGTCCGGCTAGGGTTTTGAATAATTGTTTGTCTTTTATTCTTAATAAAGTAAGGCTTTTGTTGTTGAGTTTTGTTCTTATTTCCTATTACATTATTTTTGATTGATTGTATTTTCTTCCATGTCTTTTCAAGATTCCTCATCGATTCCAACCATGAATGATCTTATTGATATTAATATGTTGCTTGATGGGATTGGAGAATAGGAGACAATGGATGAAGGTAACTTAGAGATTAGTGGAATGATTAATTTAGAGCTTCTAGTTCCAACTGATAACACTACTCAAAATACCACCATTGAAAATATTGTTACTCAAAATAACACTACTCAAAATACTACCACAATTGATGGGTCAACTCCTCAAGATGACAGAGATCATAGTTCTCAGAGTTAGAGAAATGCCTTTGGTAAAACTCCTCGTCCCAAAAAAAAAATTGTTGTTCATACTGAAAATGGTGCTTGACGAATAATATGATGGCAATAAGAAGTGGAAGTGCATATGGTATGGTAAGCTTTACACTTATGATATGAAGTGGAAAAGTACCTCTAATGGTAAGAAACATCTAAAAGCTAGTATTCAGAAAAAGTTGAGGTTGAAAGGTAATAATGACAAAGAGGTTGCAAAGTCTATGTTAAACATAGGTGGTAGCGATAATACTCCTAATTTGGAAACCTGGACATATAATCATGTCAGGGTTAGAGAAGTTGGATCTCATATGACTGGGAAGATGTTCATGATATTGGCAAATTTTTGGAGGTTTTTGTGATGTTACATCAATTATAAGTGACACCTCTTTACCCTACTGCTAATTTGTTTTTGTCTGAGCTCTATAAGGTGAAGGTTCTACTTGATAAACCTCCAAGCATCTCAAATAATTCTCAACTGCAAGCACTTGCTAATGAAATAAAGTTGAAACATGACAAATATTGATCAAAGTCTAATACATTGATTTCTATTGGTGCAGTTCTTGATCTAAGGTATGTACATTAATTAAGTTGTCATTGCATTGTACATTAGGTAGCTTGATATCTTGCCTTGTGATTCAATTTAGACTATGATGATTTCTGTTTGATATGAATGTTATATATCTGAGGCCAACTCTGTATGTTTAGTATATATGTTACTTTGTGATTAAATTTAGCCTATGATGATTTATGTTGATATGAGTGTTATATATCTAAGGACAACTTTGTATGTTTAGCTATACATGTTTCCTTGTAATTCCATTTAGCCAATGATGATTCATGTTGATATGAATGTTATATATTTGAGGTCAACCATGTATGATTTGTTTAATATGTTTCCTTATGGTTCAATTTTGTCTATTATGATTTATGTTTGATCTCATGTTGTTCCTTAGTGCCTATGATGAATTATGTATGATATGAAATATTCTACGAGGCCAATTCAACTTCTGAATGTGTTGTCGTGATTAATTATATTTTATCAATTGTGCATTGTGTTGCATTGTGAGTTGTTACTTAATAACGTTTATGATTCAATTAGATTGACTTGTGAATTGTGATTTAATAGTGCCTACGATGAAAATTATGTTTGATCTGCTTCATTTAATTATAGTATTTGAGGCTTATTCTGTTACCTCCTTGTGAGTTTTGCGCCTATGATGAAAATTAATTATGAGGCTAAATATGTCGCCTTGTAAATATGTTACCTTATACTCTACTTGATTCAATAAGTATAAGATGATCTTCATCAAATTGGTATATCTCATCTTGTATTCAAATCCTACTAAAGCAACAACCTATGAACAATAGTTGTCCACCAACTTAAATTCCCTCTTCCAATTGTATCAAGATACCTATGAAACCAATTATGAGATTGCCCATGTACCTGGAATTCTAGAAGTAGGATTTATTTTTGGGTTGGGAATGGAGAATTTTGAGAGGTTTTTAGGAATTGTTGTGGGTAATAATAATACATCTTTTTTTGTTTTCAACTTTTGTAAGTTTTAAATCAATTAAAAATAAAATAAATCCACGTCATCTAACGATGTACTAGTTGGCATGCCACATATGCACAAATTAATAGAATTTGATAAAATTTGACGGAGAAGACTAATGTGATCAACATAATGATATTTAAGGGACTTAAAATGAACATTTTTTATATAAGGGACTAAAGTAAAATCTTAAATTAAGTTAAGAGACAAAATGATGCATTAAACCTATCAATCGACGCCTCAAAGATTTTGTCTAACATCATACATACAAAAAAAGAAGGGACAATGAAGACGGATAATAGAAAATAGGACCACTCATGAGAGTAGTTTTATTTATTTAATCCAACGAGAATAATTTGTGTACATACAATCAAGAAATAAGCCTTTAGATTTTCAAACTACAAAATATAAGCAATCAAATCAAATACTTAAGGATTTAATTGAAATACAACGACTGTGTAAAAACGTTCTACATCGTCAGTGAATCACAACCATTGATTTATTTGAAAAGTTTGACTTTAATTTTAATTTCGTTTACAATATTAAATTTTAAGTTATAATGTATTGTTGGTGTAAATTTTTTTACACTAACAATACATAACAATTAAGCTCAATACCTAATGTCTCATAAAAGACGTAACAGTGTGTACAAAAATGTAAAAAGTTAACTTTTGTTTAAATTTTTTAAACATAAAACAATATTATATTTAATTTCTGAAAATTGAAAGAATAACGTTTGACATAAACATAAAAAAACCAACAGATATAAAGTGAAAAATTAGAGGATCATTTCTAATTGATTCTAATCTATTAGATACATCTCAACTTGAAAGAGTCAGATATTATAAATTTTCTTCCCTCTCCATTTAAAAGAATGAAAAATTAACTAAAAAAATGATATTGAATGGAATGGATTCCATCACACACCACTCCATTTATTTTTTGTAAAATTAAACAATAAAATGTATTTCCATTCCATTATCATGTTTATGTCCTACAAAAACTTGTAAAAAAAGAACGAATATAATTAAGGATATAAGCCTAAAATTTATTCTCATCCCACAAAAAGTGAGCACAAGGTGGAAAAAATCCGAAAACATTTTAAAGACACAAAAATTTATGAAAATTCAGATATCTTTAAAAGTCCAAGTACAAAACAGAACAAAACATATACATTAAAAGATGAGGTCATAACAGAATTTACCAGACAATTAATAGACATCCCAATGTACCAGACAATTATTACCACCCTACCTAAAAGAACTCTATAATTTTGTAAAAATTTAATAATATAATAACAGAATTTAATACAAAATTAGCGAGTCAAGAACCCGGTGCTCATTTCCAAAACTCGTCGTAACCTTCTCGGTACTATCCGTTTCTTCTTCCTCTCCTCTTCCAAATTTCTCCATTCCCAATTCTCTCTTTCTCAATTCATTCACTCACATTACTATATAGATACACAAACTATACATACACCTATAGTTATAGCGAGAGAAAGAGAGAGGGTAAGAGAAATGCCGCCAAACCCTGCGGAGGTGAAACAAGCGGAGCTTTTGAGAAATGACGGAAACAATTACTTCAAGAAAAGCCGTTTCGGAGCAGCAATCGATGCCTACACTCAGGTTCTCTTCGATTTTCTTCTTCCGTTATCGTTTACTTTTTTTTTAGGTTTTTTTTTTTGAAATGTTTCGATTTTGACTAACCTATTTTGTTTTTCATCGCAAAGATGAAAACTTTGTTCAGTTCCTTACATGGGTTTTTCTTTTGTTGTGATTTTTTACAGGCGATAACGTTTTGCCCTAACATTCCGGTTTACTATACGAATCGTGCTCTGTGCCATCTCAAGCGCAAGTATGTATTTTGTTCTTCTTTTGGGTGTTATTTTGTGCTTAGGGTTTTTGATGTTGGTATGTGATTGGATTGTGGTTTTGTATTAGGGTTTTAAATTCGGTCTGCAATTGGAATTGTGGTTAAAACATTGTGATTTTGGAGGGTTTATTGATCGTAATTGTGTTCACATTAGCTTTTTCTGTAGTATCAATTTGACTTCGATTTTGAAATCTATGTCTTTTGTTGTGTTTGGTTTGTTTGTAGTGAATGGGAGAGGGTTGAGGAAGACTCTAGAAGAGCAATTCAGCTGGACAGCCATTCGGTTAAGGTTATTGTAGTTGATCTGTTTCTTGCTTTGTAATTCCTTTTGTCTCACTCGTTGTTGATTCGATGGCTTCATTCATTGGTTAATCATATTGAATTTTATTTTGAATGAGTTTCGGATGAGTTTGTTTGCATGTTTAGTTGTGTGGCGGGATAAATTTATTTATGTGCATATGCAAATTTGTTTGTTGATGGCAACGGATTCTTGAAATGAAGCTTTTCTCATTATTCTAGAGGTTTTTTTTTATAGAATGATTACGTAGATTATATTTTTAATTGTGAGTTTTGTAAAAACAACAATTGGATTTGAAGATTTTATCTGTCCCCTCCAAAATCTTTCTCCAATACAAATGTTTTAGTTCCCCTATTTTGAGGTGATGTCGTATTATGAAGAAAAATAAACTCCCTTATTCAAGTTGATAGACTATCTTTTCTTCTACTTCTCGTTCCTCCTTACCTTTTTCACAACACATTCCCTTCCCTTCCTAAACTGCCAAACTGACCCTAAGTGTATTTCACCAGTTTTCACATAGGATCTATTCTTTTCAGAATGGTTTGGGAAATTTAAATGACTCATTTTATTCAGTGGTTGGTTGCATAAGTACTAGCTATACTTGGTACTTTGCAAACTAGTTATGGGGTTGACAGAGGTGCAAAATAGGTTGTGTTGAAGTGCCATTTTAAATCACAAGCAGCACTTTCTTTTCCTTCCACTTTCTTAGTGGTCATTGTTATTTTTTTTTTCTTTCAATTCTACCAACCCAAACTTATACAGGTTGTCTTAGTTTGAGAAACAAGGTTTTTTCTAATTTCTTTTAATAGAAAAATTGGCCAGTCTAGTCTTCGTATCTTTTTGGCTTAATATGCTGCGTATCAATTATCAAATCATGGAATGGGGTTCTCTTGTGTGTATTTTCTTGATTTTGGTTTATGACATTCTTAATGCTTTATTCTGGGATACAACCGTAAAATGTCTTATGCTTTTGATACCTATGTAAGTTGACAATCTTTGTTATAAGCCTTTAAGATAATGTACAGCTGTCTTGATATTCTTGGAGCAAACTTCAATTTTTTTTATTTTCATATTTAGATTTGTATATTGCATTATTGACTAAATGATGCCGAGTTGTGTTTTAGTCAAACATAAATTTGGGGGATCTAGTGCATTAACTACCAATACATCTATATGTTTTGCTTTGATTAAATTTTGTAAGGAGATTCTATATCTAATTATCAACTTTAATACATGTGTATAGTAATTGTTTCCTCAAGCAATATCTAGAGTTTGGTAAAATCACCGGCTGTGTGAAAGTCTCTCATTATATCTTATATTTACTGGTAGTTAGTTCTGTAAAATGGTTGCATCTTTGTGCTTTGTTTTGATTATCTTGGTTCTGGCTAAATCTTGTGTATATATTTCAGGCGCACTATATGTTGGGACTTGCATTGCTACAGAAACAAGAGCTTCCGAAAGGAATCAAAGAATTGGAAAAGGTTTGTATATCTGTTTCATTCAAATCCCATTAATTTGTTATATCTGTTTGAGTAAATTATGTGGTGCTTCATAGTATGAGCCTTTATTTATTTTGAAGTGTTTAACTGCAAAAAAATTTACTATTTTCTGTTTGCCATGAACTGGTGATGTTATACATAATACAAATTGAGGAGTCCTATTATAGTGTATTAATGCCAGTACAAGTCCTATCCCATTAATTTTTACACTTGGCAGTCTCCCCTTTTTCTTCCATACAGAAGGGTAGTTCAAACCGATTTTAAGCAAAAGCTCCGTGGATTTTTTTTCAAATTTTAATTTATCTAATTCTTGAACTCTCCAGTCGTCCGTGTTTTTTTTTTTTTCTGGTAATATTGTGAGTTGCACTATCATGTTCAATCTGGTTGATATTTTATGAACATCCATGGATTTTATGTGAAGGATATACTATTTTCTTATATTCCTAACAAATTAAATTGAAAAATGAGAAATCAGAAACAGATGTCTGAGGAGACTACCTTATCATGACCTTAAGGTTCTTCTATCATTTAAATTTTGTTACATTTGATTGAATACAGCTTTCCTGCTGATTTTACTGTGTGATACTTTTAATGAGATATTAACATTGACTTACCCTCAATTTTTAAATGAACGATGACTCTTTTGCTGTTTGTGGTCATAATTAAGGCTTTGAATCTTGGGAGAGGTGCCAATCCACAAGGTTATATGGTAGAAGAAATATGGCAAGCGCTTGCAAAAGCAAAATACAAAGAGTGGGAACATGCATCATCCCAGCGATCTTGGGATTTGCAGAACTTAAAGTATGTTGTTCTGGTGATTGTCTTAGTTGCTGATCAGTTGTATTTGTTATTTTAATATAAATTATTAACTACAGCACAATTTTTTCCAGCCAAGTTTCAACTATTTATTTGTTAGTAAATATTGTATTATCATGTAAAATGTTATTATCACAACATGTATTCATGTCTCAGAGAAGCCTGTGTGTCTGCTCTAAAGGAAAAAGAATATATCTCTGAGTCAGAAGGATTTGTAGATGATGCTGCTACTTCCTATTTGAAACGTTTGGAGGCTATTGAAAGAGTTTTCAATAAAGCTGCAGAAGACGACATACCAGCTGAGGTTTTTACATGACTTTTCTTTTTAGATAATAGATTCAAGAAGTAATTAGTATGTTATTAACCACGTAAATTGGATTGTTGAATCTACAGATTCCCGATCATCTATGCTGTAGAATAACACTTGATATTTTTCATGATCCTGTAATCACTCCAAGTGGACTTACATATGAGAGGGCAGTGCTTCTTGATCATCTTCAGAAGGTAATGTGTTTTACATGTTTTGTACTAATTCAGATGTATTTTTCGATTTTCGTGAAGTTGAATTGCGCTCATTTAACTGGTCCTGTCATAGGTGGGTAGTTTTGATCCAATCACAAGGCAGCAACTTGATCCGTCACAACTAGTACCAAACTTGGCCATTAAGGAAGCAGTGCATGATTTCTTGGACAAACATGGATGGGCTTACAAGATAGATTAACAAAAGGTTAAGTTGTAAATTGACAGTTTGTGACAGGTTTTGTTTGCTCAGGAAATTTAGCTGATTACTGACTGCTATACTGTTGCAAGTGTGGCCAATTCGAATGCTAATTTGTTTGCTGCTATTGTTCTGACTTTGAACAGCTTATTATGAAGTGTACATATATGGTTTTCGCTGTGATGTATAGTTGTCAAGTCCAGTTTGATCATCTTCAGAAAGTAATATGCATAGGCTTATATTTATTTGAATAAAATTGATTTTAAAAATTTTATTTAGTTTTTTTATTAGTTATTTTTTTAGAATTTAATTTTACATGTGCTTTTAGTTTCAGCATTAAAGAATTGGAAATCAATTCCTATTGGTTGAGCTATTATGATTACAAAAATTTAACTTTGATTGTGTTAAGTTTTCAGCCACTTTGGTCGAGTTTTATTACACTGGCGGCTGCGGTAAATTTGATCTAGGAAAACAAATAATGATAATTTAGTAATTGGTGTATTAGAACGTTAAAGTGAAAATTATCTTTCTTTAACTTGCTCCCTCAATTTAGATTACTTGCACGGCAACTTAAATAATATATGAAATGTGCTTGATAAATGGTCTCATAAGTATTGCAAATGGGTATTGAAATTTCTTTAGCCACACAGCCACTAGTAGTAAAAATTTGTGTATTGTGTTTTAGGGTTTTTCTCTTATTATTTTAGATTTCTAAATGTTGGATTTGTGATTTTGAGATGTTAGATTTCTGCATTTTCTATATTTTTAGGTGTTAGTTTTCTGTCTTATGTATTTTTGGAACCTGATTGTGTTAATCATGTTAACAAAAAAATATATTCAATTTATTTATTGATTGTTTACTTTCCAAGGTTGATGTAAAAAAATTAGCAGGATTCATATAAAAAAGTAACCTACTGTAATGTTTCATCACACTGTTTCACCATACTCTTAACTTCCAATGTTTCATTATAATGTTACTAACATTCTGTAACAAGAATTGATGAGGGATATTGAAGTAAAAATTAATCAATTTGAAAGTGACACGGAACAACAAATTAAATGTATTAGAGAGATATTGAAGTCATTAAATTTCAAAGTGAATCACAATTGAAGAGAAGGAATCACAATTGATGAGAAGGAACAGGAAAAAATATGTTGGAATTGTAGTGCTTTTGATTATTGCTTTGGTTATAGTTTTTTGTATTTGGAAGCATATAAAATTGTTCTAAGTGATTATGTGTTAAGACTATGGTCATATTAGAAATGTCATTCAAGTGCAAATTTTTAAGTTAAAGAATGAATAACCGGCTACCTCTCAAAACTTCAATTGACATTGTTGTTGGTTAACACTTCAAGCTCGTGTTTTAGTGGTCACAATGAAATTAACAACTCAAGAAATCAAGGTAGCTTTAGCATCTTACAATATGAAATTACAAAAGTTGTGTTGGAAAATATTTTACAAAACTGCAAGTATACTTTACAATATGAAATTACAAAAGTTGTGTTGGAAAATATTTTACAAAACTGCAAGTATACTGCACATCATATTCAAATAGAGTTCTTGCATATTCTTTTTAGTAGGGTGAAAAAGAATATTTGTGAGAGAATTGGTGATTCCAAATTTTAGAGTTCTTGCATATTCTTTTTAGTAGGGTGAAAAAGAATATTCGTGAGAAAATTGGTGATTCTAAATTTTGTATGGTTGTGGATGAAGCTCGCGATGAGTTTAAAAAGGAATAAATGACTCTTGTATTAAGATTTGTTGATAAAGTTAGTTCAATACAAGAGAGATTTTTTGATGTGACACATGTCAAAGACACCACATCTTTAATTCTTAAGGAAGCAATACATGATATACTTTCTTGACATAACCTTGATGTTTCGAACATTCTTGGTCAAGGGTATGATGATGCTAGCAACATGAGAGGAGAATGAAATGATTTACAAGCACTATTTATGAAGGACTGTCTTTATGCATACTATGTTAATAGTTTTGTTCATCGATTACAACTTGTGTTGGTTAAGTCATAAAGAAAAGTCAAATCAGTTCATAAATTCTTAGAGAAGCTGATTTTTGTTGTCAATGTTGTTTGTTCTTCCACAAAGTATCATGATGAGTTACAAGCTGTCAAATTAGAAGAAATTACATATTTGTTAGAGATTGTAAGTGGTAAAGGTGCAAGTCAAATTAGAAGAAATTTCATATTTGTTAGAGATTGATGAGATTGTAACTGGTAAAGGTGCAAATCAAGTTGATAATTTGAAACGAGTGGGGATATTCGTTGGGGGTCACATTACAATTCTAATTATAGCTTGATAAATATGTATGAAACAACTTGTTTAGTTTTAAAAAAAATCATAAAAAAAGAGAGGAAGTTATGCTACACGTGAGAATGCAAATAGTTTTTACAATTACTTGAATAATTTAATTTCATATTTATTTTATTAGGATAACAACTTTACTTTGTCTTGCATTACAAAAACAAAATCAAGATGTAGTTAATGTTATGCTGTTGATTCGTTTAGCCAAAGATCTTATTCAAGGCCTGAGAGAAAATGGTTGGGATATATTGTTTTACTAAAGTGAGATTTTTTTTTTGAAAAATATGATATTGAGATTCCTAATTTTAATATTTTTTAATAAGATTTGGACGCCCTTTTCTCGAAGAGAATCAAGTCTCAATTCAATTTTACTTTAAAGATAAAATCTTTCTCACTACTATTGACATTTATAAGAGTTGAATAATATATTTAGTGAGCAAGTAATGTATTTGTTTACTATTTCTTATGTTTTTTTTTTCTTTTAAGAATGAATATAAAGCTTTTAACATTTAACATTGATATCATTTATTCTCTAGTTGAAAAATATCATTCTATGGATTTTAATGATCAAGAGAAGAATAATTTACTATTTCAATCCTATTTTCTTTATTTGTTGCTTGCTAAACATCAAACTTGAATAATTTATCAACTATTTAAGAACAATAATTGGGGGAGGATCGAGCTATTTATGAACTATGTGTTGGCGCAACAATCGAGGGAGGGTCGAGCGAGGATCATTCTTAATTTTGAGACTTTCCGTTTGAGCAACACACCTTTATGGAAGACACACCACTTGTCCACCTAAAACCTTAAGGTGATAGGTGTGTGGGCTCTCTCACTTATATAGTGTTCAATCTTTCCTCTTCTTACCAATGTGGGACTTCTTCCTCACACTTGATTCTCAACAATCTCCCTCAAGTGTGAGTCACAATGCTCTCCCTCATGTGAAAGCTTTCTCTTCCACACACTCACATTTGTAATATTTTCAATACTCCCCCTCAAGTGTGAGTCTACCACAATGCCCCCCCTCACACTTGTATCGCCGTTGACTCTCTTCAACGAGACACCTTTACCTACATGCGAGCTTTTACCCTTTCCCATGTGGAGATTCCTTTCGATACAAGCAAGTCGGTCCCTATCTCGAAATCAAAGGCTTATGATACCAGTTGTTGACGCAACAATCGGAGGAGAGTCGAGCGAGGAACATTCTTAATTTTAGGACTTTCCGTTTTAGCAACACACCTTTATGGAAGACACACCAGTTATCCACCTAAAACCTTAAGGTGATAGGTGTGTGAGTTCTCTCACTTATATAATATTCAATCTTTCCTCTTCTAACCAATGTGAGACTTCTTCCTCACACTTGATTCTCAATACTATGCTCATGTTTGATTGTAACTAGATATGATAACATTTATTTTTTGATTGATAGACGACTCTATCTTTTTCAATAATTAAAATTATCAAAACTAATTTAAGAAATAAGTTAGATATTGAGTTTCTTGGAGATATCCTGATAATATATATTAAAAAAATAATCAGTGTAAGCATTAATTTTGAATCTATTATTAATGATTTCAAGGTACTGCTTAAAACATTATTTTAAGGTACTTTTAATTTATACAATTTAATTTTTTGATTATAAAATTTATTTTCATTTTATCTTAAATATTTTATAAAAATATTATCTATATTTCTTTATCTATAATCTTTATTTTATGTTAGGGGCATTCCAATTTTTTTTAGTTGGCTCTGACATTAGGTAGAATATTGATGCATTTTGAAATTTTATTTAATATTTATGTAGTGAGAAAAATTCTATTTGTTTTTATAATTGTGTAAAATAATTATCTTAAATTAGTAGGAAGAAAATCATTAGCACTTAAATGAGATGGCGAAAGTCTCTTTCAATTTAATCAGATATTCTGAATTCGATCTTCATCTTAAATATGTAACGATGTTAAATCTCTTAAAAAAAGTTTAATTATTTGTATAAAATATAAACTATATCTAAAAAAATCCTTACAAAATCGAAGATGACATTCATCAAAATTCGCTTAAACCTCAAACTAATAACTACTTGCAAATAAATCTCTAATAATTTTAAAATTTTATAAATTGGTCTATTTAATTTTAAAAATTAAAAATTAAAAATTACAAGACTCAACTTTTATACTTTTAAACATTATTCAAAAAACTTAACTATGAATCATGTAATACTTTATCTAACAAAAAAAATTAAAAAAATAATTTTTTTAATTAAATCATTTAAATTACTTGAATTTTAAATTCTCTAAAATTTCCAATTCACTCATCTAAACACATCTAAATGTGCCGAATGTAACCATAAATCAATTTTATGACGATGACATGTTTGTGATAAAAAAAGTTAAATTTAGTCGAAAAGTAATTAATATGTTCATAAATAGGTTCTTTTGCATATAATTTTTAAAATTTTTTAAAATGGATATAACTCAATTTTCAATTATAATATTACGCTTTAGAGATTTGACTCTAAAAACATTCGTAATTCAATTCAATTGTCACGCTTTTGAATATTTTTTTTTTTTTATTTTCATATAAATTAGTAAGTTAATTTGGTTAAGCCAAATTAGTAAGTTAATTTGGTTAAGCCAACTCAGTATTAGATTGTGCAAATTTTAATTATCATAATTTAAAAATGAAATTTCAGCAATTAGTATAATGTATATATTTCAAAAATTATTTCAACCAATATGGTCTCAAAAGCTAAATTCGTTAGATATAAAATTGTACAAAGTACTTAATTAAAATTAAATACATCAGGACCTACAGAGTTAAAGTTAAATACATTAGGATCTATTGATGCAACTTGAGGGATATTCAACAAAGAAGTAATACAATTATCCCAAACACTTTGACTCTTTTTCAAAATATCACTTCTGGTTTTCTCATATTTTGGTGAAGTCAAAACATATTTTGTCATGTCTTCATTGCATTGTTTTCCCACTCCATTCACAAGGTTAAAACAACATTCATTACTAGTTGTTTGGTTACCAAAGAATACACTAAAGAAAATTTCATCACCACATGAAGGATATACCTTTGATACACAATCCCTCAAATATTTTTCATATGGTGATAACGGTTTTTCAGTGGGAGAATTTTTTGATGAAATTCCAGTTCCAAATAACAAAGCAAAACAAGTTAATACTATTGGTAATAAACTAAGATTACAAAACGTTGCCATGGCTCAATATTTTTTGGGTTGAAGATAACTCAAAAATAGTTTTTTTTTTTTTTTTGTGGCTTGTTAATGTTAAAGTGAGCTATATTTATAGCTTAGAAGTAATTAATATTTGAATGAATCAGTTTTTGGATACTCTTAAAATTAAAACAAAAATTAATTGAATTGTTGTTTTGCAAGTTTTAAAACGTTCATAATTGTATTCAAATGTTACACATATAGTATGTTAAAAATATGAGTTCCATTGTTAGATAGTGATTGTCAGTTAGTTGATCTACATAAACATCTTTAATTATTTTTTACTTGTTTTATGTAAAGGATAAAACACTTGGTACCTCTATCAAAAATCATAGAACCTTTGAATTTTTTTTCCAAATGTTTCGATATTATCATTCAAATTAGTTACAAAGCTTAGCCAAATTAATTAAATTCAAACAAATATTTAGAACATGCTTTTTTACACTTGAATATCTAATTTAACATCTCCATGGGCAACACTCTTTATCTCACTTTCATGAGCCAACATCACATAACCACATTCATAGAGTATAAGAGTAGAATATACCCCCTTAGGGCATAAAATAAACGAGCTTAGACAACAGAACAAAACCGTTGCTTCAAAAGATTGCCCCACAAAACTAGCGTTGCCTAAAGGGATTGCTTGCAAAATAAACAATAGCCATGCATTTAAAGCGTTGCCTAAAATCTAGAATCTAAGAAAATAAAAATGAGTCACTAAAACACTTGAAATAATTGTTCCGTTATTCAACTTGAAAATTATCGGAATATTTTAATTAACTCTTCCGATAAGTAATTTAAAAATTTGATTATCGAAATTCTTTTTTCAAATTTTCCGATACATTAAAAAAAGTTTATCGAATAATTTTTAAAAGGTGTTTTGATTTATATATTTTTAGATATTCTAAAAACTTTTTGAAATGTGAGAAAAAAATGAAAATTTTCAAAATATGAATTATTTAAACAAGAGTATTTCGGTCCAAATTTTTTTCGTGTAATGGTAAAATTTTCCAATAACAATTGCCTTTGATTTGGTTTATATTTCAAGAATATCGGTTCTTGATTCTTTTCCTTGATTAAGTAACCAATGATTTATATGTATTTTGGATCTAAGGAAAGTCAACAAAATCTAAAAGCCAAATGAGTGTTTAAATAAGTGTGGTTGGATGAGTCCGAACAAGTAAAACCCATATATCCTTGGTTGTTCTATGGCGTGTTTCAAAAATCTTCAAACTGGATTTGAGTTTTGTGGTCAAAATTGGCTTGAAAAGGTTTTTAATTTTGTTTATGAAAAAGTAAATTAGCACGATAAATTAGAAGTTGAACTTAAAAAGAAGAAAAGTAAATAAGTTGTAAACTAAAAGGTTGAAATGTAAATGGCCTAAAAATTAAAGTATACATAAAGTAAAGAATTAAAAATGTAAATAAGTTGTAAACTAAAAGGTTGAAATGTAAATGGCATAAAAATTAAAGTATACATAAAGTAAAGAATTAAAGATGTATTGCTTAGAAAGATAAGTTTGATGAAAATATAAAGGAGCTTAAAAGTCTATGAAGGGGTATATTTAAAGTTCTATAAAGCTTAAGATTGATTCTGGTTAGGAGTAGCTTCAAATTTTAAGTATCCAATAACTTGTTCTCCTCAATAACTCTGGACTATGTTCTAGAAACTGTGCTCATATTCGATTGACATCCCGGTGAATTTTGTTTGTTGATTAATATTCTTTCACATGTAGATTAAATTGTAGCATATGTTAGAAAGTTCTTTGTAACAAGTATAGGGAATGTTGAAGTTCTTTGTTTGATGTAATTGAGCCTCACTAGTCTTATTATCTGTCAATTTCAATATCTTGTGTTGGTTGATAATTCGACACATCCAAAAGATACATATTTCAGGAAAATTGTCGCATTTTTTTTATTAGTCTGTGATTATTTTTTATTATGTGTCTTATATGAGACGAGTCTTATTAAGAGTCACATATTTTAAATTTAAATTGATGGATAGGGTTGAGTACATTTTCATTTTTTAAAATCTTGTAACTAGTAGTTTTACCATTGAGTCTATTCAAGTGATTCTATATAAAAGAACAATTTTAAAAACTCTTTTTACACTTTTAAAATCTATAATTTTGATCCAAAATCATCACATTATTTTTTAACACCCATAAGTATTCTTCGCATTCCTTCATTACATTAAAGTCTATAAAAAACACCAAAATATCCTCATCAAAGATGAATAATTTACACACACACACACACACACACACACACACACACACACACACACACACACACACACACACACATATATATATATATATATATATATATATAGAGAGAGAGAGAGAGAGAGAGAGAGAGAGAGAGAGAGAGAGAGAGAGAATTGGTAAGTTATATGAGAATGTGATAATGAATGACAACCATCAGATTTAAAAACGAAAGATTCAAATTAAATTGTGATCTTTTCTAAATCTTGTGTCATTAATAGGAAACAGAAATCATTAATCAAATTTTAAAAATATCTTTTAATCTCAACCATTAAATATAAATCTAACGATTGTTATTACATTCTCACATTCTCTTATAACTTACTCATCCTCATATGATATGTTCTTATATATATATATATATATATACACACACACACACACACACACACACACGCAGTTGAAATACTTTTGATTGAAGATTTTAGGGCTCAACTAATGACCTTTCGGCATGAAAACCCCCTGTATTACTTTTTTGGGTCGTCGCTTTGGCATTGAAGGTGTTCTTCATGACCCTAAACCATTTCATTACGAAATCTCTTCCGCCATATAACACCTCACATTTTATTATGACTATTGCATAAATACCTAAATGCATCGAGCTAGTAAAGGAAGCTAAAACGTCCTTGTAGAAATTCGTGGGTATTGCTAATTTCATATCTAGGTAATATGTGATAATTGACATGCCTAAGGTAGAAACATATTCCTTCTTTTGAAATTATAACACTCATAACTTCCATGTATCTTATGGAATGTTCGGTCATACACTCTTTGATGTGTCAACCATTATTGATCTTTTCCATAACATATATGTTACTAAACCCTTTGTTTATGTTGACCATATCTCACGAGTTTAAATTTAGTTACTATATTGATAACATATTTAATTTTCTATCACGTGAAGACCTAATGTGATATGTTTATGGAGGAACACATTTATTTCCTTCATAATTGGTTGTTGTACCAATATAATTTTATCAGGTCTTTTATAAAGGATAATGCTGAGTGAGAATCATAAGAATGCCATCCAAAATGGGCCAAGAGGTCGCCCATAACAAGGAATGTAGGCCTCTCAGAAGCAAAAATACGAGTCCCCTATAAGCGGCAATACATGTTTCCCTATTAGGCCTCATAAACTATTTTCAATACCTGTTTACCAAACAAATATGGGAGATGACATCTCCAAACAATAACTAACATAAGAGGTTAGTCAACATGGAAACCGTCTTCCCCAGAATTAAGGGACAATGAGTCTTCCATTAACCCCATGACTCTAATAATAGAATGATGGAAACCACTTTTTGGCTTCTAGACTAGGCCCAATGGTTCTTCTATAAATACCACGATTGTTTAATTAAGAGATATTCAATTCACGCATAAAACACCAATATACAAAGCTTATCACCAGTCCTTGTGAGCCTGCTCTGATACCACAACAACCTTAAAAACCTCTGACAATCCTACATCATAAGAGGTTGTCACATGTTGTACTTTTAGATAATATCATTACCAATCAAGGTTTTCTATACATGTTTTGCTAAGAAAGTTGATAAGAAATCCTCCTTTACCAGTTGCACTTAATTTTTTTTATAGAAAAGTTTAAAAATGGTTCATTGTGACCACAATATTTTATGAAGATGCTATATTATCTTCTGTATTGGTTTTCCTTCATTCATTAAGACATGTTAATTGACACGGTTGTTTTAGGATATTTCTTCCATTACCACAACCTCTTCATATTGTATCTAACACTAGAAGAAAGTATATCAAAAAAACTTTATGGATCTCTAATAGATCCAGTCAGAAGTTAGAGTCATGAGAATCATTCTTCAAAGAGAGGAAAAATATGTGATTTTTCATTCCAATCAATCTCACATTCAACTCTTGTCTCCTAGATATTTTTGTCTAATCTTTCAGAAAAACATGTCTAGAAACTTTAATTGAAAGATCAACATACAAAAGTGCTTGTAATAAAAGTTTTCACTTCACTTTGGATTTGATTTATTCTATGTGTATTTAATGATGTTTTTTTTTCCAGGCCAATGTGTTTGGAAATAAATGTGAGTTGTGTAAGTCCAATATTGCTTGGAAAAATGGAGGTTGAGCATTTTATAAGTGAGAAGACTCATACATATATCACCTTAAGGTTTTGAGTGAATATGTGGTGTCTCTCTCACTTATTTGGGTGAGTATTTGAACTTTAGGCGAGTGTTTAACCCAATGTGAATAATTTCCTTCATGATGACCCATCTATGGTATCAAAGTTGATGGTTCAAGTAAGGTACCAAATCATTATATATAAAGTCTTTCTGGAATAGTGATGGTCAAGCGACATATCTCATTAAAGTGCTCGTAACGAGTAAGGGTGTCTGCCAACGATGATACATGTATGTGGATGAAAGAGATTCTGCTTGAGGGTGAGCTTAAAGGATGAAGTCAAACTTGAGGGGGAGATTCTTTAAGAAATAAGTGTGAGTCGTGTATGTCCCACATTGCTTGTAAAAGTCGAGGTTGAGCACTTTATAAGTGAAAGAACCAATACACCTATCACCTTAAGGTTTTGGGTGAATGTGTGGTGTCTCTCATACTTATTAATGTGAGTCTTTGACCCTAGATGAATTCCCTCCCCTTCATAAACAATAAAGGAAAATGATATTTTCTAGTAGCATGTTTAAGTCTCAGGTAACCGATACACATCCTTAAGCCCATCATGACTCTTTTTTCGGAATTAACTCATTCTTGTCATTTGTAATCACCATCTTTCCTCCTTTATTTCGCACAACTTGAACTATACTAACCCACACACTATCTGAAATAGGATAAATCATTCTGGCCTCCAACAATTTCACCTCCCTTCCTCACCACCTCTTTCATGGTATGATTCAAGCGATGTTGTTGTTGAGCTATCGACTTGTAGTCTTCTTACATCATGATCTTATGCATACAATATGTCGGACTAATTCCTTTCAAATCAGATAACACCCAACCTATCTCAACCTATTAAGAAATACAATTACATTAAGACTATATACATGTGAATATCAAACTTCAAATCTATGTTTAGACATTGGTCTTTGATAGATAAAAACTTAGGTCAAAACTTGAAAGATATTTCTCAATAATGATTCAAACCTTAAATATAAAATAAAAGCAAAGATAATCATCTATATTTATCATTAACTAGCTCACATACAAAGGATCAAAAGAAATACATACTAGTTATATTAATTACATATAATCTTAACACAAGGGGGTTTAGCTACACGTCATAAGTAAGGTAATGTTACTGGTGGGGTACCACAGTACAGGTGCATATAAGATCTATTGTCCAGAAACAAATAAAGTTGAAATCAACAAAGAAGTTGTTGTGAAAGAGTAAGAAGTTTGAGATTGGAGCAAGTCCCAACCAACTTCTGATGTAGTAATAACTTCTAAAGACGAGTCAGAAGTTGAAAGTTCTAAAGAAGAGTCAGAGTCAGAAGATGATTCTGAAAACTCTGAAGATGAAGATGATGAATCTGATTCTGATGATGATCCAGAATTTGGTGGTGATCATGCTTCTGGAAGGGAAAACTCTGAAGACCTAGGTTTTGGAGAACAAGTTTAGAGGTCACAATGAATCAGAACCATACCTAGAAGGTTTGCAAATTTTGACATGCTGCAAGATACTGAAGTTGACTCAGAGGGAGAAGTCATTTAGTGTGCCATGTTAGTAGATTCTGAACCATTGGGTATAGAAGAAGCACTTAATAAGAAATTTAGGATGAATGCCATGAAAGAAGAACTTGAGGCTATAAAGAGAAATAAAACTTGGGGAGTTGACAGAGCTTCAAAGGGAGAAGAAAGCCATCTGCGTTAGATGGGTTTTCAAGGTGAAGTTTAAGCCAGATGGATCAGTTTGCAAGCACAAAGCAAGGCTAGTGGCCAAAGGTTTTCTTCAGAAACCTAGACTAGATTATTTTGAGGTGTTTGCTCATGTAGCTAGGTATGAAACAATCAGATTGGTGATTGCTTTAGTTGCAAACAGAAGTTGGCCGCTGATGCATTTGGATGTGAAGTCAACATTTGTAAATGGTCTATTACAAGAGGAGGTATACGTGTCACAACCTCCTGACTTCGTGAAAAAGAATCAGGAAGGAATGATGTACAAGTTACACAAAGCTCTGTATGGATTGAATTAAGCACCCAGAGCTTGGAATTAGAAGATTGATTCATTTTTCAAGAAGCAAAAGTTTCAGAAATGTGAGATGGAGTATGGTGTGTATGTGAAATATTTTGGAAGCAATATGATTCCAGTGTGTCTTTATGTTGATGACATATTGCTTACGGGGAGTTGTCCAGAAGACATAACACAGTTCAAGAAAGTGCTAATGAATGAATTTGAGATGACAGATCTAGGAAGTTTTGTACTCAAAGGAGGGTATCATTTTTCATCAGCTGAAGTATGAACTTGAACTTCTGAAGAAATTTAAGATGCAGAATTGTACAATTGCTGTGACACCATTAGAAACCAATCATAAATTAGACTCTGACCCTGATGGTGATTTTGTGGATGCTACAACCTTCAAGCAATTGGTTGGTACTCTTAGGTATTTGTGAAATACCAGACCGGACATTTGCTATACAATTGGAATGGTCAGCATATTTATGAGTAATCCAAAGTGGTCCCATTACCAAGCTGATGTCAGGATTCTGAGGTATATAAAAGGAACTCTGAAATATGGAGTGCTATTTCCCTCTGGAAGAAAGTCAGAACCAAAACTAGTGGGCTACTCTGATTCTGACTGGTATGGAGATAGAGTTTACAGAAGAAGTACCTCTGGCTACTTGTTCAAGTTTCTGGGAGGTCCTATTTCTTGGAATTCCAAGAAATAACCTGTTGTGGCCTTGTCAACATGTGAAGCTGAGTATATTTCAGGCGCTGTAGCTGCATGTCAAGCTGTTTGGCTTCTGAATCTTCTGGAGGATTTGAAGATTGTGATAGAGAAACCTCTGAAGCTGTTGATTGGTAACAAGTCTGTAATCAATCTTGCCAAGAATCCAGTGTTGCATGGAAGACGCAAGCATATTGAGATGAAGTATCATTTTCTCAAAAGTCAAGTATAGAAAGGAGTGTTAGAAGTTCTGCACTGCAACACCTAAAAGCAGCTGGCAGATGTTCTGACAAAGGCTATCAAGACCGACCGGTTTCTTCGTTTAAGAAATGAAATTGGTGTTATTAGTTTTTGATGGATATGAATTAAGGGATGGTGTTGAGAATAATTCATATCCAGGACTTTTGAGGGTCAGTCAGAAATTCTGATGTTCAGTATATCCAGAAATTCTGATGTTCAGTATATCCAGAACTTCTGATGTTCTGATTCCTAAACTTAATTATTAAGTTTAGTTTTAAGGGTACTTTAGTATTTGTTAGTTTGTACTGTTAGTATCTTTTATCTTGGTCACCAAGATTAATTTTAATTAGGGTTTACGTGACATATTTACTATTGATCATTTTTGTGTATAAATAGGTATTCCTATGTTCTTAATAAAACAACAATCTTTATTTCTTTACTCTTTCGGTAACTGTCATTCTCTTTTATTCTTCCATCATTCCAATCACTTTTATTCTTGTGCACCAACACTCGGTAGACCAATGTCTCCACGTCAATTATAGACACGATGTTCTCGGCAGTTGCAGCAAGGTACCTCCCTAGACGAGGTTGAAATATCATTTGGGTAGTGCCACCCTAAGCAACAAGAAGATTGTCAGCAGATTGAAATGAATACATTATCACTTCTATACATAAGCTACTAAGGCATGTGTATAGAAAAATAAGACTAATTGTAAGATTCTACCTTGGAGTCTCTAGCACAACTGCCGTAGTTTATACTCCAATACCGTATCTCACCATCACCATCACAAGAGCAGATAAGGTCATCTTTATTTGGATGAAAATCTAGTGACATAACAGATGTGGAATGTCCCGTAAATGTCCGAAGTGAATACCCAGGCCGCATAGAAATCAGACTGCAATCATTAACAAAATAACAACATCCCAACAAATATATAGATCTAATTTAGGGAAAATTGCATTGACTCGGAGTTCCAAGTTTCAAGCCTCGCAAATATTTCCATTTTATGATGAGCGAGTTACTTCACAAACACATGTAGTCATTTTCTGAAACTAATATTGTCTACATGTCAATGTTGTGTCTATGTTGGTGCTTCATAGAAATAATTTCCCAAAAGTGAGATTACTATTGAAGAAAAACAGTGAAGAAATCTACTAACATTGTCAACGTCCCAAACCCTGACCGTTTTGTCAAAGGAAGATGTTGCTAGACGCGACATGGTTGGACTGAAACAGAAATTAGTTATCAAAGATGAAAGCTTTTTTGTTTTAGAGAATCAGTATACCATATAACAGCCTGCATTATAGGAAAATCAGGATTGAAATAAACATTATTCCATATCTAAACATAATAAAGAGAGAAAATTCTCGTTTTTTTTCCTTTCAATATCCTTCAAGCAGGCAATTGCACAAGTTTGCTGCTAACTTCAGAAAGTTGGTGCAACTAAGAAAGTACAGTACTGAATATTCTTATCAAAATGACTCCCCTAACCTTTTTGTCGTGTCCACCACTTGCTAGTAATTTTCCATCAGATGAGAAATGGAAACCGACAACTTTGCTTGAGCTTGCGCGTACAGAATTTACATAAGAAAATGTGAAGCCTGAAAAAAGAGTCCCCTTCCCTTAGCTTATGAATTTTTCCCTTTGCCTTGAGTCAAGTAAGTAATTAAAGAAAAGAGTGCAAATGTGTGTACTTGAAGTGGCAGAAAACCAGACAAACAGTGTTGTATAATGCGAGAAATATCCTCATGAAATCTCATGAAGGGTGTGTAATGTACTTAGAAACTTTTGTTTTAGGCAAAGCTCTTTACTATGTGATTAAACACAACGAAAAATAAACCGACACACACACACATTTGAGTTCTAAAACTATGTGTCTAAACACATGTTGAGTTCTCAAACTACGTGTCTAAACAACAATGGAAAACAAACTGACACGCCCACAAATTGAGATCTCAAACTACGTGTATGTAGAAACAAACCTTGGAAGGGGTGTGGGTTTAGACTTCTCTGTACAATTCTCGCATTAGACTTAAACTCAATAGGTCTGTCCTCCAAGAGAATTCATTTTGCTATGATAGTCCAACACAGAATAAGAACTAAAGCTTACCTTGCTGATAATCCAACACAGACAATGTACACATCGGGTCAAATGCGTCTTATAGTATCAAATATTGTCGTGCCTAGCAAAAAAGAAGCACAACATTGTCAAAATAAAATAATATTTGAGGACTAGAACGAATCGAAACATAAATCATTGAAGATAAAGAAAAAATGCTCGATTAAAAGTGAAGTTTAATTACCTTGTTTTCTTATATGTTAAAGATGCAACAGAGGAAACAACCATTGCAGTTCCTGTGCAGAACACTTTATCAGCATTCATCATTTGCTCCACTGATATTGAACGTCGCACGATCTGAACATATTAATGTTGCAAAATTTCCTTTGTAATTTTACAATCAAAAATCACTAATAATCTATTTTGTAAGTCTACAGAAATGATGGTGAAAATTGAGAGGGAAAAATAATCCTGCAAGTTTAGTTCCAACAATGGATGGAGCTTCACCTCTTGCTTGTTTGTTTCACAGAGGAAACATATTCATCATAGTGCATAGTAATTAAGGTGCTTTGGTATCTTGTTATATGTATGCTCTTCCTGAGTGACTTGGTGTTTCTACTGTTGCAGCCTACTTTACGTACCAAAGTCCAACCTAAAACCCAACCAAATTTAATGATTTTTAACAATTTAAACATAGATTTGAAGGTACCGACATATATAAGAGACGTGATGCAGTAATTTATGCTTAAGCAAGTTTTTCAAAACCTTGTAGGTTCCTTCATTCCTATAAACTGCATAAACATAAAACAAAAATTAAATTCAACAATAATAGCTATATTAATAAGAGATGTTGAATGTAAAAAAGCATACTTGAGACAACCGATTCGATCAATGAGTTCAGTAGGTACAATTTCATGCTGAAGCAAAGGAAACGATGTTAGTAAAAAACACGTTATAGAAGAAGCAAAAAACACAGTGAGGAATATATTTATATTTTAGTATTATATACAAATTATTTTTAAAAAGTGTATATATTTTTCAATTATTATAAAAATAAATTATTCATGAATATTTATTTCACTTAAGAAGTATAGTAGATTTTAAGCAACTTATAAACTATCTATACCTACACTAGAAATAAAATATTTGTAGGTATAGTTTGCCTATACCTACGGTTATTAAAGTTGTCACTAAATATGTCTGTCACTACAGGGCGTATTTCTTATAGTATTATTAGACTATGTAAAATGGATTATTATTATTCAACATCTTTCTTTTTCACTTTTTATAAATTCATATTATCTTCTTTTTCTTTCACCTAATAATTCAACACATATTTAATTTTTATTCATTACAATAGTTTTGTTTAATAAAATTCAACACTCTATTTCACTACCATTCACAACATACTAAAAATTAATTTAAATATTCATAACAACCAATAGAATTTTATAAAATATTTTATGAGACTCACTCTCTCCTTATTCAACATGTTGAATGTTTTCAACACTAATTAATCCACTCCACTTTCAACACCCTATTAACATCCAATTGCAAGCATTCAACTATTGAATTTTTTTCCAACACCTCATTGTACATAGCCTTATTAATTGTCAATGATGTATATGAGTTAGGGATTGGGTTTGAAGAAATATAAAAACTTTAGTTGAAGTTATAATAAGACATGGAAAATGCTTAAGTTCATGGATGAAAGTACCGAATAATAGGAAGCTGTGAATTATAAGAAAGAAGATGATAAAAAACTACTCCTTTTAAGATGAGTGTCGTTTTAATAAAAAAATATTTTAAAAATAAATGTTATTCTCAGTTTTCAATATAATTATAATTACTGTTATTCTAATTATGTCCTTCTCTACACTACTTCTAACACATTAATAAAGATAATTTAATAAAAATGCAATGTCTTATAATAACATTCTTTATTTTTGATATTCTTAATTGTCTCACAGAAATTACATATATAATACTCATAATAGATAATAAATTAAAAGATCTAAAAACTAACAAAAGTCCAATTAAATAACAATTAAAATAAAATTTTAGCATAGCTAAATAATTTAATTAATTGTAATTTGTTGCTGTATCATTATGCCTCATACCAGTTAATGGTGCACACTATTTAGAGTTTATTACCACTTTATCTGATATCAAGTTGTACAACTATAAATTTTCACAATAAACTTAATTAAAGTTGAATACATTAGGACCTACTGAATTAAAATTAAATACATTAGGATCTATCATTTTATCTTCACTGATATTATTTAGTAAAGAAGAAATACAATTATCCCAAACACTTTGGCTCTTTTTCATAATTAGACTTTTTGTTTTCTCATAATTTGGTGAAGTCAAAATACGTTTAGTCATGTCTTCATTGCATTGTTTTCCAACTACATTCACAAGATTAAAGCAACATTCATTACTAGTTGTTTGATTACCAAAAAATATACTGAAGTAAATTTCATCACCACATGAAGGGTATACTTTTGCTGCACAATCGCTCAAATAATTTTCATAAGATACCAATGATCCTTCTAAATACCTATTTTCAATGGGAGAAATGGGAGAAATATTTGATAGTTGAATATATGATGAAATTCCAATTTCAACTAACAAAGCAAAACAAATAATTAATATTGATAATAAACTAAGGTTGCAAAATGTAGCCATAGGTTTAGTGGTGAATTCTTAACCCTAAAGTGTTATGTTTATTAGGTTAAAAATAAATAATATTGGCATGAATCAGTTTTAGAAAACACAAATATTTAAAACCATAATTAATTGAATTGATGTTGGTAAGTTTTAAAAGGGTTTATAAATTAGTCAAATGTTTCACTTTTAATTTTTGATGTTATAATTATGAGTTTTGTTGAAGCAAAATGGTTTATCAGTTTTAGTTTCATAAATGTTCTAAGTTTTCAATTGTAAAAGTAAATGCATTTTAAAAAATAAAATCCTAATTAATTGTAAATTTGTAAGACACACACAATAAAGGTGAGATATCATCCGCCGACAAAACAGTTTTATCAAAATAAAAATTATGCAAAATAAAATTGTAGAAGATAAAAGACACAATCAATTGTTAATTCATAGTTTAGTGCAACATCATCTACTATAGAGATATCAAGCCAGAAAACAAATTCACTATAATATTATTAGTTCAAAGCCCAAACAATCTATGTTTACAACTTTTCACCTAATCATTACTCTATGCAATTTTTATCTAGGAACATCTTATATATGAGGACTCCCTCTCACTTCCTACAATTACTTCAGTGATAAAATCTGTCATAAACCAGTGACAAGAACCAAAATAGAAAATTACACTTTCAATAAACAATACTCAACTCTTTGCTTAATAGCTCATGAGTGAGAACAATAACTTGATACACAATCAACTCTTCGCTTAAAAGCTCATGAGTGATTGTCAAATAACAATTAACAATTAACAATCAGTATACCTCAATGTATCAGATGATACGTGAATGGCATATAAAAACAAACATAGCACCTAAAGTATTGTCAAAACCCTTATTTCAACCACACACTTTTCAATGATAATGCTTAAGTTTCTAAGTTTAGTAAGTCTCTTTATATAGACTCTTGAAGTATGGCTTGGACTCTTCAATCAAATATAATTTCTCATTTGTAAATCACCTACATAATCTTTTTCCCAAAAATAGGAACAAATCTTCAAAGTTTTCTAAAAAGTCTCCAAGATCATTTTTATGAAACCAAATCAAATATGCATTGTTCCTAAAATATCCTTACTTGGCTACGGTTGTAGAGAACTAGAATAATCCAGAATCTCATATTTTAAAATCAAATATTAAAAAATTTAAGCAATTGTAGTGTTATGATGTTCTGGTATGACATGTCAGAATTTCTATAAAAAATAGTAACAACAGACTCTGTTGTATCAGTTGGACAAGATGTCATAACATCTTGCTCAACATCAGACAATGATACATGTTGTGTTTTTTAAATAGAATTAAAAATTGTTATGAAAATAAAAAGTTCATGATTTCAATTAAAAAACTTAAAATATTATCTAACTTGGATCTATTATATTAGTGTCATGTCATTAATTAATGAAGAGATCATATGTGTAAAATTGAAGGGGGTCAATAAAATTTCAACGGATATAAAGTTGATGGATTAAAATGATTTGGCAAAATATTCTTTTTGGTGCTGTAAGTTTACATCAAGGTTTATTTTGATCCCTTAACTTAAAAAATAATTCATATTAGTCCATTAACTCTTTAAAACACTTCATTTTAGTCCTTTTTATCTAATTAGTGACGAATTTAACGATCGATTTCTGAGCTTTCTCGTCGCTAAATAGACAAAAAAAACTAAAACAAAATATTTTGAAGAGTTAAAGGACCAATATGAATTTTTTTAAGTTAAGGGACCAAAATAAACCTTGACATAAACATACATGACCAAAAATAATATTTTGCTTAAAATTTTAAAATGAAACGAATAAATAATTGTAGTGAGACTCACAATAAATAACTTTTCTTTTTTTAAAAAAAAAAAAACAAAGAATTAAAAATTACAAAATATCAAATTAAAAGGATCAAAATTACATTTAAATCTGATATTAAAACTACTTTATATGAGTTTCCTTTACATGATAATTTTAAAGGAAATTTCTTTTGACATTAAGTGGTCTTCTTCTAAGCCTTTGACGAAAAATTCAAAATTTCTCTAGAATTCGCAAGTGCACTTGCGAAGTCACCTCGTTGTAGGTTTCACAAGTGAACTTGCGAATTAACCCATAATTTATCAAAAATAAGGTGACTTCACATGTGCACTTGCAAATTAACCCATAATACCTCATTTCGTAAGTGCATTTGCGAAGTCTGTGAATTATTTTAGCAAAAGAAACAAAGCAGACCCCTTAAACCCTTTTCTATTGTGTATGTTAGTGTTAGAATAGGTAAATGTAGTTTGTTGGGTGACAAAAAATCGAGGTTTGAGTTGATTAGGACAAGAAGCTGCTGAGATTTGAAAATGGTTGTGCGCAAATGGTTTTACAAGTGCACTTGCGAAGTCACCCTGGACCAGTTTTGAAAGTGCACTTGCAAATTCTTGCTTGAGTTATTTTTTTTTAAACCTAACAATTATAATTATTTATTTCAGCAACATGGATGATAGTCAGGACCAAAGCAGACAATTAAGACAAGGAAGGCCATCCAAAACTACCTCGGCTCGTCGAGAGAGGCAGGCTGAGCAGCGGGTTAACTAGCCTCGAGGTCGAGGTCAGGTACAGAGGGAGCAGTTGGATGTAGCTTCTCCATCTACACGAGGAGTCGTCTGCATCAGGCGTCTTCCTCTCGTACATATGAGTAGGTGCCTGATGAGTCGGAGATTCAACAAGAGTTCGCGACGCCTAAGGGGGTGAGGTACTCGAGGATGTTCCAGTACCTGAGAAGGTGGAGAAGGGTTATCTGAGAGGGCCACTTGACATATCCCTCTTGATTTACTACCATGACCATACCTCCTTCCATGTATGGGAAGGACATGTATATTTTTTGGTTGCACTTTTTAATTTTATATTTTTTACTAAAAAATATGATTGTAAGTAACAATTATTACTTTTTTTTGTTTAAGGAACGATTTCCTATTACGTATGTGAATCATTCCCGAAATTTTTTTGAGTTGTTCGTGCCAAGGGCTCAGTGGTTCCATGATGTTGTGATTGGAACCGACATTTCCGAATTATGTTGTACATATTACAATACTATAAGTTGTAACACCCCCTTCTAATTTCCCCAAATATTATATATAACATACAATCAGAGTAAATATAATGCATAACAAGAGGGCGTCACATGATATTTCTTTAAATATTAAAATCATACATGCACACTGGTCATAATCATAACACATATTTGAATCTCATACTTTAGAATAATTTATGCATTTTCACAGCAGATCATTTAATGTTCACAGATACTATCAATGATTGCATCCCATACTATAATCATTGGATGAAAAAGTAATGAATTCATAATATAACCAAGTCATCAGAATTCATGCATTGGCACCAAGGCCACATCAACATAGTATCTCATTCATACAAATTAAAATAGATGAGAATACATAACAAATCTCATCAAAGCAGAAATCCAGATAAATCCCGTGTTACATGACCAGAGAAATGACTCAACTACCTAGTGTAAGGAATAAACTAAGTAAACCCCTTCAAGTAGTCTCGTGCGAAGCACCACTATCCTCGGAACCTGCACGTTACCCACATAGAGGCAACATCATAATAGAATGGGTGAGAATTCACATCATTCTCCAAAAGTATATATATGGAAATAATATAGAAACAAGATCTATTCACGGATTCTACACACTTCAAGTAATATTCCAATATAACATGATTATACTAACATTCCAAGTATAACATATTCATATTTATTACACATAGCATAATGTCAACCATCCAAATAATTCAATTATTCATACGATTTAAACATCACAATTTTATTACACACATCGCATATTCAATAATGACTCATGTGACAACAATGAAATGTGACTCAATATGCATGTGGTATCAATCTTGGGAACATTTCGTTAACCCCGCTTTCAATTCATTATCATAGAATCCAAGCCACTTCCGATCCGGACAAGACCAAAAGCCTCCGCTACTTATCCCCAATGGGATCGAGCCAAATGTGAACCCAACGTTTCACCGCTACTTATCCATCATGGATCGTGCCATTTGTGAACCCAAAGTTTCACCACTACTTATCCACACAAGGATCGAGTCAAATATATGCATGTACAAATCATCAAGACAACATATGCAAATTAAGATTATTCACAAAACCTCAATTATCCAAGCATATCATCATCATTCAACTCATGTGAATTATCCATCAATTGCACATCATTATATTCCAACAACAAAATCATTACATGTATCATATACATATCGTCACATATAAGCAATAACATTATGACATATCATTCCACCAATGTCATTCACAACATTCAATTAAGAATAACACACACTATATTCAAGTAATCATTCATACATTAAAATAGTATTCGAACCAATCCAAAACACATTCAATCACGATCGGATCAATTAATCACATACATGGAAATACTACAATAAATATAATCACATAAGATTTCATGTCAAAAGATCCTAAAAATAACATTTTTCATTCCAGGTCACGCTAAGCCCGGCCTATCGCGCTAAGCGCACCTTCCAAACAAACCCAAAAGTCAGAACATTTTGCACTAAGCGGGCTTCTTCTCGCGTTAAACGTGGTCTGCGATTTTGCACTTTTTCTGCTATGAATCAACTTCTTTCTCCCACGAAATTACCACATAAAACTCATTCTAATCAACCAAATAATATCATTAAAGGGTGTCCTAACATGCTTCTAGTCATGGGCCATCATTTTAAGTTGAAAAACATAATTTTCTTTCAAACCCTAACATTCAAAGATTCTAGCAATTGAAATTGAACAACCTAGCATGTTACTAATCATTACCCACAATATACAATCAAACAATAACATGGATTCTCCCCCTTACCTCTTAAATATTCCTCTTCTAGGGTTCTCCTGTTCACTTTTCCTCTTTCTCCTCTTCTCTTCTCTTCTTTCCTCTTTCTCTTCTTTCACCAAATGACAATTCTAATTATGATTTCCTTATAACCCTTTACTAACTAGAATTGTCTTATTGGGCTTAATACTTAACACCTCTCTATTACTTCTATTTTCATAAATAGGCCCAATACTAAATAACCAATATTCTACTCATAAACACAATTATTTAAGTAACACACACATTCAAATAATTCACATTTAAATTAAAACACCCAATTAAATTAATTATCACATAATATAATATATAATAATAATAATTAATAATTAGCTATTAAAAATCGGGATGTTGCATAAGTCGCTACATGTAGGGGGCTTTTGCTGAGAGGTGACACAAGGAGACCTCTTCTTTCCACTTTCATGTTGGAGAGATGACCATCAATCACCCTTGATGATGTTGCCTGCTTGCTCCACCTACCTATCAGATGTAGGTTACTTAACCATCACAAAATATCATGAGTTGGGACCATTTAGTGGATGATTGAGTATATGGGAGCTAATCCAGATAGGGCCTATGATGACTACAAAATATCTAATGGGTGATAACCCGAAAATGTATCGTATATTTGAATCAATTTACATGAATTTTATCTGCATTTTATTTAATTAAATTACTCTTTATTCGTATTATGTCGGTATTTTCTATGTTTTTAGGTATTTAATATTTACAAGACATCTACGAAGAAAGTCGCGAAAAGTTGAGTGAATCGAGCTTAAAATCCACGAAAAAGAGCAAAGTATGCAAGAATGTGGTGTATAGCAAAATGAGGGTGTATGATAAGTAAGGGCATTTAGAAAATAAGAAATAAAAAGAATCAAGGCCCAGCCCAAGACGCGCTTGTCACTAGTCCAGCAGGTGTGACGGTCGTTACACCCTCCTCCACGCAAGCCCTAACGATCGCTACACCCTCCTTCACGCATCCTCTAACAAATCCTAGCGACCGCCACGGAGAGGATTTCGCAGGGAGAAAATCACGCTCTTCTCCTATTTTTCAGCCACGCTCCACTTCTATAAATAGGCAGCGAAATATTCATTTTTTATCTCCTTCTTTTTCCGCTTGCCTTGTCGTTACTCTGTTGAAATTTCCAGTGACTTATTACTTCAATTTTATTTTCTTTTACCGATTTCCAGTTTCATTTATTTCTTTCGTTTCATTTTCTATTTTCTCGTAGCAGTTTCCACATCGGAAATTGCTGCGAAGTTTTGCTGGTTATAACCTTACGTTAGAACCGAGCTTTTATTTTTCTTCTAGAATTTATTTTCGGAGCAATTGAAGGCAGATCTCTTCGACCTGTGAGAGACACCTGACGAATAAGGATTTATTTTCAATTTTGCTTTTAGGTTTAATTTTAAAGCTTTAATTTATTACTGTAAAAAAAATTGTTTGTAATGCTTGGGTTTATTTTGTCTGATATTATTTATTATCGTTGTGCTATTATTGAATTTTATAACATGCTAGGCTAAATTAGTTTATCGGTATGTAAGGTCATATAGCCGACGGGGTTTAGCAACATCATTTGAACTATTCTTCTTAAAAGAACAATTTTCTGGTTCCAATTACCAATTTTAATAATCAACTATTTTATTACGAGAGTATAATACAGATAGAAGTTAGGATCAATAAAACAAGAGTTTGAGATAATAACTAGACAATAGTAATTGTGCATTAACTTAGAATACAGTCAGAGCGCTTTTTAGTTAATTAGATCTTATTTGTTTTCAAAAACTATTTTTAAACTTTAAATGATACAGCGAGAGCGCTCACTTAGGTTTAATTATAGTATTTGAATCAATAAACATGAGAGTGTGAGAAGAGGATTTTCAAGCAAATATTTTCTACTGAATGTTGTTTTAATAATCCGAGTTGAGTCAGTGAGTTGCTAAATTCCCGAAGTCCGACCATTACATACCGATATCTCCCTTTGAATCTAAACTATATTATATTCAATTAGGTTCCCTAAAACCCCAAATAAATTATATTATTAGCCTTAGATTTACGTAGTAACCTAAGATATCGATAATTCAATGTTTAGTCCCTTGGGATTCAATAATCTTTAAAGCTACACGCGATAGGACTATATACTTGCGGTCTAGATTTCTCAAGACACACAAAGTCGCGATCATGGGACGCATATAAAGTTCTCCCATCTGAACGATTTGTATGAGGAGCACCTGGTTGCAGCAATAGATGCCCAAGAAGAAGAGCACAAGGTGTTTATTCAATATCAACGAGATTGTGCTCTACGGTGTTACTTGATTTTCTTGGTCGGTGATAAGTGTCAAAATGTAGTTATTTTGTATATGTTTTGTGGCACTTATCCGTTCTTGTTTGTTAATATCGGTTGAATAACCCCGTTTTTTGTTGTAAATACGTTTTATTGAGTTTTTTTGTACATATTGTATCATTTGATTAGTTTTGTATATATTTTGTAGGTGTTTGTTGCATTATTGGAGCATTGAGAATAAAGTTCAAATGGAGCTCCAAGATGCATTATTGATCAATAAAGGAATAAGTCTAAAAGATGGAAGCCATTGGAAGTTATGCAAGAAAAGCAACAAAAGTTGTTGGACTGATTTATTTCGTCGGGCGATGGCTAGGCAAGGGCCAACATGTTTGCGTCGCCGGGCGACGGTGGGGCGAGAGAAAGGTCCAATTTGAGGTTTTGCTCTGCCTAGTTTCGCTGCTGTTCGCTGGACGAGGAAAAGAGATTTTGCGGGGCGAAGCTAACCGTCGTCGGGCGACGGTAGATATTTATGCCAGGTTGAAGACGTGGCTCAATTTGAGCCAAATTAATAAGGTCGTCGTCAGGCGAAGTTTTTAGGTCGTCGGGCGATGCTGCCGAAACAACATTTTCTTTATATTTCATTTTCACTCCATTTGGAGGTATTATGGTTTTGGGGTGTGATTTTAGTCTCCTAATTCCATCACTCATATAGTTTTTTGATAGATTAGCTTAGAAAACAACACTAGGGTCTTGCTCATGGATGATTGGAGGTGGATTGCTCTTCGATAGGCTCTGACAAACTGGTGTAAATGAGTGGTTTATCTCTTCTCTTCTCTTTTTATTTCTCTATTTGTTGGTTATGTATGTATATTTACCTTGAACACATGTATATTTGTATCCCTTGACGTTGTATAAAGTTTGATTTACGAATCTGTGTTGGTGACTGTCTTAGGTTTTTACTCTATGTTAGGGGTTTAAGCTTTGCTAGAGATAGATTGCTTAGATTCTTACCTAGGATGATTATCTATTAGTTTCTGAATGCTAGAAATGGGTTTAGAGCTGACATTTACTTAGAGTATCTGATCTCCATGCCTCTGTGTTGGTGAAGTATGCCAGAGATGGGTATGGGGGTGACGCAGTTAAATTCTCAATTTGGGTTAGAAATAGATTAGATTGTGAGAGGCATGTGATGACACGGACGAGTATTGTAGGCTGAGTATAACTGGACAGTAGATTTAAGCCTGTGACAGGTAGTGTGCATTCGTTCCGGACAAACTGTCTATCCTTTATACTTTTTGTTCATTTACTTTTTGTCTTTTCTTTTCAACCATTTAATCTCAAACTCATTAACGATAGAATTTTCGAACGACGAATCAATAACCAATCTCTGTGGATACGATACGATATTACCTAACCGGTATATATCACCCGGTAAAAATAAATACTAAACTCTTTGCTTGCCGCTAATACCGCCGCAACAAAATGGCGTCGTTGTCGGGGATTGATTTTATTGTTTCTGTATTGCGATAATTCCATTGTTTTTGAGTTTCGTAATTAATGTATATGTTGCATAGACTTGGTATATGAATTTTTATATTGTAACTTATACATGTTGTGTGTTTACTTTCCATACTTGTACATATGTGTGTTTTTCCTTGTTTTCAAGTATTGTTGTAAGTTGTCTCGTATTCGTAACGTTTATTGTGTGGTTGTTATGACACTTTCTTTAGGTTTGCGCGGTGTGGCAATACCATGGCATGACGAGAGGAGGTTACTAGTGCTCGCACAATAAAGACGTCGAGCTTATGACGTAAAACAAGCATGTTTTTGTTTGTTTTTGCTTATGTTTGTTTACGTGTGTGGTGGCTTGTGTTTTAACAAGTTGAAATAGGACTTGCTCTTAATTTCAAATCTTCACTTTTCAACTTGTTAATTCATTTTCACCAAGTTTTTCGTATTGTTTTTTGAATTCATTTTGTTTTGTCAAATTGTATTATCCGCAAGCTCGTTGTGTTTAGCTTGAGGAGTTTTGTTGGATGTAAATGTTGTAAAATTTATTTTTCTAACTCTTTTATTATTGTTTGGACTCAAATTTTGGTCTGGTAGCTTGAGATTTCATTTGGTGATTTTTCGAGTTTGATCGTTTTAACTCGCAGATGTATGGTAATGATAATTTTCAAAGTTGGTACACGTTAGGTACTAGTTTATCGCTTTCTATAGCATAACATGTTTAAGAAATTTGTCATTTGTATAATTATCATGTCATTCATTCTTTTTGCATTACTTTCTCATGAATTGAATCACTTTAGTTCCCTTTTAACCATAAATGTGAGAAAGCTTTCCATTGTTTACATATTGAAGGCCACATTCTTGTTTTAACTAGATTTTACTATGCTTAATATTTTGTTTTGTGTTGATTGTATGAATGCATGAAAAATGTAACACCCCTTCTAATTTACCCGCGTTTTATATAATTAATCAGAGTTTTAAACACATAACAAGAGGCGTCACAATTTTAATTAATTCAAATAGCCAAAAACAGTAATCATGCCTTTTTAACTGAAGAACGTATCAAATAAAACCAATGAATTATGTTTAAGCAGCAGAAAAATAACATAAACTCCAGAATGGTACAAATCAATAATTGTTCCAAAACATAAACCAAAACATAACTAAAACAGCCAGTTTTAAATCCATAAAATCTAATCAATCGTTCCCCAGTGTTACAACTACCAGAGCATGACACTGACACGCGGAATAACTACGTAGCACAACTCTAAAACCTGTCCTCACCAATTTCCAAAGCAGCTAATCACTTCGAATTTGAAATCATTAAAGTAAGGGTGAGATTTCATCAAAATTAAGATGCATTATCCATTTCTCAAAATAATAAAACAACCAATTCATTATTCACCCTCATTAATATCATTAGCATATGATTTCACAAACACAATTCACATATTCATTTATACATACAGCAGTAAATAGATGCAATTAGAACACTGGAATTCATCCTAACATATTCCAAATACATATGCAATGCAGACTCAATGCATGAGGTACCAATCGTGAACCAAGTTCGCACCTTGTTCCGCTTACACTTCGGAAACAACGTCAATCCAATGATTCTCCGATACATCACCGGGTCAAGAATCTAGCCTCACTATCTCTGTACATTAGGTAAGTCTATTGGCGCTGCAAGCTCAATTCCGCACAATGGGAATGAACCATAAACAATGCTTATGCATGCACTTCAGAAGCATGCAATAATTCAAATACATAGTATGAATGTAACACCCGTAATTAAATAAGTGATTTAATTTAAGATTATGAAGTATGTTCCGATGTAGTAATTATGAAGTATTTAGTAATTAAGTAAATTGTAGGTGAAATTGTTAATATAATAATCGGGTAAAAAATAGTTAGAATAAAAATAATATTAGAAATTATTCTATTATTTGGAATTAATAAATTAAATGTAGAATATAAATTAATTAAGAATGTAGAGTATTTTATTCGAGTAAGGTAGTGTATAAGTTAAAGTCGTCGGTAGAATTACTAAACTAATAATCGGGTCGAAATTAGTTGAGAAATGAAAATTATATTAGAACTATTTTATTAAGTAGAATTATTAGAATTAATATAAATATTAGTTAGTAGGGTAAATTAGTATTTTAGAGAGAAGATTTAGTAAAAACCAAATAATAAGGAGTATTATATATTAAATAACCTAGAAAAACAAGGGGTAGTATTTTGTTGCTTGCAAAACCAAAGGAGAAAGTCATAGCCGCGTAACAGTAAACCAAGAGGAAAGAAAAAGGAGAAACTGGAAGCCAAGGGTTGCTAGGAAGGATTTCCTGACCGAGGAGTCGCTATTTTCCGATCGAATTTTCGAGTTCCCGTCAATCCACAGGTAAGGGGTGGGATTCGGGTTTTATAATCGATCGTAGGATGATTTATATGTGGGGTTTAGGACTGCTTAATGAGACTGTAAATCCGATTTCGCCGATAAAATATTATTGTTGGAATATACTATTAAAATTATTTGTTGTGTGTAATGGTATTAAAAGGAAACTGGATCGATTTAATTACCTAGTATGCATGTAGTTGTTCTGTGCGTTGGATGAATTTCATTGAAAAAAAAACATAAGAGAAGGAGGCGACCGTCTCTTCCTGGTGAAGAGAGTGTGGAGGCGTCCGCCTCACTGAGAGAGAAGGAAAAGGAGACGACCGTCTCCAATTTCTAAGGGGGAAAGAGGCGTCCGCCTCAGGGTCAAGGAGGGCGTCCCAAAAGCCTTGATTCGCTGCTTGTGTTGTCGTGGAGTGTTGGAGATTGTGGGCTAGTGGCATTGGGGATGTAATGAACATGTGAGGTAGAAACATGGCCTAGGAAATTAATAATGTTGGAATACTTTTATAAAATTAATGGCAGGAGAGTTGTAGCAGAATATTAGTACCGGTAAGTTGTAATAGGAAAACAGCACTAAGAATAATAGATTGTAAATAGGCATGATAAAAATAAAGGGATTTGTTGGGTGCTTCATATATTACAGAAAATAATTTAAGTAGTAGTAGAAATATGCAGGAAATATTCTAGTAGCAGAGGAAAGAATTATATCCGTAAGAGTGGTATTTAGCAGTGCAGGCGTAATTAGCAGTGTAAGATAATTAATAACATGATTCTTAATAATGCAAGATTACTAATAACCTATTAGAATTAATTAATAGGATAATTAATACTAAGTAGTTAAGTTGCAGAAAACTGAAAATAATGCAGAAAATTATACTGTCAGTAGAATTAAGCGGGGAATTTAGTTTGTCAGAATAGAACGAAACTTTACGGGATAGTTCGAGTATACAGGTAGTTAATTAAAACGGTAAGACTTCATTGAAATTCGCAATGTTTGCTAGACTGTCTATACCGCCGGAACATGTTGTATGTGTGGTGAAAACTAAGAATAAAGTTGATTAAATCATATATGTATCGTGTTGATGTTGTGGATTATTGTTGAAATTAAAGTTGGTTGTTAAGTTGATGCAGAATTATGCATATTTCCAGTTGTTGCTGAGTTAAGTCGTTGTTGATGTTGTATTCGTTGTAGCATACATATTCATGTGCATTATTAAGTTGGCCTGGATTGGCACCACGTTGTAAGTTGAAGGCTTATGCCTTGTTGATTGCCTCGATAACCTGGCATATTTTTACGTTGGGAGTTTTGCTCCAAATGGATCCACATGCATTTGCATTTATTGAGTCGCATTGAGTCGCATTCTATGTCTTCGTTGATTATTCAGTTGCTTATGTGGATATCGTAAGTTGTGGAATAAAGTTGAAATTAATGTGTGTTTCTTTACTTGAGCATATGAATTATCGTACGTTTGCTTATATTATTCGATATCTCACCCTTTTCTTTTGTTGGCCGTTACCTTTATATTGGTAACGTGCAGGTAGTGAAGAGTAGGAGCATTTAGTCGCTTATGGTGTCGTCGCTCTGATACGTAGCACTCGGGGGGAAAACGAACACTTTGTTTTATTTATGTTTAAGCAATTGATTCCGTTGAACGAAATTGTGGTTTTGATTAATATTTATGATCTTCCGTTGTTTTCAAAGATGCTACGCCGAATTTAATTAATTATGTTGAGATTTCTGCTGCGGTTATTTAATTAAGGTTGAATTGTTAAAGTTTAATCATGGGGAAACTGTTCTTATTTTTATGTGTTACGTATCTGCCAAGAAGCAAAAGGTTTAATGTTATTTTTGAGTTGATTAAATGTAATGCCTCAAGTTTTTAGTATAAATTTCCGCACTCTGATTTTATAATTAACGATGGGTAGAAATGGGGTGTTACAATGAACATACAGCATTATTCCATCCATGATCAAATACAACAACAATAACACATGCCATCAGCGAAATCATGAACATAACATCAATCTCAATACATAGAATTAACATACAGTTTTTCCACGCAACGGATAATCACGAATTTACAACGTATTCGCTCTACGGAAACCATATTAATTTCCTCCAGGTCTCAATTACTGGTTTTGAAAATATTATTATTAGATAGTACTCGTCCTAAGCTTTCCAACGATACCAACTATGCCTAAATCGGAGTTACGGTTAAAAAGTTATGATAGAAATCGTTTCAGAAAATTCATGTTTCAACCCAACACAACATGTGTCGATGCAAAAGGCTATGCATCGACCTCAAATCAGCTTGCATCGACCTCAATTAGTTATGCATCGATGCATAACTTCAAAATTCTGCAATTTTTCAAAAATGTTTCAGTATGTGTCGACACATACGAAACTTGCATCGATGCATAGCCCTGTTTTTGGCCTATGTATCGATGCATAAGCATCTTGCATCGATGCATAGCTTTTCCTCACTTCTGTTTTTCTAAAATTCCACAACTTGTATCAATGCATAAGAGCTTGTGTCGACCCATACATGTTGTTTTTCCTCAAAAACCCAGTTTCCTCTACTGTTACGAATTTCCATTAATTCTAATCATCACCAAACAACATATTAACATCAAAACAAAATTAATTCATGAAAATTCACATACTTTGATTATAGGAATATGTTTTCCAATTAACCTAGAATCATTCCACATCAACCTAATCATTCTTAACCATTCCCTCTATCATTTCTAATGATCGATCCATTCATCAATTTCAATCTTCCTTATTTTTTTCTATTCCTCACACTTTTCCTTTTATTCCTCTATTTATTCCACAGTTTTCAACCACACTTTTAATTAATAATTAATTAATAATTAATAATATTATTAATTAAGCCTTTAATTAAATTAATAATTAAATTCCTAATTATTTAATACTTGAATTAATTTGGGGTGTCACAAAAAAGATCAAGGCATTTTGTTTCATTTTGAGCACAACTATCTTGGCCAAATATTCAATTCACCTTGTGAGTGTGTGGCCATTTGTTAACCCCTTTGAGCTTTTATCAATATCCATGTTTATTTGAATTTGATACAAGTTTATATGTCATTGTATGAATTTTTACATTGCCTTAGAAATTAGAGAGTATTCACATAATGATGTTTGTTGAATTCAAGTTGGGGAGATGAATATTTATGTACTTATATTGTGGTTGGTATGAGGTTGAGAAAAAGAAAAAGGAAAAAAAAGATTAGAAAAAGAAATAAAAAAAAATGAAAAATTTTTGAAAAAGAAAAAAAAAGAGTATGGATAATGTTGTGTTAATAAGTCAGGTGTTTTGGTTTGACAAAATGTGATGAAGAAGAAGTTTGATTGGAATTATATTGTTTGGAACTTTGTGAGTTGATCACTCCCTTAGGTTTAGGCAAGTTTTTGTTTCGATTAGCTTTAGGACTTATCACTTGTTTGTTAACCAAGCCACATTACAACCTTGAAAAGCCCTTGTGATTCTTGCATTTGTATTTTCAATACATTTTTGGATGAATACATAATTTAGTCTTTTGTTTGCAAGATTGTGGAGGAGTATTTTTTTGTCCATCACCTTTGTGTGTTCTTCATCTACCGATGAATTTTTGCTAGGTGTGATTCATGATTGAGCTTGTTTTGTTTTAGAATGTTTTGCATGATTTTTGTACTTAGGATTTATTTCGTTTATATGTTATTGTTGTAGGATAGTGGTAAGTATGTATTTTGTCATGTACGTTTTTGTTTGAACCATACATTTGTTTTCCGTTTTAAAAACTTGTTGATTCATGATTCTTTGATTATCAGTCATTGTTTCTTTAGGTTTACTTGACTTTGTTTGAGGACAAACAATGTGTCAAGTTGGGGAGAGTTGATAAGTGTCAAAGTATAGTTATTTTCATATGCTTTGTGGCACTTATCCATTCTTGTTTGTTAATATCGGTTGAATAACCCCGCTTTTTGTTGTAAATACGTTTTATTATGTTTTTTTGTACATATTGTACCATTTGATTAGTTTTGTATATATTTTGTAGGTGTTTGTTGCATTAATGGGGCATTGAGAATAAAGTCCAAATGGAGCTCCTAGATGCATTGGTGATCAATAAAGGAATAAGGCTAAAAGATGGAAGCCGTTGGAAGTTATGCAGGAAAAGCAACAAAAGTTGTTGGACTGAGTTATTTCACCGGGAGATGCCCAGGCGAGGGCCATCGCGTCTGTGTCACCGGGCGACGGTAGGGCGAGAAGAAGGTCCAATTTGAGGAAAAGAGATTTCGCCGGGCGAAGCTAACCATCATCGGGCGACGGTAGATATTTATGCCAGGTTGAGGACGTGGCTTAATTTGAGCCAAGTTAATAAGGTCGTCGTCGGGCGACGCTTTTAGGTGTCGGGCGACGCTGCGGAAACAACTTTTCTGTATATTTCATTTTCACTCCATTTGGAGGTTTTATGGTTTTGGGGTATGATATTTGTCTCCCAATTCCATCACTCATATAGTTTTTTGATAGATTAGCTTAGAAAATAACACTAGGGTCTTGCTCATGGATGATTGGAGGTGGATTGCTCTTCGACAGGCTCTGACAAACTGGTGTAAATGAGTGGTTTATCTCTTCTCTTCTCTTTGTATTTCTCTATTTGTTGGTTATGTATGTATATTTACCTTGAACACATGTATGTATATTTGTCGCCCTTAGCGTTGTATAAAGTTTGCTTTACAAATTTGTGTTGGTGATTATCTTAGATTTTTACTCTATGTTAGGGGTTTGAGATTTGCTAGAGATAGATTACTTAGATTCTTACCTAGGATGATTATCTGTTAGTTTCTGAATGCTAGAAATGGGTTTAGAGCTGACATTTACTTAGAGTATCTGATCTTCATGCCTCTGTGTTGGTGAAGTATGCCAGAGATGGGTATGGAGGTGACGTAGTTGAATTCTCAATTTGGGTCAGAAATAGACTAGATTGTGAGAGGTATGTGATGACACAGACGAGTATCGTAGACTGAGTATAACTGGACGGTAGATTTAAGTCTGTGACGGGTAGTGTGCGTTTGTTTCGGACAAGCTATCTATCCTTTATACTTTTTGTTCATTTACTTTTTGTCTTTTCTTTTCAACCATTTAATCCCAAACTCATTAACGATAGAATTATCAAACGACAAATCAATAACCAATCCCTGTGGACACGATACGATATAGCCTAACCGGTATATATCACCCGATAAAAATAAATACCAAACTCTTTGCTTTAATACCGCCGCAACAGTCGGCACGTCCGTATTGTGGATACAAGTGGTACCTGTTCTTGCAGGAAAAACCTTATTAAAGATATTTTAGGAATTTGGAAGCTCAAGTGTCGTAACTCAAGTTCCAAGCTTAAGATCGTCTTGCTTATCCCGCTGGTGGGAGCCCTATTTATATCATTCCTTTCATGAAGCTGTTTCTTCCCTTCCGTAACTGCCTCAGCGATTAACCATGGCTTGAAGGCAAGGAGCTAGCTGTTACAGCTTGTAATCATTCGCTTAGTAACGTCTCATAAAGACTCTAGGAACTCTTCATCTTCATAACGACTACTCAATCCTTCATCCTGAAGTAACTGCCAAACTACTCCTCGGATCCAGGCCGACCTCATGACCTTCCCCGAGATCCATGTCGGATAAGGACCTCATCCTTCAGTCCGAGACCTATCCCGGATTCCCTGCAATCTTCCCTCCAGACATCCATCTCGGCTGAGGATTTTATGCATGATCAGTACCTATACCAATGTGACCTACGTGCAGTATTTTATGGACCTGACTACAGTTCGTGAGTGGAACTGGGGGACTGCTATTTTGGGATACCTCTACCAGAAGGTGAATGAAGCATCAAATTGGAGGTCGAGGGAGCTCACTGGCTCATGCACACTCCTCACGGTAGCTTTTTTCCAACGCATTCATGGTTCCGACCAAGATGCGGATTATAATGACAACATACTAAGGGATGCCAAGTATCTTCTCCATAGAGGGAACCATAAAGTGGCGTCGTACCGGATGTATCTTGATCGCACCAACCATGATGACATCAATTGGATGTCGTATGAGGATTACATGGAGGTTGTTCCATTTGATTCTATCTCTTTATACTCGGGGTGGCTAGCATGTGGGTGGAACATTATGGTCAGACATCTTTCAAAGCAGTGTATCCGCCAGTTTGGCTATGTGCAGATAAAACCTAAATCTCCTTTTCAAGCTGCTCCCGACATCATCGTACAATGGGATCTCAATGGCATCTTCCAGGATTGGGAGAATCATTTGGTTCCACAGGAATATCAGATGATGCTGACATCCCAGAGTTGGCACTGTGTAGAGGGTTACGTGACATGGTTCTTTAACGTGTCGCACCCTCTCATGACACCAATGGTCCTGGACGTCCACCGAGGCCAGCTCATGAGGAGTTCTTGGAGAACGAGTAGACCAAGAATGACCATGCCATTGATCTATTGTCGGTCTGCCAACGAATCCTCCTACTTTGACAGGAGGCATTGGATACAAGGATTATCGATACAGACGATCCTGAGGCGGTTGCCATAGTTGAGAGGATCATCAGTGAGACATTCGGTGCATCGCAGTACCACAGACAGAGAAGGGCGTAGGGGGTTAGGATTAGACATACGCAGTAGACTGCGTTATATTTTGTTCTTTGTTGTTGTTGTAATATTTTAACCGTACTTACTTTTCGAACAATTTATGAATATTATTATTTATGAACATCTATAATTATTATTTATGACCGTATTGTTATGTTAGTATTATATTTTCAATCAGATCGTAAATATTTGTCTGATTGTGAAATAGTGGAATTGATGAAGTTTTAAAAAAAAAATGACACAAACAGAAAAAGTTTCACAAGTGCATTTGCGAAGTCACCTCAAAGCAGATTTCGCAAGTGTACTTGCAAAACAACCACTAAATATGTAAAAAAAAAAAAGATATTTCTTCGCAAATACACTTGCAAAATATTCTAAAAGATAAATTCGCAAGTACACTTACGAAAAATATTTTTGGATTTTCAATGGTGAAAATCACTACTACTATATGTAAATAAAAATCCTAATTTTAAATTTAACATATAAGTTAAAAAATAATAATTATCTTAACAAAAGAAGGCAGATGTTAACCTAGTGGTTCCACTTAATCACTTTGTACTTAGCATTCACGGAGAAGAAAAGAACATTCACGTTCATTCAACAGCAATAGTTAGGTTTGTTCATGTTCAACAAACACTATTAGCCACTTTATAATTACCATTTTTATGAGCCACTTTACCATTCACGCAATTGTAAAGATAGTTGAAGTGTTAAATATTCTTTTCTACTTTCAAATTATCAATATCTTTTTGGTAAGAGTCACATGTAGTGTAATATAAAATTAATTGACGGTGTGCAATATTTTCTGTGACTGAATCAATTTTTTTTTGTCAAAGATTTCACACATGATTTTCACGTAAGAAAATGAAGGTTTCCACTAAGGAAAGTTGTCAAAGACTATTTTAGCAGTGTCTCTGAGCTCATCGTATACGTGAAACATTAAAATATTCTTTTTATAAAAATCTGTTGTCTAACTCTTATTTTATAATACAATGTTGTCTGACTTTTATTCTTAAAATATTGTTAAAGACAATTTTTCTTCATACAAAAATGGTAAAAGGAAGAAAATGTATAAAATACTATTGGGGTCAGCAAGCATATTCAATATTTTTCTTGCAAGTGAAATTCTGTGATGTAAACCAATGCCATGATCAAGAGCAAGTTATCATTAAAAATTTAATAGAAATGCATTAATTGTATAAAAAAATTACATTGTCAACAAATAAAGATATACTTCTTAATTGTCATATTTTAATTGTTTACCCATATAAAAAAACTAATACTCTTTCATCCTAAATTATAAGATGTTTTAGACATTTTACATGTATTAAAAAAAATAATTATTGTTTATGGGAAAGTTAAATTATGTATGACTTTACACTATTGTCCTTCTTTAATTATAAATGAATGATAAATTAAGAGAATTGAAAGAAGAAAGAGAAATAAATAATAGATGATATATTGGAAAAAACATCATTAATGTTGAATTGAAATTGTAAAGTGAATTATAATTTAAGACAAATTTTTAATCCAAAGTGTCTTATAATTTAGGACGGATGGAGTAATTATTACTACTTTTTATACTATGATTTTTTTTACTTATAATACCCTTAATTTTTAATTATTTTAATATATTTTTTCTTTCTCATCGTAAAAGTTAGGGGTAATTTTGACATAATTATAATCATTACAACATTAAAATTTGAAAATGACAATTAAATAAAAATAAAATTTTTCTACAAAAATAACATTTATAAAGGAACAGAGGGATTATCATTCTATGATATTATATTAATAATTTAAAAATTTTAGGATGATTTGGTTAAATACATAATCGTGATTGATTTACGGTGTAAAATCAATGAATCACCTATTTTCTCTTAAACCAACCGCAATCTATCTTTATTGATTTTGACATTAATTTTATGATTAAAAATTAATTATCTAAAAACCAAACCGAACCAAATAATAATTTAATTTTTTTCCAATATTTAGTTGTATTATCTTTAAAAAAAAATATTATTTGATATATGAGAGTTTTAATTTTCATGAAATTTATATATCTAAACTATAAAAAAAAAATATATATATTGAACTGTCGATAACATTCAACCACTGCCAAAGTGTAGACCGTTCAAAATTATTTACGTTGATTCTATTAACCGAAGCATAACGCTATTTGGTACCACTCTTTTTTCTGTTGAGATTCTGATACCACATTGTCCAGGAATCTCACATACTATGAAACTAGTCTTAATTGTAACGTCATTAAACAATCATAGACATAACATAGACTAACAATTAAAATTGACATTCTATAATAACGAAAACTATAGTATAGATCGATGATCAGATATATGATATGAATCTTTGTAGAGATAAGTGTAGAGCATACTTGTATCTTTCTGAAGAATATGAAAACAATAACTAAAACTTTTAGGGAGAGTGAAAAGAAAGTTAAGCACACAATGGATCTTTAAGTGCATATTATATAAGAGTCTTTTTTTTTTTTCTTCTTCCTCTCACGCATTAGAAACTATAGTACCATGTACAAGTTTCTTTATTAGAAGCACCGTTGGATCAATATTTTATTTCCATCTCATTTCACCTGATTTGAACAACACAGATATCTAATTTGTGCATTTTATTTATAGCAGTTCATAATAGTACACTACAAGTAAATTTCATATTGTATCTCTTTTTACAGTGTTCATATCTCATTTTTTTACCTCTTTGTACACCGTTCATATATTACTATAGGAGTACTTTACGGAATGTTTGTGTTTCTCCCTAGCTATCATCACATATAGTATCATGCTTCCACTAATCTAAATATCTTTTGAATAAACAACAAAACATTAGGAGGCTTTTTTCACCTTCAATATTATATACCCCACCTTGACTTTGATTTTGAAACATTCCATGCTGTAGCCCGAGTGGAACGGATTCTAGAAATCACACACGCGCAATTCTCTACCCACCATTTGCTGTCTATTAAGGTATCACGTTCTCACACTTTCTCCTTTCTAACTCCCAACGCTATTTCTTCATCACTTCCAACTTTATATATTCATCGCACTCTATTCTTACCACGTGTCACAAATATACACGGTTCAAACTTCTATATACATAAAAAAATGTAACCATTAAGTTCAATTCACTCACATGATCAAACATTGAATTCTTGTCCAACAAGAAAGGAAACAACAACGTAGCAAACACGTTTCAACTTTTATAAATCCACTAAAAACCAAACAACAAACAAAACTACACTTGAAAGTTAAAAAAAACTTACCCGATTTTAGCTGCACAATGAACAGCAGCCAAAACAACCAAACCGAAACAGTAAACTCCCTAGATTTCAAAAAACTAAAAATCATTTCCGCCGTCGGACGCGGCGCCAAGGGCGTCGTGTTTCTCGCCCGAACAGGTAACCGGTCATCAGACGAGTGCCTTGCTCTGAAAGTAACATCAAAAGCTCTTATACATCAAAAGAACAAAAAAAACAATTCAAGAGGCTCAGGAGAATACAAGAGAGCGTCGTTTGAAGAAGAAGTGCTACGTCGTTTCGATCATTCTCTTTTACCACGGTTGCAAGGTGTTTTCGAAACCGAGAAAATAGTTGGATTCGCCATTGATTATTGCCATGGCGGTAACCTCCATTCTCTCCGAAAGAAACAAACTGAGAAAATGTTCTCCGATGAGGCCATTAGGTAAACTGAAAATCAATATCTTTTATTATATATAAATTTTTGATTACATTCTAATTTTTTTTCTTCTTATTTTGGTGAAGGTTTTACGCTGCTGAATTGGTTCTTGCATTGGAGTATCTACATGATCAAGGAATAGTGTATAGAGATTTGAAACCGGAGAACGTGATGATTCAAGAAAACGGTCACATAATGCTCGTAGATTTCGATCTATCTACAAAGCTGAAATCTAAATCTCCGCCACCTCAATCACTGAGTAATGACTCGTTGGATAGATCTAAGTCTAACTTATCGAATGAGAAACACGCGAGGAAGCGGTTGATCTCGCGATTCTGCCGGTGTAACTCGGGGATCTCACCGTGTGACTCGGATTTTGACTCGCAACCTTGTGTGAACACAGAGAATAGAAACGAGCCGGAAATGGTTGAAAAATCGAACTCGTTTGTTGGAACGGAAGATTACGTGGCACCTGAAATCGTACTTGGAAAAGGTCACGGTTTTGAAGTTGATTGGTGGTCGTTAGGAGTCGTTTTATACGAGATGTTGTATGGAACGACGCCGTTTAACGGGACTAATAGAAAAGAGACGTTTTACAGGATTTTGTCAAAGGAACCGGAGCTAACGGGTGAGAGGACGGCGTTAAGGGACTTGATACGTAAATTGTTGGAAAAGGATCCTGACCGTAGGATTAAGTTGGATGAGATCAAGGGTCATGATTTCTTTAAAGGAGTTATGTGGGACAGGGTGGTTGAACTGGCGAGACCACCTTATATTCCTTGTATTGAAGTTGAGAATGAGAATGAGAATACGAAAGGGTATAGTAAAAAATATGTGGAAGTTTTTGTTCATGAAGTGTTTTTTCCTGAGGGTGATGATAGTAAAGAAGAGAAAAAGAATAAAATGGAAGATAAGAAGGTAAATGGTGAAGATAAAACAGTTTGGGTTGATAAATTGAGTAGTAGTCTCAATGAGAACGAGGATTTTTTGATTTTTTGATAGTTTTTTTTTTAATATTTATTTTGTATATTATATATAATTTATTATTAAGCATCTAACGGTTGAATATTTATTTCAGCAAAAAATATCTAACATTGATGAACGGTAGGGATTACGTTCAGCTGATTATTATTTTATTAAAGAAATTTTGTTAAACAATTAAGATACTGTGCATTGCCAAGATCTTGAAATTTCTTTGTTATTTATTGTACTACTATGTGGATAACTGTCAAACGCTGGAGATTTTGAAATAGAAATACAAAACTTATCAAGGAAAGCAAAGTATGTTCATTAGAATGTGATATAAAAAATAACATTCAATGCAGACTCTTCAATGTATGCATGTTGTCTTGGCAAAAGAAAAGTAAATTGATGTGCAATATAAATAACACGTTTTGTGAATTTTCAAAATATAGATAGTTCAAGGAGGCTGAAAAAATTATCTATGGAGTTATGACTGGATCTTCTTTTTGTGTTTTTTTCTTTCTTATGCCCTTGTTTCACTCTAACCGTTGAGGGCTAGGAGGAGGACAAGTATATGGACATAATGTATGATGGGTTGGACTTAGGTCTATTCTATTAATTGCCCTCTAACTCAATCAAATGAAGGAGTGAAGAGTGGTGACTTAGTTCTTGATGATGAGGAGGCAATTAAATGAGGGTTTAGGTCGTGATTTAGAGGGGATGCTTGGGTCGATTAGGTATAGGAGTAATTGAAAAAGAATAATATTTAGAGTAGGAAATGGGAGTGAGGCTCTAGGTTTGGACCCTTGATAATTTGAGAAGGATTTTCATTTGAACTTTAGGTGGTTGAGGTAGTAAAAAAAGACATCACTTGATTGTTTCATTTGCGTGCATGCTTCAAAATATGTGTTGTTTGTGTTACTAAATGTCGTCTTAGCTCTCTTCAACAAGTACCTAGACGACTTTTATGGTACTTTTATATAAAGGTTAGAGTGTGACTCTTTAATTGTGGTGTTAGTCCTACAAGTTTTATCCACTTGAATGAGGGTGGTCCTAATGGTTTGTCCATATTTTCACTATGATGGTTACTTGGATATGATTGGTTTGGTTTTAGGAGGAAAATTCATCCAATATATATATAATAAATGCTAATAAAGCACATTCCTAGTAACATGAAAAATAACTAAATAATTAAAGGCATGAATTCATGTACAATATATGTGAGATAATAGATCAAACTCTATTGGGTCGAAGAGTAACTTCTGATTCGACATGATTGAGCATATCGTCGAAATCTGTTTACATGCTGGTGTCGAAGACCTCCATATTATAGTTGAAGTGTGTTCTAGTATGTAGGTGTTGAAATGCTAGGGTTGTAAGTATTTCGAAATTTGGTCTGTTTGTTATATTCAATTATTTAAGTCAACTTATACCTAAGTTTGTAACGGGTATTTGTGATAAAAGTCCATTAGTTTAGTATGTTAGGTTTATTATAAATAGTATGCTAATATCTTATCATTGCATACAACAAATCCTAATTTAGGGTGAGAGGATTATTTGTTATTCTTGTATACTTGTAATATTCTTTTAAGATAAAGAAAAAAATAGCGGTTAATAATCAATTACTTGTGTTCATCGTGTTCCTCATATATTCTACCCCTGATTTGTTTCTTGATTATTAAAAAATAAATTTATACTTTATTTTAAGACATCTAATTCACAATAATATAAAAGTTCATAATTTTTTTTTTTTGTATTTATTAGGTTTTTACTGTAAGAACCACAAATTATTCAATTGATTTAAAAAATTTGGTTTGTTTTTTAGATTCGATTGGTACAACTTGCATTGAATTGGATAAAATTGGATTCAACATGATCACATATTGCTAACTAATGTCGGGGAGCTCTAGGCAGACAAGGTGTAAAGTAAGATGCAAAAGACCTCAAATTCCATAAGACCATTGATATTTTGAGGGGGAATGTTCGTGTTTTAGGGTGTCTATCCATTAAGTTGGCTACAAAGAAGGAATAGAAGGGCTGGTGAAAGAAAAAAGAACCTTGTTGAAAAAGGTAAGAGTCATTGAAGAGTAAAAAAAGAAGACTTAACAGGCTCTTAATGTGGATGAGAATAAACATTTATGTGTAATTGAATTGGAGAAAAATAATAGGCATTTTGGGTATGAGACTCGAAAACTCTAACGGTATCCTTCCCAGTCAAAATGCAAAGTTTTGATTGCAAATCTATATCTACTTGAGGACGATATCATTGTGAGTGGTCAATTTGCTTTCGAAAATGTTATGTGTGTCCATGTTTTATAAATAGTGATTGTGTTGATGAACTTTCCTCCTGAACTGTCCATAATCATTGGTGTACTCTTCCATCCGCTGACTAAGAATTGCCAAACTAGAGCTCCTCCTCCCGACCGGTTTCTCTTTGCAGATATGCCAAACTCAAGGGATGGATTTCTCAACGGGATGTAAATTTCAGACAACTTTGTTAGTAAAGGAAGTGGAAATCAAAGTTTACTACATTATAGAATATAAATCTTGATTTGAGTGAGGTTTTGTGCAAAATCAGAATTTTTGTTCTTCATGTCCAAGTCCTATACTCCACAGGAATGACTAATTGAGTGTATAGAGTGGTAACTTGGATTAGATATTTTATAAACAAAGGTCTTGTTTACAATAATTGAGTTTACAAGTAGTGAGAGTTTTCTATTCAAAAATAGATTTCAACATTTTCCTTTTTCTTTTATCCTTTCTCTGAGTTGTGTAGCAATGATTACTAATCAATACAAGTACATTTGACCTACAAAATTTCATTTATCAATGTTCTGCTTGGATAGGATTGTTGAATAAATCTTAAATATTGAAAAATCCTCATGATAATTGATAAATGCATGAAAATCAAATATTTCAAATAATAGTTGAACTTCATACTTCTATAATTAATGCTCTTTAGAGTTTTTAAGGAACCTGGAATCGAAGAACTGAGTTACTCCCTCAGCATAATCTTTGAAAGAAAAATGAAATAAATATTTTGAACTAATAGTTGATTCTCAACTAACTTTCATAGTTCGACATCAATTACATATTTGCAGAATGACCTTGCTATAATTATTGCAGACAGTAAAACTATAATATCTCAGTATTGAAATAATAAAAGATTATATGATATCTCCAGAAGGATCTCTTAAAAATAGTTAAATTAAAAATTGAAGTCTCTAAGCATGTTAGGAGGTAAATTGAAAATCAATACATTACTTAAAACGTCAAACTTGGCAAAACATTCCCAAAAGCAATAATGTCACCATTAAATTTGATATTTAACCGTAGTCTAAGACTATAACGAGGGTGTTGAATAAATTATTCAATTGTTGAATGTTTACAATGAAGTATTGAATGAGGTATTGAAAATGATGTAGATTAATAGGTGTTGAAAAGATTCAATATGTTGAATGAGAAGGAGTGAAGGTCATATACAATACTTTGTAAAATTGATTATTGTGATTATTTAAATTTTTTATTTATTGTGAATAGTATTAAGGTAGGGTGTTGAATTTTATTAAAAACAACTATTGCAATAATGAATAAAAATTGAATGAGTGTTAAATTATTAAATAGAAAAAAAATATAATATGAAGAATAAAAAATAAAAAAATAGGGTGTTGAATAATAAAATCATTCTACTTAATCTAATAATAAAAAAAAATGATATAAAATCATACAAATAAATAAAGATACATTCAAATTTCATTATGTTTAATACCAAAAAAAAACTTCATTTGTACGTTCTACCAAAAGAAAAAAAGTAAAATGATAATATCCTGCCATGCGTAACAACATATTCGTAGAGCCTCAAATCAAGAATCATCTACTTTTCTGAACCATTAATTAGGGAATGCAACAGTTTTTTTTCTCAGAAGAGTTAAGCTCATCCCAAACTTCAATCCAAATTTTGCCTTAACTTACTGGGAGAGTTTAATGTAACATTTTCTAGAGAGTTAATCATCCCATAAAGTAAAATTTTACCATTTCATTTCTCCACTATGTATTGACCATTTCATACGAATTAAAATATATGATCATATTTTATAAAAAAGTAAAATAGTGCATGAATTTACAAAAATGTCTTTTAATAATTATATTGAAAAGCGAAATTAAAATAATAAAAAGAAAAAAGAGAAATAAATAGTAGAGGGTATATTAGGCAAAAAGTTATTAGTGAAGTATTGCGATTGTAAAGTGATTTATAATTTGCGACAAATATTTTTGACAAAGTGACTTATAATTTGGAACGCATGAAGTATTTTGTAACAGAAATAGATTGGAAAAATGGTATATGTTCTTCCTGCTAGTATATTCCTTTGTACTACTCCCTCCGTTTAAAAATAGTTTAGATTTTTTAATTAATTAATTGGTTACTTTAAGTATTATTTACACTGTCAGGAGTTACTCATCTTAGTTTGTAGTATCTGAATATTCTCCGAAGTTCTTCCTCTTAGTCTATGGCATCTTAATACTCTCAGGAGTTCCTTATCTTAGTCAGTGATATCTTAATACTCTTAGAAGTTCTTCATCTTAGTTAGTGGTATATGAATACTCTCAACAGTTCTCCATCTTAATCTATGATATCTTAATATTCTTATAGGAGTTCCTCATCTAAGTTTATGGTATCTGAATACTCTTAAGAAGAGATGCATAGATGATGGTCAACCATGTGTAAACTATGGAAGAGATGTATAGATGATAGTGAACTATGTGTAAACTATGTAAGAGATACATAGATGATGGTCAACTATGTGTAAACCATGGAAGAGATGTGTAGATATTGGTAAACTATACGTAAATTATGTAAGAGATTCATAGATGATGGTTAACTATGTGTAAACTATGTAACGGATGCATAAATGATGGTCAACTATGTGTAAACTATGTAAGAGATACATAAATGATGGTCAACTATGTGTAAACTATGTAAAAGACCCATAGATTATGGTCAACTTATGATTAAATAATGGAAGAGATGCATAGATGATGATCAACCATGATTAAACCATGGAAGAGATGCATAGAAGATTTTGAACTATGACTAAACCATGGGACAAATGCATAGATGATGATCTACTATGTGTAAACCATGGAAGAGATGTATAAAATATGGTCAACTATGTGTAAACCATAGAAGAGATCCATAGAAGATGGCCAACTATGTGTAAACCATGGAAGAGATCCATAGAAGATGGTCAACTATGTGTAACCATGAAAGAGATGCATAGATGATGGTCAACTATGTGTAAACCATGAAAGATATGCATAAAAGATGATCAACTATGTGTAAACCATGAAAGATATCCATAGAAGATGGTCAACTATGTGCAAACCGCGGAAGAGATGTATAAATGATGGTCAATTATCCGTAAATCATGAAAGAGATGTATATAAGATGGTCAACTATGAGTAAATCATGGAAGAGATCCATAGAAGATGACCAACTATGTGTAAACCATGGAAGAGATGCATAGAAGATGGTCAACTATCCATACACGATGGAAGAAATGCATAAATGATGGTCAACTATATGTAAAATATGGAAGCGATGCAGAGAAGATGGTCAACTATGTGTAAACCATGGAAGAGATCTATATAAGATAGTTAACTATGTGTAAACCATGGAAGAGATGCTTAGATAACTGTCAAATATGATTAAACCATGGAAGATATGCATTGAAGATGGTAAAATATTATTAAACCATGGAACAAATGCATATATGATGGTCAACTATTTGTAAACCATGGAAGAGATGCATTGATGATGGTGAACTATGTGTAAACCATGGAAGAGGTCCATAGAAGATGGAAACTATGTGCAAATCATGGAAGATGGTCAACTATGTGTAAACCATATAAGAGATCCATAGATGATGGCGAACTATGTGTAAACCATGGAAGAGATGCATAAATCATGGTCAACTATGTGTAAATCATGGAAGAGATGCGTAGAAGATGGTCAACTATGTGTAAAACATGGAAGAGATTCATAGATGATGGTTACCAATGTTAACCCATGTAAGAAATAGATGATGGTAAACTATGTGTAAACCATGGAAGAGATCCATAGAAGATGGTCAACTATGATTAAACCATGGAACAAATGCATAAATGATGGTCAACTATGTGTAAACCATGGAAGAAATGTATAGAAAATGGTCAAGTATGTATAAGCCATGGAAGAGATCCATAGAAGATGGTAAACTATGAGTAAACATTGGGAAAAATCTATAGAAGATAGTCAACTATGTGTAAACCATGAAATGTATGCATAGTTGATGGTCAAAGTCTGTGGAAAGGAATGCTAGTAACAATATCACGAGTTTTCTCGAAAATTTCAAAATTTTCGATATATTTCAAATTTACCCTTATAGTTTTAAAATTTATGATAAACACTCGTGAAAATTATGATTTTTTATTGAATATTTCCGATATTTTTCAAAAATTATGGTAAAAAATGATACTTTTTAAAATTTAATAAATTTAGACAAAAGTATAATGTTAAAAGCATACAATTAAAAGGGGTTTCGGATATATGGATGACAACTTAATCCCTCTGAGCTTAATGAGGTTTTAACTTGACACCCCCACCGTTCAACCTGGTTCTCCCCCTAATTTTCATTATTCCAAAAATACGTTGGTGAGATGGGAAGAGTTTCCGAACAAAATTTCTATTAGAGGAATTTAAATTTCCTTTACATGGGAAATTTTCAGTAGGTCATACCAAATTTCCAGTACTTCACAATTTTCGATATTGCATATGAAATTTCCGATATTCTGAAAATTCAAATTTTCGAGTCAATACCAGAAATTTAAAATACACTAAAATTTCCAATAGTTGATTAATTCAAGTTTTTTAACGATCAATATTTTGCTAACATCTTTGGAGGATTCTGATTGTACTGACAAATTTGTGTGCTCTAGAATCAACGTCATTTATCTAAATAGGGGCATATGTTATAGAGAAAGACATCTCAAAAAATTCCTCTTCCATAAATTTTTATTAAGGCAAAACTGTCTTTCAATGGAAATAATCCTCCTATTGAATTTAAGCTTCCAGATGGCACCACATCCCCACCAACTTGACAGACAAGTTTAATGAATTTTTGCCTGATACCGGTAACATAAGGGTGATAAAGATCGAGTTCAGGGAACATTGGATTGATACATGTGGTTGGGTGAAATACAACCTGATTGAGTTGAAGACCGATGAAGATGTGAAGGCTATGTGAAAATCATTTCGCCATAGCATAACTAAATATCTGATCGAGTTGGATGCGCATATAACAAGATTTGTCGATGACATAATGAAGATGTTGAAACATCCTGAATCATCTGGTTGTGCCTATGTTTTCATGTTAAGTTTTTTAAATTTATGTTTGTTGTACTTTTTATGTTATGTTCATCTTCGAATCAACACATGTAATCACCAAAACATTATGCAATAAATAAGAAATCAATGTATCTCAAATTATACATATAATACAACCAAAATATAACGCATCTACATACACCCCACGGGATATGTCCGCTAACCTAGCTAAACATGCATAAATCTCACCATCAAGGTTTACCAAACTCATGAGGTTATCTAAATAAAGAGAAATAAGCTATAAGTGACTGTCTTGGTCACCTACAGGTGATGAAGGTGATGGTGGTGGTGGCACGTTAGAAACCCTAGCATGTGAAGGCCCCAGAACATCAGAAACCTTAGTAGATGGTATGACCCAAAGGTGTTATATATTATGATACCACTCCAGGTATCCATCCTTTCACTATGAAGGATCCTGATGGAGACTCAGGAACTGGACGAGGGATGCCCTAAATATAGCCATATTGTCACATACACCTCTCAGACAAGTGTCTAGCCATGTAGTTCTCCTACCTAATATGCACTGAATAAAAAGAAGCATCGTCAAATCCACGACAGGCCCGGTGAAATATATATGGTGTCCATATGACATCCTCTATGGTTACAACGTCAAGCCTCCTCTTGTACTCCATCTCACCTCCTGGATGGGCTTGTTTTCCCTTCCATCTCCTTGCTCATGGATCATTAGGCGGGACACGTTGGTTCTTTCGATCAAAAATGTGGGGGAAATGTTCGTATATCCAACACTGCATAAATAAATTGATAACTCATATACTCAAATAAATGGATAAAAACCAGATAACCAGATAATCAAATAAATGCATGTATACTTGGAATAGGCTCTGATAACCAACTAGTTATTTTGTCTCACGCTGAGAAGCAACTGCCATATCTTGTATACGACATGCTCACAAAATCATACTAGCACGAACTTGTCTGAAGGTCCTCCTAGAAAGGCTCAATCAGGGTGAAGTAATGGCTTCGTAGACAAACGAGTCGTGGCATCTGTATCTGTGAGAGACATCTCATTAACTTGCTCAACAACAATCTGCTCAATAACTGTATCTGCATTATCCTCCTCAGCAACCCCCTCATCCACAACAGCCTCCTTAGTAGTCGGATCCACAACAACCTGCTCCACATGAGTGGGTAACTCCACGGGATCATAAACCTTATCGGTAGTAGAAACTCTAGTTGTCTGTCGTCGGGGTGCGTGAAACTGCGACTACTGCTCAAGCAATCGTTTCCGGTGAGAACCGGTCATAACACATCGTCTTGCTCGATGGTCGGAAGTATGTGCCTCATCTGCCCAGCCTTGAGCTTCCACTCTATTAGTCCGTCAATCCGCAACGATACCATTTTTTCCCCCTAGTACTCACTAAAACAAATAAGGAAAAAAATGAACATCGTTAAAAATTGAACTACCGTAAATTTTGAAATTTTTATTATTTTTTACAAAATAAATGAACTACCAGAAATTTTGAAATTTCCGATTTATTTTTTGAAAAAATTTGAACTATCGAAAATTTCAAAAATTATGGTATATAAAATAACAAAAAAAAAAATTAAAAAAAAGATTTCGTGACAAAATATCATAAATCTTTCACTATTTCATAAAATTTCTGATATCGTCCAATTAAATTGAAATTTGCAGTGTGGTCCTGAAAATTTCAAAAAATTGTGAAAAAAATTAATTAGACTATTTTAGTCTTTTCATACATATTAAAGTTATACTGGAAAGTGTCAAATTAAAACCTGAGACTTAGTCTTATGGGTCCAATATCTTTAATAAGTTGGGCTAATGTTTCTTCCAAATCTAAATCCAAGTTCCATCCTCCAACAAATGTTAATAATTTCATCCCACAAAACACTCAATAATTTTAGGGTTAATAGTTATTTATCCTTTACAATATAGATGAGTTTTAATTTACCACCCTTTAAAAAAAATATGTTTGATCAGCTCTTTGAATTGTTAAAATTCTAAGTCTTTTTTTCTCTAGATAGAAAAATTATCCCCTTATAAAATACTTTTTTATGATTTACATCCATGATTTTTACACGTTTAGGAGTATCCAAAATTATAGAGGAGTAATCAATTTTTTTTTAAAAGGAGTAAATCGAATTTAGTCTATATTGCAGGATGTAAATAACCATTAATCATGTTTGTTTAAATATAGACAATTTTTCCTTATTTTAGACGAAGGAAGCTAACATTGAAGTAAAATAAATGAAGCAAGCTATTAGACATGGATCATGCTCAGTACTAAAAAATAACTGACATGGATCATGCTGAATACAAAAAGTGCATCATAAATAACTGATGAAAGCACGGTCGGAAAAAAATATTTTTATCAAAATTTAAAGTCAGTATACTTTTATGTCAACCATAATAAGACATTATAGTTAATGGCATTAATGAAAAATATCAGTCAACAATTTAATTAATGATATTGTGAGTTATTTTGACGTTCAATTGAAAAAACTCATATTGTGGTTAATTCTAAGGTACAATTGGAAAAAAAATCATTAGTTTAATTTGAAAGTATTAAGAAACTAATACTCAATAATTAAAACAATAATTAAAAAATTAAGTATTTAAATAAAATTAATGTGCAATTTCTAAAATGAAGGCACAAATTAGTATTGTTATAATTTAAAAATAACTAGATGACTGACCCGTGCTTCTCGCGACTATATTAAATAAAAAACTATATATTTGTATAATGATTTATATATAATTTATATATAATTAAATCATGTGAATATAAAATAAATATGAAAGATAATTAAATAGAACAAACTTACTACTATAATTTAAAACGTACAAATTTGAAGAAGTGAATATTAATTAAGTAAAAAATATTAGTAAATATCTTTTAAAAAATATATATTTGATGTTATATCTATATTTTCACATCCATCGTGATCAATATTTTCAACATTTTTCTTTAACTAATTCTTGATATGGCAACATCCATATCATGAGTTTATATTAATACAATAAATGTGTTAACTTAATAAAAAAAGAATATGAGTTGCATAATATCAAATAAATATAATTTTAAAGATTAAGAATATGAGTTATACAATTTATTTATTTTTTCTGTAAAAATCTTATAGTAATAATTTGATAAACTACAATAGAAAAATAATAATATAATAGTCTTGTATATCTTTTTATTTTGAAATAAATTACTATCAAAAAATTTAAATTAAAATATATTTTTTATCTGATTACAAGAACTATATTGAATTAAACATTTAAATTTCAAATTAAATTTTAAATTTTAAATTTTTATTTGAATGTTAATTGTAAATAAAGAAGAAAGACATTTTTTTAACTTATATTTTAAAAATTATAATAAATATTTAAATTCTAATTATATTTTATTATTTCGTCTTTTATTAATATGTATTTTTTATTATATATTTAAGGAAATATTTATTCCATTTTATATTTAAATAATTAAATTTATTTAATATATAGAGAGAGAGCATATCATATGATAATGGATAACTTATATGAGAGTGTGAAAATGAATAAGAACCGTTGGATTTAAAAACGAAAGGTTGAGATTAAATTGTGAGCTTTATTAAATCTTTTTTTTTTTTGGAAATCTTAGTATCCGGCCTTGCAACCGACTAATCCAAGAGGACGAATTCCACTGCCCACTAGCGGGAGGTCGTTTAAAGTCAGAACAAATCTCTTTCCTATTAATGACACATGATTTAATAAAGATTACAATTAATCTCAACCATTTATTTTTAAATTCAACGGTTGTTATTCATTCTCACATTCTCATATAAGATATTCATTCTCATATGATATGCCCTTACGATCAAGATATCCAAAGATTAACATCAAAATGGACTTTCATATAACGTTAATTTTGATGTAGTTCAATGACATAGTAAATCATTATAAATTAATCTCAAATTTTATAGGTATAATCTACATAATGGTATGTTTTAATCCAAAAGTTGATTTTAAAAAATATTAATTCGAAGTGACGTTTTTGAACGAGTGTAACTCATGGTATAACTCTTCGGGTGTAATTTGATATATATATATATATATATATATATATATATATATATATATATATATATATATATATATATATATATATATATATATATATATATATATATAATTTTAATAGTATTAGTAGAATATTATATTCTTATTATTATTATTTTAATAATTGTAGTTGACTATATTATTGTAATTTTTAATAGTGATAGTGTTTATTATTATTACTATTAATAATAATAATAATAATAATAATAATAATAATAATAATAATAATAATAATAATAATAATAATGTAGAATCAATTTAAAAAAAATAGAATTATGGTTGATGTTAGAGTAGCTATCAATATGACATGTGAATCTCAATATATAAAAGAAACAACATGAACTTTTTAGAAGTAGCACATCATTTTTTTTATCGGTGACTTTTGCATTTAAATAGTTATAACATTTTTATGATAAAATATATATCAATTTCTATTTACATTGACATAAATGAGTTAATATTTTTAAAAAATAACATATTTAGTGAAGAATATTAACAACTTTAAATAAAATTTAAAATAGTTAAAAGGTGTTGTAGAAATTGGTCATTGATATAACTCAATCCTCTCTTTTTACAATAAGAATGAATAAACCTACAAAATAATAAACAGTTAAATAAATTTGAGGCATGTAAGTATATTGTCCTTAAGGATTTATCCGTCTCCTAAACGCAAATTTTCCGGGATTCAACAGGTTTTTTCCAGATTCTCACTTATGAATCTGAGGTATCGGAACAACAAGAAATACTCTTTATTAATGATAGATATATCCAAAAAGCAAAAGAATAAAAAAGAAAAGAAAGTATAAAAGAAGTTTTTTTCATTTATATTAAGTGTTTTTTATTCTTATCCTCTTTTATTCTTATCCTCTTTTACAAAATAAGAGAGTATGTGTGTATATATATAAGAGAGAGAATATATAATGACTTGGACTAAGTCAAGTCTATATTATAATAACTATATTATTGATCATATTATAAATATAATAATATTAATATTAATATTAATAATTTTCTTTCAAAATATTTTTGAATATTTGTCACTTAAAAATTAAGACAGAAACTATTTAAAACTTTTAAAATATTATTAAAATTTATAACAATCCCCCACATATTTCAAAAGTTAAAGAAAATAAAAATAATTTTCTAGAATAACATCATGGATGTGATGCATCAAACTAGTGTAGCAAGCTATATGAACTAGTCTTAGAATGATAGTACTTAACATACAGTAAAATTGGTGTAGCACGCTATATGAACCAAGATCACTTAGCGTATGTTAGAGGTCTACCACTCACAACACCCCCACAATTCTTGTTGTTGACGTTGTGGTGCGCTAATAGGCCGTGCACGTGCCTGGTTATTTTTTGAGTGCTCTAGAGATTTTGCCAATATCTCAAACAAGCGGACCCACTCGACACTCATATAGATGATTTCATCAAGTGTATGCTGCAAATCATACACCGCCTATAAAGGATATGAAAATCATTAAAAACTACATAAGCTTATCCTCTCAATAATGCACTGTCTAGCACTTTCTCACATACACCATAGGAAAAGGATGCAAGCAAAAATTAATTATTTAATTTGTTGTGCTAGCAAAACTAACAAGTGACTTGTTCTTACCCATATGAACATTTTTCATGTGATCTCCAATCACATGATAACGCAAAATTATATAGTATATTTTGACTTAACTAGCATGGATCTTAGTTTTGTTTTCCTTTATTTATGTCTAGTTATGTCGATCTTATTTTCCTATTTCAGGTACCTCGAGTAAAATTGGTCACAAAGGAGATTTGAGCAAAAAATAAAAGAAATAAAGTAAAAATGAAAAAAAAAAAATACAAGAAAGACCGAACCAAAGACCCATTATCCAAAGCCCATGGTGATGCCCAACACCACTCACCCATGATTTTCTCAACTTCTCACCATGATCTCCTTATCTCCACTACTTATCACATGAACCTTTAAGTAACTTCCATTAGCTTTATCTATAAATAGGATCTTAGAAGTTAGTTTTGACTATCCAAGTTTTGTGCGCGGAAGCAATGTTCATAGTTTTAGACAGAAAATTACTTACGTGTTCATAGTTTTAGATAGAAAATTACTTATGTAAAAGTGGTAGTTTCTCATATTGAATAACTACCACACCATTAGTGTAGGCCTATAATCTTTGTAATTGCTTGAATCAAATTTTACTGTCATTAATCATAGTTATTTCAGTTCCGCATTTATTTCAAGTTTCTACAAGTTCTTTATATTATTTGCATTATTATTATTATTATTATTATTATTATTATTATTATTATTATTATTATTATTATTATTGTTATCTTCCGTTGCTTTTAATTAATATGAATGACTAAGTTATTAGATACCGGTATGTAATGTCATAAGAATCGAAGGGGTTCGGTAATAATAGGCAATCAATATTCATAAAATAAAATACATTTTTCTAGTTTGATTTCTAAAATTAATTTCAAATTATTTTGTACGATAGTAAAGACAAACTAAGGGTAAAATCAACAGAGCGAGAGTTTGAGGTTTTAGCCGGATAGTAGTAATTGAACATTAACTTTAAAAACAGCGAGAACGCTTTAGAGTTAATCAGATCCTCTTTGTTTTCAAAAAGTACTTTTAGGTTTTAAATGAAATAACCAGAGTGATCATTTAAGCTTAATAGTATAACATGAGTCAATAGAACGAGACTTTGAGATAGGGTTTTTAAATCAATAGTCTCTGTTGAATTAGTATTTTTAATTTCTTAAACCATACCTACGACGTATTGAACCCATGATGTTCGACAAATTACATGTCGGTGCCTTTTTCTTATATTTATCTTAATCTTCATTTTATTTCAGTTTTAGTTCTTAGTTTCCCCTGAAATCCAATCATTCATTAGCCTTATCTTTACACGGTAACATTATATAATGATAAGTTTGATTTTTGGTCTCTGTGGGTTCGATTTCTTTTAAAACTACGCGATATAATTGTGCACTTGCAGTCACGGACCTTATAGACTCTTAAAGTCGCGATCAAATTTTTGGCGCCGTTGTCGGGGACCAATTAAATCAATTGTCGTAACTCTAGTGTTGCGTCGTATAGACTAGGGCACTCTTACATTAATTACTATGTATCACCCAAACTTTTTCTACAACCTGGATTCTCGGTATTTCGAGGTATCACAAGAAACCGACCTCGAAATACTTAAGGAGAAATTTGTTGCGTCACCAACTCACTCTCACCCAAATTACCTATACAACTACCAATACCATCACTTCGAGGAGTCGCAAGAATACCAAAGATCTGATCTCGAAACATCATTGGAGGATTACAATGCAACACTATCTTATCCTCACCCAAAATTCCTCTACGATAACTATTCCCAATATTTCGAGGAACCACAAGAAGCTGTTAAATACAACCTCGAAAAATTAATGGAGGATTTCATTGAAACAACAACTAATTATAGGCTAGAATCGATGATGGAGCGCTTTGTGGAGACACAAACTCTCCAAAATGAAGAGCTTAGAAGACAACATCTCGATACTTATGAAACCCTTAGGCAGATAAACACTATTTGCGAGTCCCTCACGACTCATGTTGAGGCAATGGAGACTCAAATCTTCCTGCTTGCATAGACACCTATAGGTCCCTCTCCTAAGGAGAATGTGTATGTTGTAACAACCAGTAGAGAAAGACAAATTGAAAATCATAAGAAGAGTTATAATAAGGTTGAAGAGAGTAATAATGAGGTTGAGACGAGTTCTGGTGAGAAAAGAGTAGAGATTAAGAAAATACACCGACACCATCTAAAAGGGAGGTTCTTGAAGAGGTAGAGAAGGAAACATATATTGTTGCTCCTCCTCCCTATAACCATCCTATTTCTTTTTCGCGAATATTTGTGGAAGTTAATGTAGATTCCCAATCCAAAACGTATGTAGAGGTATTGAAAAATATTCACACCGATGCACCTTCGTCTAAGGTCCCGCATAAAAAGAGAAAATTTGAGGACCGTGAAACTAGGGAAATCATTAGCATTAAGAAGGGAACATTTGAGATGGTGGATGAAATAACTAAGCCCAGACTTGAAAAGTTGATACTTATGATAGACCCAGAACCACCACCACAAGTTCAAAAGAATGAACCACCCCACAAAAGAAAGAAAAGAAAAGGTGAGGGATATGTGAAATGGATTGATAAGTGGCCATGGAAACCGAAGATTATTAAAAGTTCAATCGAGTATGCATTCTCGAGAGAATCACCATGAGTGCTTGCACTCCTGAGCCGTTGAGCTATTGATGTTAACCAAAGTGTTGCGTGGGAGTCAACCCATAGGTTTTTAATTTAATATTTTTATTTTACTGTGTGAAACTGCGGATAATAAAGAGATGGATTGTTTGTCACGTCTCATCTACTTCAAGGAGACAAATCTGTAGATGCCAATCCTAAACATGAGTCAGGTGCCCATAAACATTCCTACAAATGTCGTTGTTCGTGGTGACACCAATGATGAGTACTTCGTCCAAAAACAAACAACATGATAAGTTGCTTCGAAAACGAGAAGTTTCAACGAAAGAAGGTATCTCGAAATTCCCGTAGCTGAAGCAGAAATGGCCAGCAAGGACATGAACAACAAGAAAAGGATCATAGAGGATTTTGGAACGCAGTAGCATTCACACAGGTTCTATCTTTCCTTTTCCACCTTTTATCAAAACATTAAGGACAATATTTGGTTTAAGTGTGGGGGAGGAACTTTACCGCTCTCCATTATCGCTTTTTAGTTTAATTTATTTGTTTTCTAGTGTATTGCATGTTTTTAGGAGTTTATCGAGTCATTGCACGTGATGTCAAGTCCGTATGCATGTTTTTCAGTTGTTATTGAATTTCCCCAAAAAATTTAGAATTTTAACCTCCAACAACAATTTTCTTTTTGATGCATGGCGCACACACTCTGAAAGTATACACACTTTAGGTTGTGTTAGAGAGACTTGGGAAAGTTTCAATAAAATTGATACCGTTATGACACCCTAAACCCCCTCATTATGTGATATCAATTTGCTTACCCATTATGTCGATACCTTAGGCTTAAGCTTTCAAAGTATCTCTTAAGTAGTTTATATTAGCAGTCAACACCATCTTAAACACAAACTACGTAGGAAGTCGATGAATATAAGTGAATGATCCAAAAATTTCAAAAAAAATTATATGTCATAGTAAATTCAAAATAGGGAATACGCCTATTAAGTTAGGTGACCCTCACCCGGTCACTTAATCCAACGGTTGTGGAAGCTACAAAAATAAAATAAAATAACCTATTGTCAGTTGGTTCAGTGGTATTTGGTGTTGAACTTGGTAGGGCAAACTACGGCCCAATCCCCTGCAATTGCGATTGGTTAAGTAAATGGGGTTACCAAACTTATGTACCAGAACCCCGAGAAAAGGATCATAGTCTCTAACCGTTTTCCCTACTATGTACGTGTACGGATAACGGGCTTAATGTGATTGCGCTTGAATGAAAAGAGTGAAAGAAAAATGAGAGATATAGGTTGATTTATAATAGCATGGTTTGAATTGGTTTGCATAAAGTGGGAGTCTTTGAAATATTGTGTCATTACGGTACCCATGGTATTGAATACTTAGTACTTATCATTCTAACATTAGCATAGCAGCCACGTATGATTAGGAGTCGTGTTGTGCCCTTGTTTCAAATCGCACTTAATCATTTCTTTTACTGTGTTGGTTGATTGCTTGAGGACAAGCAATGGTTCAAGTGTGGGGGAATTTGATAACGCAAAATTATATAGTATATTTTGACTTAACTAGCATGGATCTTAGTTTCGTTTTCCTTTATTTATGTCTTGTTATGCCAATATTATTGTCTTATTTCAGGTACCTCAAGTAAAATTGGTCACAAAGGAGATTTGAGTTAAAAGAAAAGAAATGAAGTAAAAAATGAAGAAAATACAAGAAAGGTCGGGCCAAAGGCCCATTATTCAAAGCCCAGGGTGGCGCCCACCACCACTCACCCATGATTTTATCCACTTCTCACCATGATCTCAATTATCTCCACTACTTATCACATGAACCTTTAAGTAACTTCCATTAGCTTTCTCTATAAATAGGATCTTAGAAGTTAGTTTTGATTATCCAGTTTTGTGCGCGAAAGCGCTGCTCATAGTTTTAGACAGCAAATTACTCATGTAAAAGTGGTAGTTTCTCACATTCAGGAACTACCACACCACTAGTGTAGGCCTATAATATTTGTAATTGCTTGGATCGAATCTTGCCGTCATTAATCAAAGTTATTTCAGTTCCGCATTTATTTCAAGTTTCTACAGGTTCTTTTATTATTATTATTATTATTATTATTATTATTATTATTATTATTATTATTGTTATTATTATTGTTATTATTGTTATTGTTATCTTCCGTTGCTTTTAATTAATATGTTTGGCTAATTTTTTAGATACTGGTATGTAATGTCATAAGAATCGAAGGAGTTCGGTAATAATAGACAATCAATATTCATAAAACAAAATATCTTTTTCTGGTTTGATTTCTAAAATTAATTTCAAATTGTTTTGTACGAGAGCAAAGACAAACTAAGGGTAAAATCAACAGAGGGAGAGTTTGAGGTTTTAGCCTGATAATATTAATTGAACATTAACTTTAAAAACAGGAGAGCACTTTAGAGTCAATCAGATCCTATTTGTTTTCAAAATATACTTTTAAGTTTTAAATGAAATAATAGAGTGATCACTTAAGCTTAATAGTATAACCTGAGTCAATAGAATGAGAGTTTAAGATAGGGTTTTTAAATCAATAGTCTCTGTTGAATTAGTATTTTTATTCCCTTAAACCATGCCTACGACGTATTGAACCCCTGACGTTCGACAAATAACATGTCGGTACCTTTTTCTTATATTTATCTTAATCTTTATTTTATTTCAGTTTTAATTCTTAGTTTCCCCCAAAATCCAATCATTCATTAGCCTTATATTTACACAGTAACATTAGATAACGTTAAGTTTGGTTTTTGGTCTTTGTGGGTTCGATATCTTTTAAAACTACGCGATACGACTGTGCACTTGTAGTCACGAATCTTATAGACTCTTAAAGTCGCGATCATCATAAAGGTTGGGTTCCCATGGGCTATATCATAGGATTGACCAAAATCGTTTTGATTCAACTTCACATAAATTGGCGATATTATCTCATCGTTTAGTAGGTACTTTATACAAAAATGAGAAAGCCACAATTTTTCTTCCTAAAAATATTGACAAAGACATCTCTAAGTCAATTAAATCTCAAAGATTTACTCAAGTATTTAGCATTTTTAACGTGATCTCCACAAATAAGTTAATACATAATTGCTTAAGTATATAAGAAAAATTACCTCCAATGAGGATATCATAGCGATATGATATAAATAAATCCACTTATTAATGTATTGTACAGGTCTATTTGAATGATATTCAAATGACAACACCCCCACATTGAGTAAAATTAAATATACTCACATATAAATTTATTTTTATACAATTTAATCTATATAACATCGTTGTATAATTTTAATACAACAATATAAGCTAATAATCTCTATAAAAAATAATATAAAAAATATTAATTTAATTTAGATATTTCAATAATTTTTAAACAACTCTAAAATTTTCTTATTAATCTATACAGGTCTCCTTAGATGATTCTAAGTGACAACAACTTCATTGAAAAATGATTAATATAATTTTGAATTTATTCTCATATTGATTATCTCATTCAAAATTCTACTCTAAAAATTAGTATGAACTTACACTTCAAAAATATATAAGTACGGAAGAATTACTTCACAATATAAAATATATATATATATATATATATATATATATATATATATATATATATATATATATATATATATATATATATATATATATATATATATAATTTCTTCAACCTCTAAATAAAAAAATATTATGAAATAAAATACCACTAATAAAATATTTTTTACATACTAATTAGCCTCGTTGCTAATTCAAATCATATTACAATTGTCACATTTTCAAGTTTTTTTTGACATAATAATGTAATTATATGCTCCTCAATATAATATATTTTACACAAGTTAAACTGTGCTATATAACTTATTCTCGCAACATTTTCACTGAAAACAAAATATTTCAATATTCTATGTTTTCACATGATTATTCATTAGGAATAAATAATATTAAACTATAGTAATTAATATCAATAGAAATTAAACACAATACTATAATATCACCCACGATATAATAAAACATTTGTCTAAATCTTTATTGCCTCATAATTTTTATTTACATATTTATGACTTTCTTTAAACTAAAGGAAAGCATTTTTTTCTTCAAAATAAACAATATCCATTCAATAATCAATCATTCATACAATAAAGATTTAGCATCATAACAAATTCAACACTATTTATATTATCTCTTTAAATATTTCATATGTTTAAAAATAATATAAAATATTTTTACGATTCTCATTAAATAAAAATGATACATTGTTTCAGACGTCTTTGTCAATATTTTTAAGAAGAAAAATTGTGACTTCCTCATTTGTGTATAATGTAGAGCTACTAAACGATGAGATAATATCGCCAATTTATGTGAAGTTGAATCAAAATGATGTTGATCAATTTTGTGATAAAGCCCCTAGGAAGAAACTAATTTGTGACACATCTAGGGGAATGTGACTTAAGTCAATTGAAACTAACAAGTGATGGGAACCCTAACCTTTCTGATTGGAGATCCCATAAAAAAGGTTCATATGGGTAATAACAAGTCACTTATTAGTTGCACAAAAAATTAAATAATTAATTTTTGCTTGCATCCTTTTCTATGGTGTATGTGAGAAAGTGCTAGACACTGCATTATTGAGAGGATAAGCTTATGTAACTTTTAATGATTTTCATATCCTTTATAGGTGGTGTATGATTTGCAGAATACACTTGACAAAATCACCTATATGAGTGTCGAGTTGGGCCGCTGGTATGAGATATTGGAAAAATCTCTAAAGCTTAAGAAATAACCAGGCACGCGTGAAACACCCGGCCGAAAATCAAAGGATATAACTATATATCAATGAAGTCGCCATCGAACGTTTTTTATCCCTCCAAGAGGGAAAGGTAAACATCGAGTAAACCTGAAACGAAGAAATCACGGTCTTGCGACCGAGAGATCGGGTAAGGATGTCTGTTACGCAAGGGGAAGGGATTAGCATCCCACACGTCCGTAGTACTCTACGGTATCCGCTTTTACTTTCTATCTAATGGGTGTAAAGGTCTAACTATATCTGTATGTGGTAAATTGTATGCAAATGCAAATGCAAAAAGAAAAGAAGAAAAAAGAAATAAAAGAAAAGAATGAAAGAAATAAAACATGGGGAAAAGAAGGAAATATTTACAAAGGTTGATCGATCTAGCCCCGCGACAGAATGCCTATGTATTCCCTCGTGAAATGGGAAAGTCAGAGCGCCGTAGTTCGGCTCACTTGTTTTGGTTGGTTTGTGTTTTTTAGATTAACAGACGAAACAGCAAACGATGACGAAACACCTCCACGATGACGAAACATCAGCTACAGACAGGATGACGAAACATCAGCAAACGAGATAACGAGACATCAGCAAACGAGATGACGATACATCAAAGGATAAGATGGCGAAACATCAGAGGATGAGATGGCGAAACATCAGCAACAGGATGACGAAGCATCAACAACAAACAGGACGACGAAACATCCTAGACTAATTGGTTTGTATCTTTTCCTTTGGAAAAAGTTTCAGATTATTAGAATGTTTTAATGCACTTGAAAAAACAAGATTTTAGTTTTAAGGATGCAAAAGGATAAAGGTAAAATAGCTAAGAGAAACTAACCTACTTCTAAATCCTAATGTTATCATGCAAAGTTGACCCTAAGTTAAGGGTATAAGCAAAGGGAAGAATCTACCTAAAGTTATCATGCATGGATGCCTAACTTAATGTCTAAACTCGAAAACTAACTTAATCGAGCAAAACCTAAGGGGAATCTATAAAATCAATCATCTTGGTTGGGAAAACAAATGAGAAGAGGGGTAGAATCAAGTAAAGTGCTTTGGCAAAAGCACACAAACCAAACACTAACAAGTGCTAAAAAAAGAAAGAAGAAGATGTAGTGAAATGCGAATGAATTATGCTCATGCAAAGTGTCATGTGAAGTGAGGTAAGTAGAAAAAACATTCATTTACAAAGTTATACAAAACTTTAACAAACATCAAACGTCATTATAAACACCCACAAACAAGTTAATTCACAAACTTGGTCGAAAACTAGTCCTAAAAGCATGCAAAGAGCTAATTGTGCGAAGCGATGGAATTAGATGAAGATGATGGACAATTAAATAATAAAATGACAAACAAGTCAGTATCTAATCATGTCAATGCTCATATACATCATACAAAATAAACCACAAAGATTCAAGAGCAAAAATCTATCAAAAATGCGCAAACATGCAACTAACACGTGTGGTGAAGTGCATCTAAGTGTGTGAGGTTTATGTCATGAGAAGAAGGTGTCAAGATGAATAGACTAAAGTACCAACATCACATGAATGAATTAATGATCAAATCATAAAAGAAATGTCATGAAGATGCAACTACAACGTGGGTGCGAAAACTAGTTGGAATGCTTAACCTAAGAGATGTTTACAATCTAAAAGAAGCCATGGAAAGGCAAAGATGAAGAGAAAATGAGTCAAGTAATATTAAAATACACAAGTTACAGTAGCAAAAATGTTATTTCATCAACAAAAACATTTAAAAATGCATACAAAGAATTCAAAAGCAAAACACTCAAGAGAAATGCATTGGATTTGTGCAAATGCGGGTAAACATGTACATGTGTGTGTGTGTGTGTGTGCTTGTGCATACATGTACTAAGTGTCAAATGGTGTTGGGATCAGAGATGACATGTTATGAAGAGCTATTCAAATTATACATTATCAAGTCATAATATGCTTCAAATTGTACACATACAACACCTACACAAAAGCTAGTTAAAGATTTGACCTAGAATGCAATTAATGATGGAATGGAGCATGGTTGATGCATGAATGCAAAAGAATGAAACTCATGGCATACAAAGATGTGGAAAGCAGTAGCTAGCATGGCAAGAATGCATGATCATCATATACATGTTCATCATTTACAATACACAAACAAAAGCAACTAGGAAAAGTTTAAGCATGCATCTAGAAGTGTGTGGAGAAATATGCTTGGATGAATGTGCCCTAACATGTTTGTGTCAAGTGTTGTGGACAAATGAGATGGATGATGAGGATATATGATTCTCAGATAAACACAAAACAATTAACCAAAATGTCATGCTTCACAATTACTCATAATGCAAAGGTTAGTAGTGGAAAGGTGCGATTCTAAATCCTAGAGTTAGTTTGAAACATGCATACGAGCTAATGGGTCAATCATATAGAAGGGTAATGATGAGAAAGGAATATAACACACAAGGTCAGTAGCTTAAGACCTAAGTAAACTACAAACAAAATCAATTCAAACTAAGTGGAAAGCTCACACACACAAGTTCATTGGATTAAGGCTTGAAAGCATCTAAACTAGTTAAACATGACACTTAAGAAAGATTTAAACAAAGTAGTTTTAATTGGAAAATTAAAATCATGTGTGACTTGTGTCATAAGTTTAACTCAAGATATGATTCATGAGCAACCAAATGTAGAAGATGAAGCTTCCATACACAAACAAGTCACCTATTCGATGAACAAAATCATCCAAAGCAAAATACCACCTATCTTAGTGAATGTCAAAATACCACCTCACAGGATGTTTATCATGAGCTTAAAGTAATGTTAATCTAAGTGACATGCCTCAAAAATCATGAACCTATAATCCCTCAAGGTATGTTTCAACCAACCAATAGAAGAAGAAGAAGAAAATCTAGCTCTTCTGGGTCATCACGATGACATTACAATTGAGTGCAAGTCAAGGAATCAAAGAGCATTGAGTTATTGATTACATAATGTACAAGGTCCGAAGTAAAAATCAAAGATCCAATTGGAATTGGATTGCTAGAACCATGCATGATGCATATATACAACACTAGTGGTACAACCATAAGCATAAGTTGGTAATATCCTAATCAACAAAAGTTGCATGAGCTTGAGCAAATTTGGGGCTTAAATGAATCAATCAAACTGAAATCAAGGCCCTAAATATTATATAAGGATGGAGTAAGGGAGTGAGAAGTAGACCCTTAAAGAATTGCATGAATGCATTCCTCACCTTACAAACCATATACAAGGATGCAACAAATAAAGCAAAGGGCAAACTTTTAAACTAAGGGATCAAGATGATCCTTTGAGGTCAAATGTCTCTCAAGTCTTAGAAGACTATCCTTGAGGTTATCATTTCCCCTAAACACCAATTAATTACACAAGCTATACAAGAGAAGGGTCTAAGAGCCAATGCATCAACAATCTAGGGTTTTAAGAACCATGAAGGCTTTGTGCTCAAGGTAGGAACTTAATGACTAACATGGGATTTTCAATGAATGAAAACATGTCACATATCACTAGAGCACTTAAATGATCATTACGTACCCTATGCTTGGCCTTAAATCATGTCCACAAGCTTCACAATTGAAGTTGGACCCAATTACACTAGGCAAAGGTATGTTCACTTTTGAGATTCCACAAAAATAGGAAAATGGAAGACAAAATCCAAATAAAAATGAAATAAGGGGCTCAAATCCCTTACAAGTTCCTTGCCCAAGTTGAAAATCCATGGAATGGTCAAAACAAAATTCAAAAAGTCAATACTATCAATATTTATGCTCATATGACCAAATAACAAGAAAAATTAATGTAAAATGTAAAAGTCAGAAATAAAAATCTATAAAAATGGGAAATAGTGACTCAACATCCTAAACATGATTAAAAATATTTTTGGCATTTTTTATTTTTAAGAAAAATGGTAAAAAAAAAACAAATAAAAATGCAAAATGGATAATGCAAATCATGTATTTAATGCAAAAATTGACTTAATCATACAAAAATGACAAAATTGCAAAATAAAAATCAGAAATACATGAAGTATGATTTAAATGAGCTAGAATATTTTTTATTCATTTTTTATATGCATGAAAGTATTTTTTTTAATGATTTAAATATGCATGAAATGCAATATAATGCATGAAATTGTTAAAAAATGGACAAAATGCAAGAATTCTAAAATAAAATTCAAAAATGCATGAGACATGATTTAAATGGATCAAAATAATTTTTATATATTTTTTGTATGCATGAAAGTATTTTTAATGATTTAAATATGCATGAAATGCAATATAATGCATGAAATTGTTAAAAAATGGAAAATAAATGCAAGAATTCTGAAATAAAGTTCAAAAATGCATGAGACATGATTTAAATGGATCAAAATATTTTTTATATATTTTTTGTATGCATGGAAGCATTTTTTAGGATTTAAATATGCATGAAATGCAATATAATGCATGAATTTATTTAATTATGCAAAAATGCAAAACTTATCAAATAAAATTCATAAACTCAAAATTAATCCTCTGAAAGATTCAAAATATTTTTTTGTAGAATTTTTTAACATTGGAAAGTATTTTTTTTTTGGAATTTTTCAATTGAAATGCAATTAATTAAAGTTAGAATTTATTTAAATGATCAAAACATTTTTAAAAAATTGGTAAAAATTCCAAAAAATATTTAAAATTATTTTGAGCCTATGGTATTTTTTTTGGAATTTTTGGATGACTTTTGAGTGCAAAATTAAATGATGCAAAATGCTAATTATGAAATAATAAAATGAAAATTAAAAAAAAAAAAGCATGGAACAATCAGATCGTGCCAACACATCATCTTCAACCTCTAGCAAGCCCTAATACACGCGTTTTTTGTGACACCCCGGTTTAATTTAAATATTAAATAAGTGAAGATTTAATTATTTAATTAAATGAAGTCTTAAGTATTAATTTTAGTTGGATTAATTGGGTCATTTAATGAGGAAAGGTTTGGAGGTGTGCAGAGTAAACGGTGAGTGTGAGAGTAAATCACTCTACTAATTACTAAGTATTGATTATTTATTTTTATTGGAATAATTAAAGGAAATATAAAAGGAAAAGAAAGGAAATAGAAGCCTTTTTGGAGAAAAGTCATAATACGTAGAATTGGAGAGAAGAGGAAAAAAAAGAGGAAAAGCCGACGCCGAGAGAATCAAAGAATCATCGCGAGGTAAGGGGTGATTTCGTTCGGTTAATATGCTTTATGGGTTTTGAGAATCAAAGGGATGATTGGGTATGTTAGGAAGTTTGAATGTTGATGATTATAAGTTATGGAAATAAACCCTATTTTGTGTCGGTGTTTGGAATTAGGATCATTTGCATGTCAAATAATTGATAGGAATGAATAAACCATGTTGTGTGATGTTATAATGGTGTGAAATGATCATGAAATAGTGTTCCTAATGTCCCAATTCGTACTTGAATGTTTGGAGATGATAATGGGTGCAAAATGCTGTCAAAAGTAGCAAAATGTATAGACGGGAACCGGTTCCTGTGGGAGGAACCGAGTTCCTGTTAAATTGGCCAAACTGGATTTTAATCTCAGGAACCGGTTCTGATAGGTAGGAACCGGTTCCCATACAAAACTGTGGAGCAAGTTTTTCAAAATACTCAAAACTTCAAAAACTCATATTTTCCAAACCGTAACTCCGATTCGAGTGCCGTTTTCGGCGTTATTTCTTAAATTTAAAATACTACCTTTTGAAAAGAGAAAAATGTTATTTTGCTAAAATGATTTTAAAAATAGCCGAGCTTCCGATTTTTGAAAAGTATGGATTAATTAAGGATAATGGGGAATTAATATGAATGGCCTGAGTTATCGGTCGAGGACTAATGTTTACAATGTTGTGTTGATTATTCATTGTGATTGAATGTGATACATTGGTGATTGGCAATAAGTGAATTATGTTGAGATCGTAATCTATGAATTGATTTAGATCATTTGACAAGTTGAATGGAGATTGACGTTCATGTGATGTTTTTTTCCCTTGTGATTTCTTCATGATTGTATTGGTATCATGCGTCATTGTTATTACATATTGGTGATAGTCTTACTGATTGAAGAGTAAGCGTTCGGCATGTTTATGCTTTGTGATAATTTAATTTATGATTATGTAGTTATCATGTGATAGATTGGTATTAGTATTTATGTGGAATTATGTTGTTATCATATTCTGTTGAATTGATGTGCATGCTTTTATGATGCATGCATGAGCATTTGTTAAATTGGTTCATTCCCATTGTGCGGAAGCGAACTGGAAGAGCCAATAGACTTACCTGGTGCAGAGGTAGTGAGGCTAGATTCTTGACCCGGTGGTTATGGGCGAATCAGAGATTGGATTCTTGACTCAGTGTTCTGGGCGAATCATGGATTACACTGTCTTTCCACGCCAGAACGGAGCAAAGGTGAACTCGGTTCACGCTTTGGTACCACATGCATAGAGTCTGCATTGCATATGGAATTGTAACATGCTAGGATGGATTCCAGTGTTGCAATTTCCATTGTTTGTTATATACATGTTCATTGTGTGAACTGCCTTGTGAATTGATTATGATTTGTGTTTTGGTTAATGGATTAACGTATCCGATTATTCTGCATTTTAAAACGATAATGCATGTTATATTGAATTGAAATCTCACCCTTACTTTAACAATTTCAGATCCGAAGTGATTAGCTGCTTGGAGTTGGTGAGGATAGCTCTAGAGTCGAGTCAGTTAATTAGTCCGCGTGTCAGTGTCGTGCTCTGGTAGATGTAACACTGGGGAAAATGGTTGTTTGGATCCTTTAATGGATATTTTTAATGGTTTTGAATCATGTTTTGATGTTACGTCCTAGAATAATTATGGATGTTGTATTCGGGATCCGTTATGTTTCATTTCCGCTGTTAAACATAACTTTAAGTATGTTTCATTTAATGAATTTTCTTCAGTGAAAGCATGACAACTGTTTTGAATTATAATGAAAATTGTGATGCCTCTTGATATGTGTTATATACTCTGATTATTATTTATAAAATCGCGGGTAATTAGAAGGGGTGTTACATTTTTTCCAGTTTCGTGCAAGCAACTTCAAGCAATCGTATCTCACTCAATTCTCAACCAAATTAAATGATTCAAAGCTCAAAATAAAGATCACATGGCAAGCTACAACACACAACTTGTAAAACATTAAATGATCCATCACACATCAAGAAATCTGAGTGAGAAAATCTAGAAAATCATCCAAAATCTGGATTTTTAGAACTTCATGCTATGCAATATGCTTCACAAACAGCTGAAATTATACATCAAACCTAGTGTTTGGCCAGCTAACCACACATACAAATCATCAAATTCATCAAATGCAAGCTAGAAATTCATATTTGAAGTTTGAATCTTACCTTTTGATTTGGAAAATAAATCCAAATATGCCTCTGGATTTGAAGAGAAAACACCACACTCTTGCTCTTAGATCTTCAATGAAGTGATAATGATGAAGAAAATCCTCTACCAACACGATTTTGCAGCTGATTCCAAGTATGAAAAAAAAACGAAAATGCAGAGCAAAAAGTGGATTTGGAAAACGAGAGAGAGAGAGAGAGAGAGAGAGAGAGAGAGAGAGAGAGAGAGGAAGCCCTTGACTCAAGTGTGACCTCTAATTTATAATGTGTGTGAAAAATGGAGGGTACATCAGTCCTTTTGCTCAAGAAATCCGTTAGTGCAAAAAATCATAAAAATGGCATCTTGGATATAGCTTGCGTTTTATGCTCATTCTTGCTTGCTTCCATGCGTTTTGATGAGTTGGATCATTAGTGGAAGCTTGGCTCACGTGATAGAATCCTCAAACTTGCCAAAATAATACAAAAATCAGAAAATGCATGGAAGGGGTGTGAGCAAAATATGCTCAAAAGTGTTTAGCTTTTTATGGCAAAGAAGGTGTGCTAGCTGGCTGCTCCGAATCCTGGCTTGCTGACTTGAAACAAACTTGTGAAACAACCTGAAAAGTACACCAAAACACATTATCCAAAAATCATCTTTGTATCACCTTTTCTTCCTCAAATTTCTCACAAATGGCTCGTGCATTCTTTGGCCTCTTGATACACATCAATAGCTCCTAGCATGAGGATCAAAACAAGCTTTGGTTCACTAAAAATGGAGCAAAAATGAGTGAGATATGATCCTTCAAAGTTATGCACAAGCAAGGCGAATTCTGGGCAGCCACGCGCGCGTTCTGGCTTGCATGGCCATGCATGGTTTCAGCTTCATGACCTCAACTTGTGAGCCTTGTATCTTGATCAATTTTGAACCAAATGACATGATTCAAAGTTCCATTTAAAGCTCTCATGGCATACTTCAAAATGCACGAAGTGGTTTTCAAAAATTCCATTTAAATCAAAAGATATAAGCTTCAACATTATGCCCACCACCTGTTTGTGAAAATTACTCAAAGAAATGCCCAGAAAAATGCATGCTTGCCCAGTCTTGGTCAAATCTTGTGCATGAAAATTCTAACTCAAATATCTCTCAAATGGTGCATTTTTGAGAAATTCTACACATTGGTAATCTTGTAGGATTTTTCCCAAGCTTTCCAGAAATGTATGGTATGCAACCATTGGATAAAAATTGAGAAAGTTATGATGTGTCAAAGTTCCATTTTGCCCCTTGTGATCAATTGACATACTTCTACTCAAAATTTCAACCATAGATGTCCAACAACATATAGAAACAAGTGAAATCAAGTTTGGGTGAAAAATCTGAAGAAATCCTGATTCTACCCAAAACCCTAATTTTGCTCCATGTGCTAGGAGGTAAGCAATCAAGCTCCAAAACATCAAATCTTCTGAATGTGCTGAGCAATAATTTGAACCATGATAACTCAAATGATAATAATAAGGTAGTACTCCAAGAAAATTACTCATCCAAGCTTCAAACTCCACAGAGGACCAAAACCCTAATTTCATCAGATGAATGCCATAGATGAATTTCCCACCAAATCTCTTCAAAACTTCAATTCCTGTGGGATCAATGAGACAAATGGAATATCTTGAGGTATAATACATCATGGTGACTTGAAAGATCCACAAATATGGAAACTTGGGATTCCTTCAGAAGGGTATGCTAACACAATCAACCTCCTTAGCTTGTAGAAGTCTTGAGAACCCAAAGAGCTTGGATCCTATCATGAGATATGAATGCAATGCAATATGATGTTTATGATGAAACATAAGCCTAAATCAAGAGGGTAAATTTTGGGGTGCAACAACGCGCACGACCTATTAGCGCACCACAACGTCAACAACAAGAATTGTGGGGGTGTGATGTGAGTGGTAGACCTCTAACATACGCTAAGTGATCTTGGTTCATATAATGTGCTACACCAATTTCACTGTATGTTAAGTACTATCATTATAAGACTAGTTCATATAGCTTGTTACACTAGTTTGATGCATCACATCTATGATGTTATTCTAGAAAACTCTTTTTATTTACTTTTTAAAATTTTGAAATATGTGGGGGTTGTTGTAAATTTTGATAATATTTTCAAAAGTTTTAAATAGTTTTTGTCTTAATTTTTAAGTGACAAATATTCAAAAATATTTTGAAAGAAAATTATTAATATTATTACTATTATTATATTTATAATATGATCAATAATATAGTTATTATAATATTGACTTGACTTTGTCCAAGTCATTAAATATTATCTCTCTTATATATACACATACTCTCTTATTTTGTAAAAGAAGATAAGAATAAAATTTATTTTTATACTTTCTTTTCTTTTTGTTCTTTTGCTTTTTGGATATATCTACCATTGATAAAAAATATTTCTTGTTGTTCTAATACCTCAAACTCATAAGTGAGAATCTGAGAAGAACCTGTTGAATCTTGGGGGATTTGCGCTTATTAGGAAGATAAATCCTTAAGGACAGTGTACTTACATGCCTCAGGTTTATTTAATTGTTTATTATTTTGTAGGTTTATTTATTGGTATTACAAAAAGAGAGGACCGGGTTATATCAGTGACCAATTTCTCCAACAATCTTAAGGATTTATCCGCCCAATTCTACCCAAGTAATATTATTTAAAAAATCAGAGTAATAAAATTCTTTTCAACAACGATTGGAGTATTACAATTCATCTTAATCAACTACTATTAATACAGATACATAACACATAAACTCGGATGAATCGAAACAACATGAATCAACTTTATTAATTAAGCAGCGGAACTACATTAATCAACTTAGATGGCATAGCATCTTTTTCAACTTAAAAACAATTTAAAATCAACAAGTACTTTTCAAATATCAACATAGTTTTTCAACAACAAAATCAAAACAACAAAACAATTAGAGTTCATCCCACCGAGTGTTACGTATCAGAGCAACAACCCGACTCGAACTAATAGCAACTAAATCTTCATTATTCATTACCTGCACGTTACCCATGTAGACGCAACATCACAATAGAAGAGGTGAGATATCAACCAATATAAACAAGTGTATGATAAACGATATATTAGAATTAAGGCATACAAATTCACCACTTCAAACAACATAGTTCATCCCAATTCTACCACACAACAACAACTTAATTATACAACACCTAATGCGACTCAACATAATGCATATGCATGTGGTACCATTAGAGTAGAACTCCCAACTTAGAAATTGCCAATTAATAGAGGCATTAACAAGGCATAAGCCTTCAACTTTCAACTTTTTGTCAATCCATGCCAACTTAATAATTTTGTCAATTCAGGCCAACTAAATAATTTTGCCAATCCAGGCCAACTTTTATGCTACGCAATGCGACATCAACTTCAACGGCCAATGCACAACAACATAACAACAACAACACACAACAATGACAACATAACAACAAGTTAACTGCAATTCAACATTGGCCATAGGTCTACAATAATAATAATTCATCGACTGCAAAATAACTTATCAACGTTGGTCATAAGACCTACAACTCAATTTGTCCATAAACCGGAACAATTCAACGTAATTCAACATCACCTGCAAGTCGACATATTTAACAAAATTTCAACGTATCAAACCAACCAAAAATAACTACAAATATACAAACCACTCTGACAATTTTCAACTAATTTGGTTAAGTAACTTTACCAATTAAAACCACTAATGCGACTAATCGACACTATTTTATATACTATTATTACCTATTATTTATACGGTTACTAGTCAATTTTAGTATCCTGATACAAGATTATTTATTGCTACTAATATTGTACTGTCATCAAAAATCATCATCTGCTACCAGTTCAATTTTTCTACTAAAATAATACTCGGCCAATTGACTAGCTTGTTATTTAGTATATTCATCTAAGTTACCAACTTTTCTCTACAAAAAAATATTTACCTGCTACTTGATGTTTGTTCTTCTTCCATTTCAATTCATTACTATTGTTGCCAATCTTCTCAATTGTTATCCTACCGAATTTCCTACACGTGTTATTATCCATATCACCTAATACACTAAATTCATGCTTCTTAGAGTTATCAATTCATTGCCTGAAAATAATTTTTACCTTTTAATTCTATTAATTCATTAAACCATACTAAAATAGCCAAAATGGTATAAGGTATTAGTATTAAACCAAACAACATGGGCCCACTACAACTAAGGGCGTTCACCATAAAAGTTTGAGGCCCTTGTCCTTTACCTCTAGGGTGGCCGCCCCATGCCCAATGCCCTTCAAGGGCGGGCGCCTCTTACACCTAGGGGGTAGTCACCCCTTAAACCTTTTTCTTCGTCATATTCATAAATTCCAATTTTGATTCAACACCACTATCAAACATTCCATCGATTCATAATAACCAACACCACAATGATTTGTAGCAACACAATTATCACATAAACGACAACTTAGATTCTTCAATAACAATCGATAGAAAGATAACAATCAACATAATCAACTATTTTTCTTATAATCAACACAACACAAAATTAAAAAACAATCATGGCACAGATTCATACAATCTAACCCCACATACGGTCTATCATATACTCAGTTATAAAGATTGAACCTCACCCTTACCTTGGATTGAAGATCACTCTAATGGTTTTCGGTTCGATGCTAATTTCCTCGTTCTGCTATTACTCCGTCCTTTCTGTTCTCTCTGCAACTTTGCAACTTTCTCTCATAAACCCTTGTTCTTCTCTTGCCACTTTTCTTTCTCTCGTACAGGAGTTCCAAACCTTCTTGCAACCAACCTCACTTATATATATTATACAACTTAACCCTAAAACAATAATAATATTATTTTAAATCCAACTTAATAATAATAATAATAATATTATTCTACTGGGCCTATTATTCACACCTCCAACTTTCCTACTGCAACCATTTAAATAAATCCATATAATAAACTTTATAATTATTCCAATATAATTATCGAAAATCAACCAATATAATTTTTAATATTAAACGACCGTTGCATCAACAACCTAATCAACCAAATAACAACTTAGCAATGGACGACAACATATAACAACTTAACATAGTTTCAACAATAATTTCGCAAATAACCAAAACTATTTAATTAAATAATTAATTAAATAATCGGCAGCGACATCTCTTATCCCATATTTTCTATAAAACACAATTAAAGAATGAATACATATCTCCACATTGCATTTGTGTATTTCAATAGTGAGAAGACATCACTTTAATTTAGATTCACTAATGACACATACCTCTCTTCGATTTGATATCCAAATTGAATACTCTCATGTGATATATAGAAAATCAAAGAGTTGTCAAGTTTGGATATCGTTCGCGCTTATTTGACACTGAAGGGTAGATACAATTCACCAACTTTAAACTGGAGACAGATTAAGATTTAGAGGTTATGTGGATTACTTTTTGTTGATATGCAACAAAGGGTCTGATAGATATAGATGTGAAGATTGCCAAATTCGTCGAAGATATTATCAATATGTTACAACGTCCTGAACTACTTGTTTAAAACGATATGAAATGTTAAATTTATGTTAACTCTATGTAATATTGAGTGTTTTAATTTTGTTATAAAAAACAAAACATAGAGATAATATTATGTGATAATTATTATAACACATAATATACCTTCAACTACCCAAGGCCCACAGTACAACCACACCCTCCAAAACAAATATTTAACTTTACATCTCACAACACTCTAATACAAGAGTATAAGAGAACAAAAAAATCAAATACAAGCTTAAAGTACTTTTGACTGTCGCATCTTGGAATGAAGAACTTGAATCCTATATAGCTTGGACTCAATCTTCCTTCACTAAACTAAGCAATGTGAGACTTAGAAGAACTTTAATCTTATATACAACCTTGAACTCCCTCTTCCTTCACAAAACTTATCGGTGTGGAACTTCTTCAACATGTATTTTTCAACCAACCTCAACAAACTTAATTTAATGTCAAGTTGTTGTGGTTTCTAGATCTTGCTCATATTGTTTTTTATTTTGTTTTGAATTATTAGTGTCATTTTCGGATACGCATCTCCAAAATATATCAAAAACACGTTCAAAGATGCAACTCCATACTAAAATTAAACTATTCAATTTTATGGAAAATGAGTGCGTCTAGAGATGCATCTCCGAACTCTAGAGACATTTTAAATTTTTACCTAGGAAGAAATATTTGAGTTGCTTTCTAATAAATTATTAATGTTAAATTTAAGATTAAATACATTTTTAGTCTCTATAAATATGTGACCCTTCAATTTTAGTCCCTCTAAAATTTATCTTCGAATAATGGTCCTCTTAAAATTTTCTATCCACATTTTATGATCCTCCTGCAATTTAGCTACGAATTAGCAACGGTATTTTACATAGTGACTGAATTAGTAGCTATATCGTAGCTTAATCGTGGCGAAAATTTTAAGAGGGATAAAAAAATGTGGATAGAAAATTTTAAGAGGACTATTATTCGAAGATAAATTTTAGAGGGATCAAAATTAAAGGGTCACATATTTTTAGAGACTAAAAACGTATTTAACTATTATATTTATTATATTTTAAGTATTTGTTACTCTTTACTAATTTTTTTAAATTTTTTTTACATTATTAATAAATGATAATGCTATCAAATTAATTATATTTATAATTTATGTAAATAGAAAAAATAAAATAAAATACAGAAAGAGTACATAATTCTATCTTTTTTCATTTAATATAATATCAAAGTGAGATTAAAAATTATAATTTGAGGCAAAAGCATACTTATTTAGACACAGCCTCGCATAATTACTATTTATACACACATAAATATATTTAGACACAGCCTCCTTGGGGAAGGGTCTTAGAAGGTTTTGTTCAAGTTGGGAGATTTGAGTCTCTAGGGCCATGTTGTGAGTTGCGAGGGACTCAACCACAATGGTTAGTTGCTTAAGGATTTCATTATTTTGAAGACTTTGTTTTCTTACCTCTTCATTTTGGACAGTTTGTGTCTCTATATAGTGCTCAATCATAGACTCTAACCTAGAGTTAGTTAGCATCTCATTGAAATCCTCCATTGATGTTTCGAAGTTGAGATCTTACGATTCTTCTGATTCTTGAAAGTGAGTTAGAGTCTCCTTTTGTGTTTCCCCAAAGCGTTCTATCATCCTGAATGTTTCATTAAAATTTTCCATTAATATTTCGAGGTCAGATTTATATGGTTCTGGTGATTCCTCAAAATATTGGGCGTGACAATTGTAGAGAAAATTGGGTTGATGATAAGTTTGGTTTGAATTATAAGTTTCTTGTGGCTCCTCAAAATGTTGGAATTGGTAGTTGTGGAGGTAATTTGGGTAAGAGTGAGTTTGTGAAGCATTGAAATCTTCCATCAGTATTTCGAGGTCGGATTTATGGGATTCTTCTGATTCCTCAAAATACTGATAATGGGTGTAGAAAAAATTTGGGTGATACATAGTAAACAAAGTAAAAGTGCCTTAGTCTATACGGTGTAACACTGGAGTTATAATATCGACTTAAATAGTCCCCGGCAAAGGCGCCAAAAACTTGGTCGCGACTTTATCGTCTATTAATCGGGAGACTGCAAGTGCACAGTCCTATCGCGTATTTTTAAAAGATATTGAATCTACAGGGACTATAAATCGATCTACTGTTATCCTAAGTTACTGTATATAGATAAAGCCAATAATTCTTTTGGATGATGATTAAAGAAAAATATTAATAAAACGGATATCGGTATGTAATTCGTCTAACCTAGGGTGCCCGACTTTCCACTGACTTGTTTCTCAAATTGATAAAAATTCTTTTTCAGCAAACAATACTTATCTAAAAATCATATCTCAAACTCTCGCTCTATTGAATCAGATTGCATGTTCAAGTCCTAACGTATGCTCTCGCTATCCCGCTGAACTCAAAAATACTTTTTGAAAATAAATAAGGTTTAATCAGTTTTAAAATGCTTTCGTAGTCTTTAAAATCAATACCTAGTATCCACTATCCGGTTTTAAACCTCAAACTCTCGCTCTGTTGGTTTCTAACCTTAGTCTAGTTTATTTAACCTCAAACTTTCGCTATGTTGGTTTCTAAACCTTTTAATAAATTAAATTGGATATCTAAGTCAGAAAAAGTATTTATTTTAGAAATAAAATTAAGCCACTTTGTTTCGGATCCCTTCAGTTTGACTAGTTTACATACCGATATCAGAAAGATTTAGCCAGACATATTAATTAATTCGGACATGCATAAATAATAGTATTCAATACATTTAAGCATCTCCATAATCAAACAAATAAATATCAGGCAACAATACTTTAAATAAATTAAGACAATTAAATTAAAAACCTGAAAAATAAGAATAACACAATAAATCTTGGTCTTCAAAATAAACGAACACTCCACCACAAGTCGGATGGATCTGCTCGGAGACTCTTGAATTCTAAAGAAGAAAATAAACAAGGAATAAAAAAAGCACTAGATGTAACGTAAGGTTAGATCAGTGAAAAGTACACAACAATTTTCGGTGTAGAAATTGTTGTGAGAAAATTATAACAAGCTTAGAACTAAAAGAAAATCTAAAACTAAGAAATGGAAATGGAAAATAAAATAAAATTGCAAAACTGAAAAAAATAGAAATGCGAATAAAGAAAAGCTTGAAATCGATTGTTCGGTAAAAATGCCGACCCCTACTCTGGGACTTGTACGTTCTTTTTATAGTCTCCCTTAGTAACTTCCCTTCTCAATATTTTTCTAGGAAAATGGTGATCGTGTAGAAATAAATCTGCCTAAGAAGTCGGAGACGGACACCTCCTCGTAGAAGAGAGAAATGTGAGACGTGCGTCTCACTTTAGTGGTGCTTGGGAGGCGGGCGCCTCCATTGGGCCAGAGAAGACCGTCTTGGTTTTCCTTGGTTGGGCTTTTGCTTGGTCTTTTGCATAATTATTTCTCTTCTTCTTACCACCTCCTTTTTGCTATATCACCTCTTTCTTCATTTCTTTGCCTTTTTACATCAATTTCTTCTCAATTTTATTTCTTTGCTCAATTAATCTTTATTTAATACAAATACCTGAAACATTAAAATAACAACGTAATACAAAAATAAAACAATATAATTAAACAAAAATACTAACATTATCCATGAAAATTAAATCAAATATGCTATATAAATTCGTGTTATCATTGATCAAAACTGTTGTACCATAGATTGAACTCTTAGGAGAATTGGTATTTTGATTGTCTTCGACTTCCAACATTAATGTGGTGACTTCCCAATCGACAACACAAACTGGAACGCTCGTTAAAGTCTTCATCTTCTTTAGGGAGCTCGAGTTTGTTTCACTAGAATATGGGATGGTAAGGCCCTGGGGCTCAAAGATATTCGAGGTTTCATTCCTAGTGCACACCTTCCTTTTATTGATTGCTCGGGTTTAGATACTAGTCAAGTCAGTATTTGAAACAGATTGCTCCCCCTGTCTCTCCCAAGCCTCAACCATCAGCTTCTTTTTCTCCTTCAATTTTAGGCTCATCATTTTGGCTAAAAAAGGAACGAGAAAGGAACTCAACAGGCCAATATAAAGAAACAAGTGAAGTATATTGAATGACATATAACCATTACCCATAAAGTTAGAGATTTGTTTTGGATCATCACCAATATTCATTAAATCTCTAAAATTTACCATCCGGAAAACGTCTAATATGGCTAAATCTTGGACCTCAAAAGCATCTAATTTATCATAGTTAAACTCAAATATAGGTACCGGGGTATCCGTCTAGCATTTTGAAAAGTGATGGCTCTCATTAAACGCATACATTACTGCAGGACATATATTCCCAATTCGTACACGAAGAAAGTTGACTTTGAATCCTTTGTAACTAGTAGTATAAGGTTGGAGGAAACATTTTCCTGGGCTTCCTTTATGGGAAACCCATCCTCCCTTGTTCTCCCCTTTTAGCTCAAATAAGGAGAAGAACAAACCTAAGGTCGGAGTTACGTCCATTGCCTAGCTAACAATCTCAAAGGATTTTATAAAACCTCATCTATTTGGGTGTAGCTGAGATGATAGATATTTAGGGTTTTGAGGAGGTCAGATTCAAAATCAGTAAAGGGGATACGGATCTTAAAATCCTCAATCACCCCATAGTAAAAATAAAAATACTCATATGATACACCTCTTGGTCGAGTAATACAACCCCCTAACTGGGAATGTAGGGTTCAAATATGTCGTCTTCTTCACTACCAGTGGAAGAAATCTTCTTCTCAGATTGAAGTTTGGAAATGTATTTGACATCAATCATGATGTAGTCGTAGCTTAGAAGCTCTTGATCAATAGAGGGTCAAGTCATCTTCACCACTATTTCCACATAACCTAATGATGAATATTATGAATCAGTTTCGCTACAAGATGAAAAAGTATCACAATAAATTTCCTTAATAATGTGATTAAATTCAACTTGCCTCTAATGGTCTTTACATTATCTCATGCACGTACTTCGGAGTTATGTTCTCTCTTGGGCCTTTCGGGGAATCGATACATTACCGAAATCATCGAACTCACGTATTATAACCACGATAAAAGAATTAAGTAGAAAGTAAGTAAGGTAAAGAACAATACCTGGTTTTTTTCCAACCAACTCGTAGAAACATAAGACTTTGAGTCAAACTTCAGAAAATAGATAAAGGGGCAGGAATGGTGAACAAGGAGAGAAGAGCATTTAAGTTTTAATAAATCAAAATTTTGAAACATTTAGGTAAAACCCCATCAAACTAGGGTCATAATGGCACTGGCTTCCCCATAAAAAGTCATCATAACGAGGTGAGAGAAGAAATCCTATAAGATATTCTTAATCATTATTCATAAAAACCCATTATTCATAAGCATAGGAAGTTGCAGGACTCTTTGTCCGAATATTTCATCTTGTTAGGCTTTATGGTCGGCGGCTTATGTACATTCCTGAATTCTTAAAGACGGATTGTCTCTATCAATATGAGTCGAGATGTACGGATCTGATGTCTCGGGGTATTAATAACCAATACACAACCAAGTTATTTCTTATAAACAAAGGATGAGTAAGATCCCAAATCGATGTAGAAGGCCACACATATGGTTCTCAGAGGCAGACCTGTGATCGATTTTTGGCAGAGAACAGATATACTTGAGTTGAAAGTTCAACGTAACGGTTTGAGGGTTGTTCCATGATTGCATGAAGTTACGAAATTGATGGGAAAGACATTACATGATAGTATGAAGTTGTGACAATGAGACATACAGTATAAAAAAGACTCTTCTTAAAAAGAGTAATACATTTGAAATACAGAGCACACATACACTAAAAGAAAGCAAGTAATCATTATATTTCAATACATTTGTGACCTCATCTGACCAGCTTTAGAAAGATTATCCAAAAAAATTGTTAAGAATCAAATAACTACATTATTTTATTTATATAAAACTTGAAAAAATATATATAATTTCTTTAAAGAAAATTTCTTTGAATTTATTTTTACGGTCATGCTAACTAGTGTTTTGAGGACACTCTTTAAAGATACTAAATATAAAAAATATTATTTCTAAAAGTTAATAATTTAAAATTTCAATACATTAAATACACGTATTTTTAAAAAAAATTATCAATTTAAATACTTAAAAGTGCCCCAAGAAAATTGGTTATCATTTTCCTTATTTTTAATATTTAATATTTATCAGTAATTTTAGTATATATAAATATAAAACTAAATCAAAATTTAATCTGAAAGTTACCATCTGTTTCATTTAAGAACAAAAATTTGGTGTAGGTTAGTGGTGAGAAATCTTACACCAATGTTACTGATTTCCAATACAACGGATGGAAGTGGATTTTTAAAGATAGCATTTTAAAACTCAAATCAGTTTAAATGACTATAGTAAAATAAGTTTAAAATTTGATTAAAGTACTTTTATCAAAATAAGTTTAAAATTTGATTTATAAATTTAAATTTATGTAATTTTATTTACTTGTTTTTTGTGTTTAAAATCCTATTTAATTTTGAAATTCTTTAATTTTTGTAGATGTAGAAGTTCATAATGTTTTTAACATACAAAAGAAATCATTTAAAATATGAAAGGTACACATGAGTCGACTTTATAACAATCTATACTGAATAAACATATTGTGAGAATTAAAATTGAAGAAAATTATACAAGCAAATTTCCACGCAATTGAAAATCCATAATTGAAGTTTCAACACTTCTAGGGTTGAGGGGCACACATACCAACCTAACATGAAAATTTACAATAAAAAGTCAAACCATTTACATTCCGTATGGATGGGGACATATTAAATTATTTGACTTCTCAATCACATGCATGATGCATGCCGCAGCCCGTAGCAAATGAAAAATCCCAGCCAGAAAATCAGCATTCAGTTTCTAGATGTTTGTGATTTTAAAAGCCAAACACACACAATGTACACTGGTTATGATCGATTAGCATCCATGCAACTCAAATAATGTTGACTCCTCTCCGATACCTAGTTGCAATTGTGTTCAACATCCTTTTTACCATTTTCATGATTAAATCCAATCTCTAATAGGGAAACACTTACTTGACCACAAATCTAAGAAAAAATAGTTTAAGCACGTTCAAAAATTTGTTTATAACTCGTTACGGAGGGACTACTTATGTTATTTAATCATTTGAAATATTAAAAGAATATTTAATGGAAATTACCACAAAACTCCTCTTTAATTAAGTTTAATTAACTTAAGTTCAAAGGGAGTACTTATGTTATTTAATCATTTGAAATATTAAAAGAATATTTAATGAAAATTACCACAAAATTCTTCTTTAATTAAGTTTAATTAACTTAATTTCAAAGGTAATTTGAACTATATATGATTTACTTGAATTATAGAAGCTTTGTTAGCACAACAATCAAGGGATCAAGCGAAGAACATTCTTATTTTAAAATTTTGAAATTTGAACAACACACTTTTGTAGAAGAGATACCACTTGTGCACTTAAAATCTTAAATGTGTGTTTAGTTTAAGTTATGAAATTACATCCTTAGAATCATATTCTCGGGATTAGTATTCCTATGCATGTGTTTGGCCAAAAAATAGATCTCCAAGAAATGTTTATGAATTTAATTTTATTAAAAAATTAAAAAATATAAAAATAAAATAAATGTGAATATTAGTGGGAAGTTAAAGTTAGTTGGTCTTTATTCTCGTGAAAATGTTGAGTTCTCACCCTTTAACATGAGAACAACTAAGGAAGAAATCATGTGTAAAATAAATTTCTAGGAATAAAAAATACTTATAACATTTTTTAAAAAACTTAAAACAAACGTGGGATTTTGCATTTCCAATATCATATTATCAGGAAAGTTATTTTGTAACTTGAAACAAACACACCTTAAGGTTATAGGTGGGTGAGTGAGTTCTCTCACACTTGTTATATTCTCAACATTGTCCCTCAAGTGTGAGTCCACAATGTTCCCCCTCAAATGACACTTGTACAGTCGTTAACACCTTTCAACGAGACATCACTTCCTAAACATTTTGATACAAGTAAGTCCTTTCTTGAAATCAAGGGCTTTGACACCTTGCAACGAGACATCACTTCCTAAACATTTTGATACAAGTAAGTCGGTCCCTTTCTTGAAATTAAGGGCTCGTGATACCATTGGTATAAGTTAGGGGAACTCACTAGGGAACATTGATACATAGTGTAGGAATAGGCAACTTTGAGAGAGATAAACCACTTGCCCACCTAAAATCTTAAGGCGATAGGTGAGTGGGTTCTCCACTTATAAATGTTCAAATCACCACATTCCTATTCAATGTGGAACTATTTCCCCACTTACACTTATTATATTCTCAACAAGCTTGACATTAAATTCTATTGACGTGTCCATTTGAAAACGTAGTTCATGTTATCTGGAAATTTTTCTATTTTTAATATTTAAATTGATGATCACATACACTCTAGAGAAGATGGAAAGACACTTTCACTCTTGGCTTAATGGAACTTTCACTCTCCCCAATGCGTTGAGTGGTGAAAAGTCACATTGAGAGTTGTATTGAGAAAATGTTCATAACTCTCCCTTTGTCGCATACTCACAACGATGTTCAACCTAAAAACTGAACCGTCATTGTCGCATACTCCCACAAGTTTGGTTCAATCGTACAACTTTCTCCACCAACATCGTTGTCTGCCTCAATGTATGTTCAATGTTGTTCAATCTTTGTTGTTGGAAAATCTATGTGCATGGGATTCTACTTTAAAAGTTTCAAATCTAAACAAGGTTTTCCATTTTCTTCTCATTCACAATTACACCAACACCGATCAAGAACAAGTTTCTTCCACGCTTATCAACAACAACAACAACTATCAAGAATCATGTCAACAACAACAACCGAAGATCGAAAAAACATGGAGCCGTCAACAAGTTTCCAAGTGCAATCTGCTGAAGATTTTTTGGGAAGTATTTTAAGGGGATTCTGAAAGATGTTACCATCAAGAACATGGATGAGCTTTAATTTGGAGTTGTTGATGAAGAGCCTGACTTTTGGGATGTATTGGATTTCAGACTATATATATCTTATGATGTCATAGTTACAATTTCCACGACGTCTCTAATTTTATGATAACAACGAAACCTCTAAACGTATGTTTTGTTTTCAGTTACACTTATTCTTACTTCTTCATCTCTAAATCTCATCCCAGTTTTTTTTGTCCATGAACGGGAATCTATCCATTTTTTTCTATCTTTATCTTTTTGTTATTTTTAACTTTTCTAGGTTTCGAGGATGATTTCTCATTTATATTGATCAAAATGGCTTCCTTGGACAAGTTTTATTTCAATATAGATAATTTGATATGCATTATTGAGTATTGCAAACATTAGTTATATGTTTGATATAGTTTAGAATCTGAAATGCATTATGGAAATAAGCTGAAATAGTTGGAAAGTTTCTTTACTGACACAATTAGTGTTTTTCAATAACCAGTAGTTTAGACTGACATAAAGTTTATAATTTATACATAATCTTTGACAAACCACTATATTTATGAAGGAGATTTGCAAAAATTAGACACGGCAACAACATCATTTGACAAAATTGATTATACGGTGGTTTTGAGTGAGGATTCAACTTTTTTGATCATTTTCCAGAGGCAAGGATGACGTGTTTTAGCTCAGTATTTAACATAAACTATGATAATGAGAATGACATGGTTGTTGTTTACATGAACCAAATGATGTTACTTCAGTAATACGTGAAATGGATGCATGGATTATTTGTCCATTTTTCCTTCAAAGAGGTGGTTACACTATTAACCTTACACATTTCGTTGTTGATTCTGAACTGTATGTATTTCCATTCATAACCAGTTATATGATTTATCAATCTATTTGTTCGGCAACTGCAAAAGTTTGCATTTTTTATTATGCAAAATGTGTTTAAGCCTAGCAGCAGAGTAAGGATAAAATTACCTTAAGGATATAACACTAGTAAGTAACCTTTAATACAATATGTGTGATTCCAAAATGAACTATAGAACTAATGAAACTTTGAGCGGGGTTTGAATTACATATACACAGTCCGCTACTAATTTTATAATTTGTCGTAGTATCTTGTTATTTGTTATATTGTCATATGTACCACTTCTTTTTCTTTTGCAGATTAAAAGAGGTTCAAGTGTCTCCAATGACATAATTATGGGTTTTGCTAAGTTTTTTTAATGACGAGCTAATTACTCTAGATAATATAAACAAGTCAATATCTTGATTATGTTTCACTTCAAAATGCTTTTTTCTTTGGTTGTAAGGACGTATTGTGGTTTTCAATTGTCTATTCATTGTTTGTAGGCCTCGATTAGTAAATATGTGCAAGTACATGGGCATCAACCCTTTTGGAACTGATGCATACTTACGATATAGGCTAAGGAAACATTTGCGAAAGTAAGACATTCTTCATTCTACTACTTCATAACATTTTTAATTACTTTTTGGTTGCAAGATGATTATCCTAACCATCTCGTGACGAATGAGGCCCGAAGTACTATAACAGCAAAAGATTTGAGCTATGAGGATGACTATATCTTATGGTTCTTCAGGGTGTCTCATCCATATCTAGTACAGGAGGCTCCAGGTAACCCATCTAGACCACCACATGCGGAGATTCTATAGAAGAAGCAGGCTAGGGCTGATCATGCCAGTGACGTGTTGTCTAGGTGTCGTCGTATCATGGAGATTGCACAAACTAGTATTGGTAGAGGTTTCTTTCTTGATGGCTCTGATGTTAGAGGTATTCTAGATGTCAGCATGGTGGAGGCTGGGGCACTATGCAGTACAAGAGGCAATGCTGGAATGTCGGGAATATCACATGTCGACTCATTAACCATCATACTCAGTAGTCTGACAGTTTTAGATACATTTTGTTATTAGTACTATTATGTTATTCATATTTGGATTATTTTGATAACACTTCGAGTAGTATTTTGTGTATCGTATTTGGAAACATGATATTTATGAGTATTAGTACGTATTTTGTGATTACTTCGTATTTAATCGGAATCGTATTTTATTATGTATTTTGTAAATGCAATAAATCTGCATAAAAATGTGTTCGGAACTATCTTTTCAAGAATCGAAAATGCAACTACACTTCTAAACCATAGTTACAATTTCGATTTTAAACATTGTTTTTCAAAAAAAAATGCGCTCTGAAAATACATTTTCGAAAGATATTTTTAGTTTTTCATAAGATTTTTTACCCTATATAAAATACATTAAAAATTCAAACACAATAAAATTCTCAAAATTCAACCACAATAAAATGTATTAAATTGCTTAGTCATGTCGGGTGTCATTTTCATTTGCACACATGTTTTTTACTTTATAAGTGTTTATGTGTCAAACACAATATTTTGTAAGACTACTTCTTTACATTTATTTTCTAATCTCACATGCCTTCTCTTACACATTCCATGCCTTTAACCATTCTATGTATTTTTATTTAATTGTAAAAATATAAATAAATTTGCCTCACCAATACTTTCACGTTGAGTTTGATAAGAGACAATACAATGAAATTATTCGTGCTCTTGCAAGTGTGGTCACATTCTTAACTAATTTTCACTTTTTGTTTATCACGTATAAATGAAATAATATAAAAGTGTGTTTAGAAAGAAGAATGTAAATTTTATAGCTTAGATGAAAATATTAGAAAAAATTTAATACGATATAAATTTATGAAATATTTGGTTCAAACTTTTTTTTTTTTGTGAAGGAGGACCGAAGTCGATAAAAGAAAAAAATTATCAAATCACAACTTTAAAGATAAAAACCCCTTTAACATCCTTCTAAGAGTAATCCACCAAAAAATTCCTTCTTTACTCAATACAAAATAAATGTCAAACTAATTTTCATTCATTTTTAAATTTACAAATGGTTTTCATATATTTCTAAATTTTTAAATTGACCCCTACATTTTTTTTACAAAATTTAAAATTGATCTTTAAAAATTAAAAGTCAAAATGTACACCTTCACTGGTCCCTTTTAAAGTTGACCCAAACCTTTTAAAACTTACAACAACAAAATCAAAAATACCAATAATTTTTATACTACCTATTCAAATATAATAGTAACCATTAAAATTGTCTATAATTTCAAATTTTCAATAATTTTTAATCATCTTAAACATATTATATAGTGTTTTTGTTATATTCACAACGTTAAGGTGTTAAGCATTCAATTTCAACCGCACAGATAAAAAAATCAATTTATTCAAATTATTAATTTTAAACTAAAATTATTTGATTTTGATCGGATGTGATGATGCACAAGGTTGAAGATGAATATAAAGATGGAAGAAGAGGGATAAAATAGATCGTAACTAACTTTTAAAGAAAGAGGGAAATTCAGTTACACTATTTCTATTATATGTCTCTAACTCAATAGACATACTTTATATATCACATTTAAAATTCAAAAATGCATCTCAAATTAAATCTAAATGCAAAATTAAATGAAATGCTAAATAAATTTATTAGAACAAGATTTGATTTTGCAATTATGTCTCTGAGTTTTGATGATAATAAAGAGTGTGTTTGAGTGAACAATTTTGTTCCTCTAATATTCGTTGTATTTTTAAGAATAAACAAACAGATTATGCTTCTAATGGATGGTGTGGCCAAGACATTAGAAGAGAAAATACTCTGCATCTAAGCTACAAAGGCTCTAATGAACAAGTAGCGAGGAAAGCTTCAGAAGGCTCTGGAGCTAAGATACTCTGATACATCAGTCTGAAGAAACCAGTTTGAAGATCTCAAGACAGAAGCTCTGAGTGAACGTTGTCCAGGATGCTGAAGACTCAAGTTTCAGAAGACAACGGTTTATGAGGACCAAGTGCTTAAAGACTCTGAATATGTGGCTCTGAAAACCCTAAAGACTTGAAGTTCTTCGAAACTTATTTACAATACAAGGTTACAAGTCCAAGTGCTAAAGACTCTGAAGACGTGGTTCTAAATACTTAAATTTCTTTCAACCTTAAGATACAATACAAGGTTCTTCAAAACCAAATTCTAAAGACTCTGAAGAAGAAGATCTGAAGATTCTAAAGGCTTGAAGTTTTGATTAACCAGAAGTTAGATTCTCTCATCTTACTCATGCTCGCAGAAGCCTCTGAAGTACAGAAGGTTAGAAGATAATGTTAACGTGGTACATCAGTATATGGTACAAAAAAACGTTTCATTCCACTACCATGAAGGACGAACGCTGCGTACGATCTTGTCCCCCACGTTCTCTCAAGCCGCCATAAATTTCATATTTCCTGATATACCCTCCAACGGTTACATCACATGCATGGCTCTATATAAAGGCTTGAAGACTTGAAGAAACAACTGCTAATATACTGCTTATTCACGAGGAAACTCACTACACTCGAACGCTATTATTCTTTGAAAAAAGTTGTATATCCTTTCAAGTTATTTGTACTAAAAATTTGTTTACATATCAGCTTGTGTAGAAGCATATTTACTTGTAAAAAAACTTGTTATCAAACTGTTGTTTGATTGTTCTTTGAGAGACCAGTTGGGTCAGTAGTCTCAAGAAGTCTAGGACAATTAATCTTAGAGGTTGTTTGTCACGCACAATTGATGTGTGCAGGTGTTAGTCACTTCTAGTTGGGTTGTTTAAGTGTAATAATCAGTTAGATTATTGGATTAAGTCCTCGTTGGAGAGAGGTAAATCACCTCGGAAGGGTGGACTGGAGTAGCTTGAAGTTTCAAGTGACCTAGTATAAAAATACTGTGTTTTTTATTGCTTTTTAATTCTTTATCAAAAGCAAAGAACTTTGAAAAGTGGATTGTTTCAAAAGAAAAGGTTTTCAAAATATAAAACCCAATTCAACCCCCCCCCCCCATTTCTTGTGTTTTTTGCACCTTCAATTGGTATCAGGGTTCTGGTTCTGAAGTGATAAAAAGGTTGGATTTTTATCAAGCACCTAACAGTGTTTAATACCGATCCAGTGTGTGAAAAACAAAAATGGCTTCTCACAACAACAATGTAGTTGTTATTTCTTCTGATAAAGAAAAAGATTCTTATTGTTCAAAACCTCCAATCTTTGTTGGAGAAAAATTTGACTATTGAAAAGACATGATAAAAAGTCATCTTCTTGGATTCAATATAGGTTTATGGGATATTGTAGTTGATGGATACACCTACCCAGTAGATTAATAAGGAAGAGAAATTCTCATAAACGCCTTAACAGATGCTCAGAAGAGAATGTACAAGAATCACCACAAAACAAGAACAATCCTTCTCAACATAATATCTTATATAGAGTATAAAAGATCACAAATAAAGAGACTGCTAAGTCTATCTTTGATTCTTTTCAGATAACTCACGAAGTAAATGCTCAAGTCAAGGAAACAAAGGCGTTGGCCTTAATCCAGAAATATGAATCTTTCATAATGGAAAAAGATAAGTCTGTGGAAATAATGTTTTCAATGCTTATTGTAGGATTCAAAGTTCTGGACAAAGGATACACCACTATAGATCACGTCAAAAATATTACCAGAAGTCTGTTTGTCAAATGGAGACCTATGGTAACTGCTTTGAAACTGGCGAAGGATCTAAACAACATCAGTCTTGAAGAACTTACTACTTCTTTAAGAAGTCATGAAAATAAGCTTCCACAATATGAACCTCGGAAGAGAGGATAATCCATCGCTCTCAATTCTAAGTCTAAGAAGGCAAAGGCCTATCAAGCAATGGAGGAATCAGAAGAGTCTGAAGAAGACTCATATGAAGATGAACTATCTATGATCTCTAGAAAGATAAGCAAACTGTGGAAACACTAACAGAGTAAGTTTAGGGGGTCAAGGAAATTTAGAGATAAACAAGAGTCTACATCTGACCAAAGAAGAGATTCAGAAAAAGAAGTTATATGTAAGAATGTAATGAACCTGGGCAATACAAAAATGATTGTCCTCGGCGTAAAAGAGAAAGAAAACTTAAGAAGGTTTTCAAAGCCAAGAAAGGTCTATTGTCAACTTGGGATGACTCTGATTCAGAAAAAGAAGATTCTTATGAAGAACATGATAATGTAGCTATTGTGATGGAGACCAGTACTAGTGGATCAGTATCAGAAGACAAACTACTTCTTGATGATGAGTCAGATTTTGATGACGTAGATTACGTAATTTCTTCCCTTTCTCGTTCTGAATTAGAATTAGGATTAGATGAACTTATGAAAAGGTACCAGCTTCTTCTAAGCAAGCACAAATATCTGAAAAAGACTTTTGTGACTGCCTCTGAAACTTCTACTAAGAGTGAGCCAACCATTTTAGCTTTAAATGAAAAAATATTTTCCTTAGAAAGATCAAATTTTTATCTTAAAAGTAAAGTCTCTAAACTAGAAGAAGAGATCACTTCTAGCATACCTACCTCTGATAAAATTGTTAGATATGATAGAGCTTTTTAACACTTCCTTGCTAAAAGCATAGATAGAATCAAAATGACTTCAATGATATATGGAATTAGTTGAAACGAAAGTAACGGTTTAGAATACTCTGCACCACCCAAGCTAATGGATGAGACTGAGAGTATAAAACTAATACCTCTATTTGAACAATTCCTGCTTGCTGGCACTGAATTAGAATGTTCAAAATCAGAATAATCAGATTCTGATGCATCACAATCACTAACACAGAAGGAAACTTCTAAACCAAAATTTAAGGCACGGATTCAATTTAATTATACTGCTGCACAAAAATCCAAAGGTGTAAAGACCTCTGGAAATACTAACAAGAAAGGGCCCAAAGTATGGGTACCGAAAGATCAGATTGTATATGTTGATGATGTTCTAGATAGTGCTTCTGAGACACCAGTTATTGCACCTGGAGAATGGATGCTTGCCACACTTACTGGGAAGAAAATATATGTTCCAAGATTTGGAACTTAAATCCAGAAGGCATTATGAATTGTTAAAACATATTAGTTCTGAAAGAAGCTGTGAAGAGTTAGAAGGAAACTTATCAGACTTAACAATGTAACTTTTCTATCCTTTAGTTTATGATCTCAAATATCATAAGATACTTCGGTCAGAAGTGTCTATGATCAGATGGAAATCCTTTGATTTTTCAAATTTTGGAAATATCAAGTGTGTCTCTTAGTAAGTGTAGTGATTAACGCGTGTAATCCTTTGGTTATCCTTAATCATCACACGCTATCTAAGCTACATAATGACAAGTTTTCTAATTCTTGGAATTTGTAACATCCGGAAATTCATTAAATTATTTAAATGAATTATTAAGGATTTAATTACTAGAATTTAGTCGAAGTTGGATTTATCTGTGAAATTATAAGGAGAGAATTTGGATGAATAAGTCGGTAACAATTATTAAGTAATCAGCGGGTAAATAGTCGGCTTAGTCAAGAGAAATTATTATTTGAAATAATTTTTATTTAATAGAATATTACTTTATTAGTTGGGTTAAGTTGGGTGTGTAAAATAGCAAGATTGGGAATAACATTAGTAGGCCCGTTAAGGTTACTAGTAGACCTATTATTATTATATTAGGTTAACATATAGAAGCTAGCAACCAAAAAGCAATTGTCACGTAGCAGTAGAAGAAACAAGGTTTTGGAGGCACCAAGTGGGAGGCAAGAAAATTTAGAGAAGTTGTCGTCAAACCAGTTGCAGTTTCAACCGGAGAATTCGATCGATCGGAAAACCAAAAGGTAAGGGTGGGGTTCAGATTTTATAACCGGGAGTATGATGGTTAGTATGTAGGATTGGGGTTGTGTAATTCTCAGTTATCTATGTTGAATTTTGTGTTTAATTTATGTGTGGAATAAATTGTGTTGTTGCTGGAAATTGTTGTTGTGTTGAGTGCTGGAAAATAAATAATTATTGTGTTGATTCTGTTGCAATTGTTGTTGATTGTGAGTATGAGTATTAATTAAATTAATATGTAAAGAATCGTAGTAAAACAATTGTTTTTTTGTTGCTGTGTATGAGAAATTTGGGCAAAAAACTAAGCGTGCGTTTGGAAATATATTGAAGACGAAGATGGTGGACCCCCCAGGGAGAGCCTGCCGAGCGACACATAGAGGAGAGAGGGAGTTACTATGACCGGTAAAGGATGAGAAAGTGAGTGTGTCGATAGGCACACAAAGTGTGACGAGGGGCATGAGGATTAATTCATTATTATGTTTGGTTGTTGTGAGGGGAACACTTTTGTGCCTACTTTTGTGCCTAGGGGCACACGTTTGTGATGAGGGGCACACATGATGTCATGATGCCCACTAACTAAATTACTTAGTTAGACTATTAATTTTATGGAAGTAGTTAATTAAATAGCATCCCAATAATTTAGTTTTTAGTTAATTAAGGGTGTGTATACACATAATTAATTAGCACAAATAATTGCATGATATTGGTCTAAATAAATTAAGATCTAGTATATGTACTAGTTTTCAGTAACAGTAGAATTAGTAGAAGAATAAGATAGTAGCTAGTAACAAAAATGAAATAATTAAGAAGTGAATAGCAGTAACAGTATGGAGTGGTTAATAGCGGAACAAGCATTATGTATCTTTGCAAGACTTGATTATAGGAGGAAAAAAAAGAAAAGAAAATAGCAAAAGGCTTAGTAAATAGCATAACAGTATATGGTTGAAAACAATTTCGTTTGGTCGAATTAGCCGAATTAAACGGTATAATTAGTTTTCTGAAATTAAGTAAAAATCTACAGGGTAACTAATATAAAATAGTAGGTAATTATAATTGAGTTATTTTGTTTAAAAATGTTGTTTTGCGGGTAGAAATGAATTAAGTCGATTCGTCCGGTTTATGGAATTATAATGAACATGTGTGCTATGTGATTAAAGTACATAATTGGTTGTTTGGTATTTATTTATTGGTGAAGTAATTATGTGATTGAATATGTGAACTGTTAGACTTATTGCTAGTGATGCAGGGATATAGGCGAATGCCTCGTGATGAAGTTTGTGGTGAATGATAAGTATGTGATGTTGTATGTTATTTGAGTCGTATACATTTGCATTTGTGAAGGCTTGTATGGGAGAATTTGTGAAGTAGGCTTATGCCTTGTGCCTCTATTAATTAAAAATTAGTGAAGAGGGCTGAAGCCCTGTTAGAACCACATGCATATGCACAGTCGTGTCGCATCCGAGTTGCATTTTGAATTGTTGATGATAATTTGTGATTGTTTATTGATTGTCGTGTGTTGTTGAGAAGCGGTGAAATTTATAATATTCTTGTCTAATATACTAATTATCACAATCTTATTTATGTTGTTCGATATCTCACCCCTTTATTTGTTTCGTCGTTGCCTTTATAATGGTAACGAGGAGTAGAGACTTACTAGCTTGTTGGTGTCGTCGCTCTGATACGTAGCACTCGGGGGGATGAACGCTTATTTGATTATGTTATTTGAATTCAGTTATTATTTGAGGAATTGTTTCTGTTTTAAAGTTGTGAATTTTCTGCGTAGCTATTGAATAAAGTTGAAGTATTTTGGAAGACTAATTAATTGTTATAAGTTCGTTGATTAATATGTGCTATGTATCTTTTATGATAAGCTTTTATGTCGTTAGTTTTCGAATTGAGAATGTAATGCCTCATGGTTGCGGAAATTTTGGCACTCTGATTTTAATATAACTGTTGGGTAGATTTGGGGTGTTACGTTAGTGGTACCAGAGTAGGTCGGTCCGTTCGGCCAAGTTGTTGAGTCGTTTAACAATTGAGATGGTTGGGAGGAACGATGCTGCGATTACTTCTGCTTTGGAAGCAATGGCTCATGTATGGAGAATTAGCTGAATGTTGGAGGGGATGCTGGATCTTGTAGCTTGGCGACTTTCCAGAGGGAGAATTCGCCTACTTTCAAGGGTAAGTATGATCCTGATGGGGCTTTGAGTTGGTTGAAAGAGACGAAGAGAATCTTTCGTGTGATGGACTACACTCAAGCGCAAAAGGTTCGGTATGGTACTCATATGCTGGCAGTCAAAGCTGATGACTGATGGATAGAGAATCGTTCGAGGTTGGAAGCTGCAGGTGAAGAGGTCACGTGGGCTATGTTTCGTAGTGAATTTCTACAGAAGTATTGTCCTGAAGATGTTCGGGGTAAGAAGGAAATTGAATTCCTTGAGCTGAAGCAAGGGAATAAGTCAGTTACTGAGTATGCTGCAAAGTTTGTGGAGTTGGCTATGTTCTATCCGCATTATAGCGCGGAAACTGCTGAATTTTCAAAGTGCATCAAGTTTGAGAACGGGTTGCGCTCGTAGATCAAGAAGGCAATTGGATATCAGAAGATTCGTGTTTTCTCTGATTTGGTGGATATCTGTAGAATTTATGAGGAGGATAACTATACTCATTACAAGATAGTTAATGAGAATAGGAACAAGAATCAGAGTCATGGTAAGTCATGTGATGCTCCAGTTGATAGAGGTAAACAGGAAGTTGCCGAGGGCCAGAGAACAAGTGGGGGAGACACTCCTGCTAGTGTGACTTATTTCAAGTGTGGAAAACCTGGTCACAATAGTAATGTGTGCACTACTACTAAAGTAAAGAGGTGTTTTCGTTGTGGCAAGGTTGAACATGCAGCTCCTGAGTGTAGGCATAAGGCGGATGTCTGTTTCAATTATGGCGAAGAAGGGCATATTAGTACTCAATGTCAGAAACCGAAGAAAGCACCTAGTGCAAAGGTGTTCGCGTTGGTGGGAACTCCAACAGGCAATGAAGACAAAGGTACTAGAGGTACGTGTTTCATGGATAGAACTTCGTTAGTTATTATTATTGTTGTTGGATGGGTTGAAATAGAATTGAACGTGTGCATTAAATTTAATTATAGTAAGTTGTGATTATATCAGAAGGCTAGAGGTGGAGGCGAAGTTAAGGAAAGTGGTGTCAGATGAATTTTCGAGGACGATGTCATACCCCAAAATTTTCCCTCCATCTTCTCAAGACATTTCATACATCCATGCTCAATGATTCCTCAAGAGATGATCAGACAAACCCTCTCCTAGACAATCAACCCAAATTAGGGTTTGGTAGTTCTCAGCTCCAGATGGACTTCCAACATCTCCAATGTTCATCATGCCTCCTCATATGCTTCAAAGATTCTCCATGTCAAGTTACAAGCCTCACAAGTCAAGTTTCCTCGAATTGCTCGATGGTTGAAAATCAGATTGACAAAAGTCAACTGTGGTCAACATACAGTCAAACTTCATAATTTTTGGTCAACATCCTCATTTTGAAGTTACATTCATCATTTGATCAAGGGTTGATCATGATTCATCAAGAAAACTCAAGATTTGCTCAAAAGTCAAACTTTCTAAATTAGGGTTTCTAGGTGAAAAGTCAACCAAACTTTGACTGATCATAACTTTCTCATACTTTCTCAGAAATTTTTCCACCACCTCTTGTTTTGAAGGAAATTCAATTCTCTACAACTTCATGTCTCGCAAGAATGTCCAAAAAATGCTTCATTTGAGAGGTATGGCCCAAAACATTACAGGTCATTTTCAAAGTCAACAAAAAGTCAACATTTTGTTTTGAAGATATATAGAGCATGGAAACTCCAATTGAGATGAGACCAAAAAGGTTGGTTATAGGACTCTTAGAGCTTTCCAAAAAGTCCAAGAACACTCAAAAATGTGGAAAATTGAGCAAGATACGTGTTTCATGGATAGAACTTCGTTAGTTATTATTATTGTTGTTGGATGGGTTGAAATAGAATTGAACGTGTGCATTAAATTTAATTATAGTAAGTTGTGATTATATCAGAAGGCTAGAGGTGGAGGCGAAGTTAAGGAAAGTGGTGTCAGATGAATTTTCGAGGACGATGTCATACCCCAAAATTTTCCCTCCATCTTCTCAAGACATTTCATACATCCATGCTCAATGATTCCTCAAGAGATGATCAGACAAACCCTCTCCTAGACAATCAACCCAAATTAGGGTTTGGTAGTTCTCAGCTCCAGATGGACTTCCAACATCTCCAATGTTCATCATGCCTCCTCATATGCTTCAAAGATTCTCCATGTCAAGTTACAAGCCTCACAAGTCAAGTTTCCTCAGACAATTGCTCAGATGGTGAAAATCACCAGATTGGACAAAAGTCAATGTGGTCAACATACAACAAACTTCATAATTTTTGGTCAACATCCTCATTTTGAAGTTACATTCATCATTTGATCAAGGGTTGATCATGATTCATCAAGAAAACTCAAGATTTGCTCAAAAGTCAAACTTTCTAAATTAGGGTTTCTAGGTGAAAAGTCAACCAAACTTTGACTGATCATAACTTTCTCATACTTTCTCAGAAATTTTTCCACCACCTCTTGTTTTGAAGGAAATTCAATTCTCTACAACTTCATGTCTCGCAAGAATGTCCAAAAAATGCTTCATTTGAGAGGTATGGCCCAAAACATTACAGGTCATTTTCAAAGTCAACAAAAAGTCAACATTTTGTTTTGAAGATATATAGAGCATGGAAACTCCAATTGAGATGAGACCAAAAAGGTTGGTTATAGGACTCTTAGAGCTTTCCAAAAAGTCCAAGAACACTCAAAAATGTGGAAAATTGAGCAAGATACACTATTCAGAAGTTGGGCAATTTTGGACAATTGCATAAAAGGACATTTTGGTCAAAATGCAAAATTTTCCAAATAGGCCTAAAATATTTTGGTCCAAACTTGTTCATGACATTATTTTTGACCCATAAATGCTTGGCCATGGTAATTTTCTATTTTTATGATTTATCTTTGAATTTTAAAACATTTAATTCAAAATTAAATCATATAAAATATGAAAATAAAGTATTTTTTCAAATGGGTTGGATTTATATCGTACTTGAGGTCCAAGATAGCCCACCAAGCATACCAAATTCGTGATAGCTTGCATATGGAAAGAAAAAATCAAATTTTTAAGGAAATTTGATTTTATTTGAATGAGAAATATTGCACATTGATTAACCAATCTTTTTTCACTCTTTTTTCTCTCTCAAATCCCTCTATAAATACTCAGCAAGTACACAAGCCAAAGGGAGGAAACCCTAGCCCAAGAAAGAACCCTTATTTTGTCAAATTTTTTCAAGAAACTTGAAAAATCGTGCTTCAATTTCCAGCAAGTTTCAGGCCGATTTAACCATCTAATCCTCTTCCTGAGGTCTCCAGGGATCAATCCCAATCCTCACTCAAGCCCAGAACTGCCTAGAACTCGATCTACAGCTTGCACCGGTTTGGTAATTTTCTTGAATTCGATTTTCTGATTTCATGCACTATTAATTGCTTTTGGCTGTTTGTATGTGTTCAGGATGATGATTAGACCATGAATGATGCATCTCATGCGAGCTTTCACGTAGAAAACATTAACTGCCATTGTTAGGGCAGTTTAGGTTATTTTCTTCAAAACTGAAAATCCAGGACGATTCAGGGCAAGAAAACCCCACCATTGAACTCGCAGCCATCGAATTAGGGGGGTAGGGTATCCTTTTTCTTTTTATTCGTGTTATTTCGCATTCGAATGTGGTCGCCGGAGAAACGACGAGCTAGGCTCCCGTTGAGGCGTGGACCGGTGAAGGCATACGTGGCGTATCGGCGCTCTCTGATTCGCTCATTCCATCCAACGAGGACCCCACCTGCTGACTGTGTTTTTGACTTCACCAAGCAATGACGCGTGTAGTTCATGATTACACGTTTTCAATCCATGACACAAAGAGCCACTTGGCCTAGTGGTAAAGACGCTTCCTGTTCCCAGATGCTCCAGAAGGTCCCCTGTTCGAACCTCATCAGGACCTGGTTTTGTGTTTCTTTTACAAACTCAACTATTTTAACTATTTTCCTATTTTCTTATTTATTTAATATTTTTCCATGCATTTTAATTCTTTTCATATTTTTATTTCATGCATTAAAAATCATCAAAATATTTTTTCCTTTTGCATTTCTTTTCTGAAAATACTTATTTAATTTATAAAATTAAAAAATATCATTTTGCATGCATATTTATTTTTATTTCAATTTTTGCATTATAAGCACTTTTAATTAGTTTTTAATTATTAAAATGCATCCAAAAAAATCCCAAAAAATTATTTTAGCATATTTATGTTATTTTCAGCATGTCATATTTTTCTCATTTAAAAAATTGCATTTTTACTAACATTTTTCTCTTATTCGATTTCATCGTATTTTCCGATTTTCTCATCTTTTCACAGGTTATCTCGTTTCGGACGATTTTTCTTTATCGTTTTATTTTTCCAATAATGTAATTGCTCATGGGATGTAATAGTTTAAATTAGGTTTTTATTTTCCGCAAGTTTAAATTATGTATCTGCCCCAAAGCCATGTAATAGCGTAGGACATTTACCTTTCCGCATCTTTACATTCTGCATTTTAATTTCCGCACCCTATAAATTGCTAGTAATTAGGCGTGTATGGCAAGACTAAAATCAACATAGCCCACTAATTTTCAAAGATAACACATATCTGAATCAACACACTTCTTCACACATGCACCCCTTAGGGTAATTCTCTCTCGTTGCCTTACGAATTCAAATGGTCATGTCCCTCGAACGTAGAGGTATTCTAACACCGTTGCCTTCAAAACAAATCATCATAGTCCCTTCGATACAAAGATCATAAGACCCACGATGTCGCCTCCGAATACATGATCTTGACCCTCGATTGTCGCCTACGAAAAATGATGATAGTCCCTTCGAATGTGCTAGGATACTTCCTACAAGTTGCTTTCTATGACCATCCGATGTCCCTTCGAATTTCCCGCTCACATCCAACGAATGGAGTTACCTACCAACTAATGGTATGGATAGCGCTATTCTAAAGGAACGTAAAATAACACGAAAACGACCAATTCTGAGTAGGTAATAAGACTTTTAGTTGCTTGCTCAAATCAAATACTTTTTGCACCTCACACTTTTTGTCAAAGTTCAAACTCTTTTTCAAAACGAAACATTTCCAAACACTTTGTATACATTCCTACATGAATCATTACAAAGTCAAAGTGAAATGCCTTTTCAAAACATTTTTCAAACACACAGAAAGCACATTTTTAAGTGATCTAAGAGCAACTAAGAGCCCGTAGATAACTACGGATGAAAAGGGGTGTTAATACCTTCCCTTTTCATAACCTTCTCCCTTACTCAGAATCTAACGAATGTCTTTTTTTGTACTTTTACCTTCTCTTAATTGGATAAAAATAAAAGTCGGTGGCGACTCTTGCTATCCGCACATTTGCGATACAAAACACTAAAAAGTCAGTTCACCGTATTACAGAACTGGCGACTCTGCTGGCTGGGGAGAGTCCCTAAAGAGAGAATTATCTTAGGGATTTCTAGATCATTTTTACCGCTTTTTGTTTGATTTGCTTGCTTTATCTTTAAGGGTTGCTTGGGTATTATATTTATGGGGGATCCTACATCCGGATCCGGGTTTCCTTTTAGGTAAGTAGCAATAAATCGTCGCGACCGTTAGGACGATATCAAACGGTCAACATGATGGCTACGTTAGTGTGACACTTTGGATGTCCTCATACTCTTCATTTCCAAGTTGAGGATAGTATTTGGCTTCCGCGTGGTGTCATCAAGCACTAACTAAACTTTTAGAACCTTAATTGACCCATCTTAGCCATTAGAAGGTAGTGAGATGGCCGGCTTTGGTGCAGACTAAGGTTGGTTGATACTCGATACTACGCTCATTGAGATCAGACTTTTGGGATATTTTCGGTCGACCGCTTGGCAGTCATATTGAAATAAGCGCCTATGAGAAAGATCAATGATGTGAGATTCCTAGAACCCGGTTACTATTATAGGACAGGATGGACCAACTCAAACTTTTGGTGTGGTAATCACCTATACCTCATGCAAGCCTTAAACATAGGCTCATTGTGTGAATTGTTTGTGTGTGCCAAACATGACATCATGACATCATTCGCATTGCATATCATTTCTAACTATTTCAAGGACCTAGGGATTTATCTTTGCTCTATTTTGTAGGGAATTATGGCTTCTAGAAAGACTATCCGAATCAACTTCATGGGTATACCTTCTCAGCTCAAAGAATTGGTTTCAGAAATTCCCGATCATGCCCAGTTCATCAAAAGACATGGTTATCTACTTGACTTGGTTATCTCCGATTTTGAAGAAGATATGATGCATGTCCTATTTCAGTTCTTTGATCCGAAGCACCATTGCTTTACATTCCCAGATTATCACTTGGTTCCTACCTTGGAAGAGTTCTCTAAGCTACTTGGGATACCTATTCTTGACCAAATGCCATTCACCGGTTTAGAAAAGGTTCCTAAGTACGAAGATATCGCATCCGCCTTACATCTTAAGCGCTCAGACATTGAAGCCAATTGGGAAACTAGAAGCGGAGTTAAGGGTTTGCTTGCCAAGTTCTTAATTAAGAAAGCCCGAGAATTCCTCAAAGTTATGAGTTTCCATGCATTCGAAGACATTGTGGCCTTGCTAATCTATGGTTTGGTTCTATTCCCTAACTCGGATCAATTCATAGATGTCAACGCCATCAAGCTGTTTCTTACCCGTAATCCCATGCCTACTTTACTTGGAGACATCCTACATTCTCTCCACACTCGTACTACTAAAAGACAAGGAACTCTTATGTGTTGTATACCGTTACTTTCCAGGTGGTTTATTTCGCACCTTCCTCCGTCAATTTTGAAGAATGAACAAAGGTTGAAGTGGTCTCAAAGACTAATGACACTCTCTCATTCAGATATCCGTTGGAGTCTTTTCTCTCAAAAGGACTTCACATTCATTGAGCGTTGTGGAGAATTCCCTAATGTACCACTACTTGGTATAAGGGGAGGTATTACTTACAACCCTTCTAGCTCTACGTCGTTTGGTTTTGCTCAAGAGATGGTCCTCATGATATGCTTCTCCAAGATATTGTGTTCGACTACAATCACGATCTCGAATTACCGAAGGTTCATACGCTTGGGGCATGGTAAAGAAGACGATACCAAGACTTTGGGGCACCAAAACTCCATTCCTTGGGAACCTTACCTCAAATGGGTGCGAGCTCGAGCTCAAAACCTCATGATGCCATTCACGCCTGTTTTACCGGTAATTATGGAACCTGTTGATATAGGTGACGTACCCTATACCGTTCTCCATCCTGACATGCCTACTGATTTTGAAGACTTGAAGAGATCCTGGATTCAACTTAAAGAAGAGAGGGATACCTTTGAAGCTCAGTGCTATGCAAGCGAGAAGAAAGTACTAGAGTTGACAAAGCTACTTCATGAGGAGCGAAACATCAACGCCTACCTTGGCATCAAGAGGAAGCGCCCATGGGAGACTTAGAGCTTTTGATTTATATGCTTTTCTTTTATTGTTTTGAACTATCTCTTGTACTTAAAAAGAAAAATAATAATGAAAAGAGAACTAATAAATGTTTGTTCGTGCTTGTTTAACAAATTTAAATCTCTAAGGTCCTTGAAAACATTGCATTGCATCCGCATAAACATTGCATATCATAGCATAACATTGCATCACAGGTACATTGAAGATTGGTTTTCTCATTTGCTCGCTATTTACTTTAGCAGAAATGGCTCTCAGCACACAAAGATCTTCAGCTCGAATGCCGGCCAGCGATGTTTGCTAGCTTAGTCCAAGGCCAAGAGGATCCAAGAAGCTCATCAACGAAGAAGAAGGTTGTGGGTCTCCTCAACATGGGCGACGCTACAAAGGTGGTCCTAAGAGGTCGATCTTGAGAGCTCGGAAGGAAGTGTCAAGACCGAACAAAGTAACAAGGGTGATGGTGAAGGCCACCTGAGCTTGAGAAGAACTATGATGATGGCCAATACTTTGATGAAGATGACAAGTACAAGCGACTTGAAGACCGTCTGAATGTGTGGAAAACTCAAGATGTCGGGTTGAATTTTGATGATTTGAGTCTCGCCCCGGTGTTGTGATTCCTCCCAAGTTCAAAGTTCCAACTTTTGCTAAGTATGACGGCATGTCTTGCCCTAAGCGCATTTGAAGTCTTATGTTCGGAAGATCAATCCCACACGATGAGAAAGTTGTGGATGCATTATTTTCAAGAGTTTGTCGGAACTCAATTGGAGTGGTATTATCACTAGAGAATGATCCGTACTTGAGTGCTTAGCGATGCTTTCTACGATGAGTACAATGTGAATTGACACCCACTCGCATGCAACTACAAAGCATGTCTATGGGTCGTGACGAGAAGTTCAAGGGTATGCTTAAATGGAGATCTAGAGTGAGTTCAACCACCCTTGTCCAATAGGGAGTTGGTTGATATGTTCATAGGAACACCGACAGCCCATTCTTCAATCATCGATTGAAACTCTTCACCGGGTTCACCGAGTGATATTGTGCGGCGATTGAAGCGGTATCAAGAGTGGAAAGATTCATGTAGAGTCATCTTCAAATGTTGCGAAAAGATATTTTGGTGGTAAGAAAGAAGCTAATGCTGTGTATGGTCAGAAAAGCCGAGCCAAGACCGATCGTGCTCAATCTGTGGGGGCAGTTGTGATCTCCAATCCTGCATCAAGACAACCTCGAGACAGTAGCAGAACGTAACGCGAATGAAGATTAAAGATCAACATGCCATTGTCGCAACACATGTTGAAAGCAGGGCTGATTACTTTGAGGGATCCTCCTTAAAATGTCAACACTTCCTCTCCGAGATACAATCCTAGTGCTAAGTGTGCTTACCATTCCAATAGCCCAGGACATAGTACTGATGATTGTTGGGCTCTGAAAAACAAGATTCAAGATATGATTGAAGCTAAGCAGATTGAGTTTGACCCTCCTGTTGAGACTCCGAATGTGATCAACGCGCCTATGCCTAACCATGACAAGAGTTCCAATGCTGTTGGTGATGATACTTACATTTTCAACATAGATGACTTGACCATCCCTCCGATTAAGAAGAATCATGTAAGGTGTCAACCAGTGATGCCCGAGAATTGTCGTTGGTGCCCATCCGCACTGATGGTTGCTTGGTTGAGAAGACGTGTCCGCATGATGGACAACCGTGAGATACTATTTCGAAACCACCGTGCGTGTGTGAAGAAATGTCTAAGTTGAAGATTGACAATGCGAATGAAACTGTACCACCTGTGTGGGATACCTTGGGGGAGCCAAGTGAAAAATATGACTACATGGTGAAATACACTGTTCCTGAGAGCTACAAAATCCCTATTGAAGATGTTAAGGCGACCGGATGGGGTGACGATTTCCCGAAGACTATCTTGATGTTAACACCATAAGGATCTCCTCTCACGATCCGATTGCCTAGAGTGGCACCTCTCATTATTACCTCTCCAAGACCAGTTCCATATTCCTCGACAAGGCTATCCCTTGGAATTATGGGTGATGTTTACTATCATGGCGTCAAGCAAGACCCTCGACCATTGAAGATCTTACATTGAGGCTACCATCACGACATTGACAACATCACCGGATCCAAGTGACCGAAGGAAGGGTTTTCTCCAATCTCTCCTCCAAAAGACACTGCGACTCCGGCTCGCATTCCATTATTCAACCCATACCCCAAGCTAGAGGAAAGAACCGTGACTCATCCTGCCAAAGTACGAAGGAAGTTATCAAGACACCTCAAACAAGAAATGGAGGAAATTCAAGATTATCAAGAAGAGTGACTACAATGTTGTGGAGCAGTTGGGACAGACTCCGTCCAAGATATCCATGCTTGCTGCTCTTGTGCTCGAGGCTCATGCTAATGCCTTGGTGAAGTTTACGAAGAATGCTCACGTACCTCAAGACACTACCACCGACCGGTTTGAAGTTTGTATTGCTAGCTGGCTGCCAACAACGCCTAGGCTTCTCGATTTGATTTGACCGGAAAGAACACAACAAAGCCTTGCACATCTCTGTTGAATGCAAGGGCACTACGTTATCTCATGTTTTGGTGGATAACCGCTCTCGAATATCCTTCAAGATCGCTTTTGATCGACTTGATGTCGAAGGGTTGGTTCGAGACCGGTGACATTATTGTGAGAGCTTTTGATGGATCTAAGCCACGACTTGGAGAGCTCACTATGCTGTAAAGTTGGTTCCCGGACTTTTGACTCTACTTTCTTTGTCATGGACATCCGTCCGCATACTCTTGCCTACTTGGGCCCTGGACATGGGGCGTACCTCTACCTTGCACCAGAAGCTGAAATACCCAGTGAAAGGGAAAGTTGTTATTGTATGTGGTGAAGAGGAGTATATGGTCAGTCATCTACAGTCATTCCGATACCTTGAGATGAAAGGAGAGTTCTTCGAGACTCCCTGTCAAGCTTTTGAAACAATGCCCAGAGTCATGCCTGTTGACTCTCCTGTCACTCCTGAAGTTACACAAGTTCCGCCTAGGATGGCCTCGTTGAAAGATGCTCAAGCTACTGTTGAGCAAGGAGGTGGTACTATTTGGGGAAACCTCCCTGATCTTCCTTTTAAATCTGACAAGACTGGTTTAGGCTTCACCATCAAAGGTCAAAAGATGATACGCCGCGAACGTGCCGGCCAACTTCCTTTCCGCATCAGCCAGAGTGGAATCCATGCTATAGACGATGGCGACTTCGACATCGCAAGTGGATCTTCCCAACTCCCGACAACGGACTCAGCAATTGGAAGACTGAAGACGTCATACCAATCTCCTTTAGTCAGGAGTAATTGCTCTTGTTTTGTTTTGCTTTTCGTATTTCTTTATGTTTTGAACAATAAACTTTGAAAGCCTAGTGCCTTGCCCGGGGCATCATGGCTCGTTTGAGGTTATTATCTTGTTTGCGTTTTCATTCAAAAATTCGTTAGACTTTTGCATTCAATCGTTTGTTTCTTTCTTTTACTTTATCACCCTTCAAAAGCTATGTGTTTCTTACACACCCACGTGATACGAGAATAACTCCGAATCTCGTTAATAACATGCTATGCTATTGCTAAATATGACTTGATAATCCGATCTACCAAGTCAAGACGAAAGTGAGGAAGATTGTGAAGTGCCGGAGAACTTGTCGAGCTACAAGAAGAAGAGCGAGTTATCTGACCACACGAAGAGCGTGTTGAGGTGAATTTGGACGAAGACAGAAAAGAGATCAAGATAGGAGTGGGTCTTGAGAATAGTGTTAAGGAAAGGTTGGTTCAGATGCTACGAGACTATATCGAGGTTTTTGCTTGGTCATACGAAGACATGCCGAGTTTAGACATTGATATTGTGGTACACCGTTTGCCGACAAAAGAAGGTTTTCTCCCAGTAAAAAAGAAGGTTCGTCGTATGCGTCCTGAGATGTCAGAGAAGATCAAAGCCGAAGTTATGAAACAGTTCAACGCCGGTTTCTTAGCTGTTACTTCTTATCCATAATGGGTTGCGAATGTGGTACCTGTACCTAAGAAGGATGGCAAGGTACGAATGTGTGTGGATTATAGAGATCTGAACAAAGCAAGTCCGAAAGACGATTTCTCACTTCCTCATATTGATGTTCTGGTTGACAACACCGCTCAGCATAAGGTTTTCTCCTTCATGGATGGTTTTTCCACATAATCGATCAAAATGGCTCCGAAGACATGAGAAGACTACTTTCGTTACACGGTGGGGCACTTTTTACAAGGTTATGCTGTTCGGACTGAAGAACGCGGGCGCCACTTATCAGCGTGCTATGGTGACATTATTTCATGACATGATTCATCACGAGATAGAAGTCTACGTCGACGACATGATAGCTCGATCACAGACAGAGGAAGAACATCTCGATCATTTGCAGAAACTGTTTGATAGGTTGAAGAAGTACAGACTGAGACTTAATCCTAACAAGTGCACCTTTGGAGTCAGATCCGGAAAACTTTTAGGGTTTGTTGTCAGTGGTAAAGGTATTGAAGTTGACCCCGCCAAGGTTAAATCTATTCAAGAGATGCCAACTCCCCGCACCGAGAAGGAAGTCAGAGGTTTCTAGCACCGTTGCCTTCAAAACAAATCATCATAGTCCCTTCGATACAAAGATCATAAGACCCACGATGTCGCCTCCGAATACATGATCTTGACCCTCGATTGTCGCCTACGAAAAATGATGATAGTCCCTTCGAATGTGCTAGGATACTTCCTACAAGTTGCTTTCTATGACCATCCGATGTCCCTTCGAATGTCCCGCTCACATCCAACGAATGGAGTTACCTACCAACTAATGGTATGGATAGCGCTATTCTAAAGGAACGTAAAATAACACGAAAACGACTAATTCTGAGTAGGTAATAAGACTTTTAGTTGCTTGCTCAAATCAAATACTTTTTGCACCTCACACTTTTTGTCAAAGTTCAAACTCTTTTTCAAAACGAAACATTTCCAAACACTTTGTATACATTCCTACATGAATCATTACAAAGTCAAAGTGAAATGCCTTTTCAAAACATTTTTCAAACACACAGAAAGCACATTTTTAAGTGATCTAAGAGCAACTAAGAGCCCGTAGATAACTACGGATGAAAAGGGGTGTTAATACCTTCCCTTTTCATAACCTTCTCCCTTACTCAGAATCTAACGAATGTCTTTTTTTGTACTTTTACCTTCTCTTAATTGGATAAAAATAAAAGTCGGTGGCGACTCTTGCTATCCGCACATTTGCGATACAAAACACTAAAAAGTCAGTTCACCGTATTACAGACGAAAATATTCTAAGTGAGGGAAAGTTGTAACACCTAGAAATTCATTAAATTATTTAAATGAATTATTAAGGATTTAATTACTGGAATTTAGTCGAAGTTGGATTAATCTGTGAAATTATAAGGAGAGAATTTGGATTAATAAGTCGGTTAGAATTATTAAGTAATCAGCGGGTAAATAGTCGGCTTAGTCAAGAGAAATTAATATTGGAATAATTTTTCTTTTAATAGAATATTATTTTATTTTTTGGGTTAAGTTGGGTGTGTGAAATAGCAAGATTGGGAATAACATTAGCAGGCCCATTAAGGTTACTAGTAGACCTATTATTATTATATTAGGTTAAGATATATAGAAGCTAGCAGCCAAAAAGCAATTGTCACGTAGCAGTAGAAGAAACAAGGTTTTGGAGGCACCAAGTGGGAGGCAAGAAAATTTAGAGAAGTTGTTATCAAACCAGTTGCAGTTTCAATCGGAGATTTCGACCGACCGGAAAACCAAAAGGTAAGGGTGAGGTTCGGATTTTATAACTGGGAGTATGATGGTTAGTATGTAGGATTGGGTTTGTGTAATTTTCCGTTATCTATGTTGAATTTTATGTTGAATTTTGTGTTGAATTTTGTGTTGAATTTATGTGTGGAATAAATTGTGTTGTTGCTGGCAATTGTTGTTGTGCTGAGTGCTGGAAAATAAATAATTATTGTGTTGATTCTGTTGTAATTGTTGTTGATTGTGAGTATGAGTATTAATTGAATTAATATGTAAAGAATCGTAGTAAAACAATTGTTTTCTTGTTGCTATGTATGAGAAATCTGGGCAGAAAACTAAGCGTGTGTTTGGAAATATGTTGAAGACGAAGATGGTGGACCCCCAGGGAGAGCCTGCCGACCGACACATAGAGGAGCCAGGGAGTTACGACGACCGGCAGAGGATGAGAAAGTGATGATTAATTCATTATTATGTTTGGTTGTTATGAGGGACACACTTTTGTGCCTACTTTTGTGCCTAGGGGCACACGTTTGTGCTGAGGGGCACACATGATGTCATGATGCCCACTAACTAAATTACTTAGTTAGACTATTAATTTTATGGAAGTAGTTAATTAAATAGCATCCCAATAATTTAGTTTTAAGTTAATTAAGGGTGTGTATACACATAATTAATTAGCACAAATAATTGCATGATATTGGTCAAAATAAATTAAGATCTAGTATATGTACTGTTTTTCAGTAACAGTAGAATTAGTAGAAGAATAAGATAACAGCTAGTAAAAAAAAAAGAAATAATTAAGAAGTGAATAGCAGTAATAGTATGAAATGGTTAATAGCAGAACAAGCATTATGTATCTTTGCAAGACTTGATTACAAGAGGAAAAATATGTTTTACGGACACAAACATGATTCCAAGGAACTGGTTCCTTTGATCAGAATGATCCTTCAGATACGGGCTAATCTCATATACATAAAGGTCTGGTGAAGGTACCTTTATGAGTCCAAAAAAAATTGAGCTTAATCTCTATACTCCCATAAGCCTTGGTCATAAATAAATTGACATATGGAGTAGATATCATGTTGATCATGTCCTGATCAACTGATACAAGCCAGATGTCTCCTCTTCAAGATCAGGAGTAGGTTCCAAACATAAATGTTCAAAACATTATTGTTTAGTGTCCAAAACATCTGTTCTTCAACTGGCAGCTACATAGCTGCTTAAGTAATGTTCTAACATCCCATAGAACATCAGTTCCATCTTCTTGGAACACATCATCCTTGACACTCTTAAAGCTCTTCAAACAATATGCATATGTGTATGAGGATTATTGATCAATTGATTCTCATCAACTCTATTAATAAATGTCCTTATGAGTGTACTTGAGGAAGATCTCAAGTATCTTTTACACTTTTAACATAGTTAAAAAAATTCTGCCATATATTTTGTTGAAAGAAAGATGACCCTATTATTCTTCTGGTACTTTAAGGGTTATATCAAAAGCCATGCAGCGGAATACAGAAAAACTTCAACAGAGTTTATATATAGTGCTTACTCCATAATTTAGACATAAGCATTACAACTAAGGATTGATAATCAACCCTACAATATAATAGTTATACACCAGCTATAGACTAGACATGTCCAATACCATTACAAGAAGGAAACACAAATAAGCTTAAGAGTTACCTTATCAACATCTTCACTCGCGCATGAAGGCTTTGACAATTTCACTCTTTTTGCTAAATATAGGCTGAGCAATTTTAATCCAAGTTCTTCACTCCCGCATGAAGGCTTTAATTTTAAACTCCTTCTGTTCAGCTTCATCTCTTCTTTTATCAAGAAGGCACAAGAGTTCTGGTCAGGTTTGTTCTTTAATACACACTAGTCTTTCACAGATAGGTCTATCCTCCACTTCAATGGACCATACAATATGAACCAGACTTGTTCAAATAATTCTTCAGTACAAACCTTTTACCTTGCATACAACCAGAAAGTATCCTCCCTAGGATCTCATCCAGAAATAGACATGATGCCTGCTTTGATACCAATTGAAATTCGGGTACAACTGACCCAAATGTCCTATAAGGATGTCAATACAATACATATGGTCTGACATTAAACACACAGACAAGGTTGAATAATACAGTGCAGGAAACCATAAAGAACACAAAAGAATTGTTAACCTAGTTCGGTTCAAACCAACCTACAATTAGGGACTATCAAGCCAGGAAGAAGACTCCACTAGCAGTAGTATTATTTTATGTAAACAACCTCTGGTTTACAGATAAACAACCTCTAGTTTACCTAATCATTACCCAATGAAACCTTTATCTTAGAAGACCATCTAAGAGAACCTCTGCTCACCCCCTAGTGATACCTAACTGTTGCAAACCCCTGCAACAATACCAAACTATTTGAAGAACACCTCTCCAAATACAAAAATATTCAAGACATTTGACAAACAAACTTGGAGTTACTTCACAGTTTCCTCCATGAACACAACTGCACTCATTGCTTCACAACTTTTGAGTGAGTACAATAAACCTCTTTCCGATGAGCTTCGAGGTACAATTCAGTGACCATTCCACAACTCGGGTGGTTCACACGCGGCTAACCCTAATGATTACATCTTTCTATATTTGGATAGCTTGCTTAAACTATGTTACAAACTTATTAATTATAACCTTCTCCCAAACTGGATTTTGGGCCTTCAAACAACAGCTTCTTCGCTGTAACAAACTGCAGTAACAAACTGCATAAAACTAACAGCAAAAAACTCCTGCTACAATCAAGGTCCAATCTGATTTTTCTCCTTAGCTTCTGGACCTTCATATATGCCTCCAATAACACGCCACATATGATGCATAATATTCCCTGAATATTCTGCATAACTTAAACATAATTGTAACAAAATTATCAGTTCAGTAGCGTGATGTCTGATATCTCGACATCTCATTCGACATATTGTTCCAGTTGTTGATTTAGCTCAACACAACATGTTCAGGAATTCCAATAGGATTACAAGTTCTTAAATATCCTATTGTACATAGCATTGTTGCTGCTAATATTTGTTTTACAAAAATTAAGCCAATCCTTATAAACAAGGAACTTACACCTCATAAAACCTTATGAACTCTGATGAGTTGTACTCACCTCCACACTCAATTCTGATAACTTTCAACTTTTGACCACTCCGTTTTCAGCTTTCAATTTGAACTTCTAAAACTCAGCAAATGCCTAATTCTTAAACTTGATGAGTTATACCTATGTCATTCTTGTGAACTCATCCATAAAATACAAAAAGTACTTGTTTTCTCCAATGAAGTTACTTCAAAAGATCCAAATACATCAAAATGCACTACTCCCAAAATATGTTTTTCTCTTCGATCCATTTCAAATGAAAATGACAATCTAGGTTGCTTTATTTTCATGCATATCTCACATGACTTCTCAAGATTCACAATCTTAGGAATATCATATACTAGCTTCTTAGAACTCAGATACCCAAAGCTTTTGAAGTTTAGATGCCCCAATCACTTATGTTATAACTCACTGTCACCTTCTGCACTAAGGAATTTAGTTTCAGCTATCTCCACATTCACCTTGAATGTTATGTTGCTTCCCTGCTCAGATTAATAATAAACTTTTGATCAAAATCATACAACTTCAAGAGATTATTCTTCATGGTAACTGAGAAACCTTTCTCCATGAGCTAACCGACACTCATTAAATTGATTTTCATACCAAGAACATACCAAACATCCTTGATCAAAATAGTTTTCCATTCTTCACGGTGACTTTGATATTTCTCATTCCTTCAGCATTAAGGTTTTTATCATCAGCACGTCTGATATTTGTCTTCTTTCTAAAGTCGCAATCAATCAGTCATTGTTTGTTTCTAGTTAGGTGATTCGAGCAGGCAGTGTCCATATACCACCAGTCTACCAAAGATCCACCATCATATTCTAAAGTCATCAATAGCACATATTCATCATCATAATCTCCTTTGGCTATGTTTTCTTCTTTTGACTTTCTTTCCTTTTTTGACCATCAGTCAGCAGCAAAATGACCAAACCTATTACAACTATAGCACTGAATCTCTCTTGTCAATCTTCTCCTTTTCCTTCTGATGTTTTTTCTCATCAGGTTTGGATACTTCTGACTTCTAATAACCATTGTGTCTCTTCTTAGCCTCTGACCAAGATTGCTTCTGATTATTCTTACTAGAAGATACTTTTAGAGCCTGTTCCACCTCTCTTTCAGAATTTCTCTCTGTCATAGGAAAATTGTGTGCCTCTAGACTACTCTACAACTCTTCAATTCTCATGGTGTTGGGGTTCTTAGAATGTTCAATTGCTACAACAATGTAATCAAACTGGGAATAAGTGATCTCAATACCTTTTTAATGATTACTTGTTCAGAGAGTGTTTATTTCACAATACTTCATCCCACTTATGATCAAAATCACTCTGGATATGTAACTAGGCACCTTTTCATTATTCTTCATATTAAGATTCTCATACTGCTTATATAAACTCTGAAGTTTCACCATCTTCACTGATGCATCACTGTTATAGTATTGTACCAGTGTATCTCATGCAACCTTCGTCGTCGTTGAATCACTCACCTTCTTAAACACATTTGTATCCACGCATTGATGAATATATAACAATGCCTCGTGATCGTTTTTCCTCATTTCTCTTTGCGCTACAATTGCATATATTGTAATAGGTGTGTAACTATCATTGGCGAGATAAGGAGCATCTTGAGTGCCAAATGATACACGCATTTGAATCATCTACCCGTTCATCGTTCATCTTCGTTCTTGTGCAAATTTACACAGATCTCACCAACACTCATGTTTCCCAATCCCTCAGAATCAAGAAATGTGATTATCTTCTGATTTTGATCTACAATTCACTGTGAATTGAATGAGTAAAAATCAATCGCGAACGCCTCACGTACACTCGTGTTTTCCTTTGAATCTAAGTGGAGTTCTAGATACCAATTGTTGGTGCACAAGATTGATGATGAAAAAGAAAGAAGGGAGAAAATAGATTTGTAACTAACTTTCAAAGAAAAAGGGAAATTCAATTACACTTTCTCTATTATATTTCTCTAATTGATCAGACACAATTTATATATCACAACTAAAATTTAAAAATATATCTCAAATTAAATCTAAATACAAACTTAAATGAAATATTAACTAAATTGAGTTGAATTTGAATTATTCTTTAACTACACTTAAATATTTGAATGCATGAATGAAGTAATTTTTTAGTGCAAGGAATTGTTGGGGAAAATTTTGAGGAGGGGACATTTACTTTGGGACACACATTTGTGAGAGGTACACCGCTTATCCACCTAAAACCTTAAAGTGATAGGTGTGTGGATTCTCTCACTTATATAGTATTCAATCTTTCTTTTTATAACTAATGTGGGACTTCTTCCTCACACTTGATTCTCAACACTCCCCCTCAAGTGTGAGTCACAATGCTCCCCTCATGTGAAAGTCTCTCTTTCACATACACTTGTATCACTGTTGGCACTCTCCAACGGAACACCTTATACACACCACCTGCGGGAAGTGTTTCGATACAAGTTAGTTGGTCCCTATCTCAGAACCAAATGTTCATGATACCACTGTTGGAAATCCACCAAATATATATGATGAATATCTATCAATCTTGATGAACAAGATTGATATCACCACACAATGACAATGAACAATTAAAGAAAAGAAGAAGAAGAAAGAATTATTTTCTGCAGAGTAACTCTCTGCCCACAAACTGTGAAGAATTTTTTATTCACTTTGCAACTGCAAAATTCTGTGAATACAACTTGATTACAAAATCAGGGGTTGCTCCCTCTATTTATTTATTTAGGTTAGCTTGCTCCCTAAGCGTGGTGGACCCATAACTAACAGATCCCTGGATCGGAACCAGACTCTGATACCACTATTGGGATGGAAATTTCGAGGAAAGGACATTTACTTTGGGACACACCTTTGTAAGAGGCACATCACATATTCACCTAAAACCTTAAAGTGATAGGTGTGTGGATTCTCTCATTTATATAGTATTCAATCTTTTTTTTTCTAATCAATATGAGACTTATTCCTCACACTTAATTCTCAAACAGAATCAAAATCCAGTTATTAGTGATCAGCTAACACACGTTATTTTTTCCATTTTCAATATTCCTCGTCTTTGTCACTTGTTTAAAAGTTTAAAAAAGCCAAATGCACTTAGAGTTAATTGCCTAATAACCAAAACTATTTTTTTTTATGTAAATAAGTTGACTCACCAATTCAATTACTAACTTTAACGACTATATTAAGCAACTTTACCAACCACTTTATACTCTTCTTTCTAAAAACATCATTTAAAAAGAAACAAAAGCATAAAAATAAAAAGAATACCCATACGTCAGCATGATGATTCAAAAAGGCAATAAAATTCTACTACAATTGCTTATGGCTTACACCCACGATTACAAAAGTGTAAATTTGACAATTATCACTAAAACTTTTCCTAAAATTTCACTATCATTCACATGGGGCAATCGCATTTTTCTCACTATCACGTGCTGATTCAGCCAAAAATATTGGATTCTTGGAAAATATATAAATAAATGAATCTGGTCTTGTATGTTTGTTTGTGAATTGTGAACTTCCTCCAATACAAATTTTAATATCTTAATCTGATCAACTAAGTTCCACGGTCAACCAATCACTTTGCCCAAGTGTATAGTAAAAGCTATCTTAACCAATCAATGAAGGACACGTTAATAAACAAGCAACTCTCCACAAGCATGACAAAAAGTCGCATTTGCGGTACTGTCTTGATTTTGCAAGAATCAAATTTGCTTTGATGGAATGGGGATTCTAAGATGAGAATTTCTTAGACTAGTGGGTTTCTCTCTTTATCTCTTAAAAACTAACAATATTCTTCATAACTTAACTTATGAATTTATCTTTTAGTTGAATTTATAAGTGCACTTGTGAATTAATTTTTTTTGATAAATTTATAATTTCACTTACCAATTCATCTAATATTTCAAATTTATTAGGATTTAATTATATATATATATATATATATATATATATATATATATATATATATATATATATATATATATATATATATATATATAGAGAGAGAGAGAGATGAAAGATCAAATTACACCTGAAGAGTTACACTTATTCAAAAACGTGCTGCTATTGTATTGGAGAAGGCGCATAATTGGAGTTGTCCAATAGTAAAACCTAAACGATTTACTTTGCCCAGACATTGTAAGTTTTACCAAAATAGTCTCCGGAAAGGTTGCTACAGTAGAAGATGACAAGATATGTTTAATGTATTTGAGTTGTGCGATTGAGTTGAAATAACAAAGTTTGTTCAATATTGATATTATTAGAGAGGTAAATATGTTTTCGTTAATATTCAATATTTTAATCAATAATTTCATACTCTCGTTAATGTTTAATAGTTTGATAAATAATTTCATATTCGAGTTAATATTCAATATTTTTATAAGTAACTTTATATTTCCGTTAATATTCAATATTTTGATCAATAACTTCGTGTTCTCGTCAATATTCAAAATTTGAATCAATAAGTTCGTATTCCCGTTGATATTCAATATTTTGATTATTGATTTTATATTTTCGTTAATATTCAATATGTTTCTCAATAATTTCATGTTCCCGTTATAATTATTGCACGGGTACCACTATGGTACTTACATTTGTTTCCAAAATATTATTAAAAAATGATTTTTTTTTAAAATAGATAATAAATCAGTGTGTATAATTGTTTCAATATATAAAAACGTCATGTTTCCGTTAATATTCAATATTTTGATCAGTAACTTCATGTTCCCGTTAATATTCAATATTTTGATCAACAATTTAATATTCTCGTAAATATTCAGTATATTGGTCATATTTAATATTCCACCTTTGTTTACTTCTGGACCTTGTCCAGAACCACATCACCTTCAAAAGTTCCTCCTTCAGAATCATGACCACCACCAGAGGCTGGACTACCTTTAGAAACTCCTTCTTCAGAAAGTCCACCTTTATAGTATCCAGATTCAATGTCATTTTCCGACTCTTCAGAAGTTTCAACTTTTGACTCTTATTCAGAAATTTCAACTTCTGACTCTTCTTCAGAAGTTTCAACTTCTGACTCTTCTTCAGATGTTTCAACTCGTCTTGAAGTTTCAACCGACACTTCAGTTTCAACTTCTGACTCATTTTCAGAAGTTTCAACTTCTGACTCTTCTTCAGAAGTTTCAACTTCTGACTCTTCTTCAGAAGTTATCTCTACATCAGACGGACTCACTCCAATCCCAAACTTCTGACTCTTTCACAAATATTATTTAAAAAAAATTATTTTCACTTTTTTTCGAGAATATAATTTTTTTCCAAAAGAAAAATGTTTCAGTACATTTATTTATAAGAAACATGTATCTACAATAACAAACATTAATTTACAGAAACTTAATTTCTTAAACATTCTTAATAAACATACCCTCCCCATAATAGTACAATATGTTCCTTCACTATATTATATTCTGATTTAACATGTTATTTCCAATATCACTTTATACCAGTTCCTCCTTTAGAATCATGACCACCACCAGAGGCTGGACTACCTTTAGAAGCTCCTTATTCAGAAGGTCCACCTTTAGAGTCATGATTACCATCAAAAATTTGATTACCTCCAGAAGCTTGTCCTCCAGAACCTACTTCTTCAGAAGTTTCACCTTCTGACTCCACTTCAAAAGTTTCAACTTAAGTTCCAACTGACTCCTCTTGAAGTTTCAACTCGACTCTTCGAAATTTCAACCGACTCGTCCTCAAAAGTTTCAACTTCTGACTCCTCTTCAGAAGTTTCAACTTCTGACTCGTCCTCAAAAGTTTCAACTTCCGACTCCTCTTCAGAAGTTTCAACTTCTGACTCCTCTTCAGAAGTTATCTCTACATCAGAAGTTGGTTGAGACTTACTCTAATCAGAAATTCTGACTCTTTCACAAATATTAAAAAAAAAATTATTTTCACTTTTTTTTTTCGAGAATATAATTTTTTTTCCAAAAAAAAATATTTCAGTACATTTATTTATAAGAAACATTAATTTACAGAAACTTAATTTCTTACAACTTCTGACTCCTCTTTAGAAGTCTCAACTTGACTTTTCGAAGTTGCAACCGACTCCTCATCGGTTGCAACTTGTTCCACGAAGTTGCAACCTCCTCTTTAGAAGTTGCAACTTTTGACTCCTCTTCAGAAGTTATCTCTACATCAGAAGTTGGTTGGGACATACTCCAATCCCAAACTTTTGACTCTTTCACAAATATTATATAAAAAAAATTATTTTCACTTTTTTTTTCGAGAATATAATTTTTTTCCAAAAAAAAATGTTTCATTACATTTATTTATAAGAAACATTTATTTACAATAACAAACATTAATTTACAAAACTTCTGAAGTCCAAACCAAAACTTCTGAAGACGAGTCATTAATGATGTTACAGAAGTCCAATCCCAAACTTCTGGCCCATATAGGGCTCGTCAACTGTTCTAACAGCCGATAATGCATGAATTGCTAACAGAAATTGGTCCACTCCAGAAGAATCTTGAGTCATATTATCATATTGATCTTATTCCTCCGTTGGATCTAGACATGGCAATATAACCCATACCATGGTACGAACCCGCCCAAATTTGGGAAAACCCGCTTGACTGGTTTGAGTTCTTGGTTTTCCCGATTTTAAAATATGGGGATGGGGTAGGTAATGGGGAATGTAGTACCCACCCCGAACCCGCCCCTATTATTATTATTATTATTATTATTATTATTATTATTATTATTATTATTATTATTATTATTGTTATTGTTGTTGTTGTTGTTGTTGTTATTATTATTATTATTATTATTTTGGAATGTAGAATACTTTTTACTATGTGTTTGTTTGGATGGTAGTTTGGAATGTGAATTTGTATTTTTTTTATTTAGTTTTTATATTTTGGATTATTTGGTTTTGTTAATTTGAAATATTAATTGTATGGTTACTTAATTAATACTTTCGTTTGTATTTTTTATTATTTGAAATATATGTTTGAAATTCTTTAAGATTGTATTTTACTTTTGTAATATAAATTCATATTTGTTAGAATTGGGGCGGGTTTTGGGTTCGGGGCGATTTTTGGGTTCGGGGAAGGATTTGAGTTAAGGCAAGTTTTGGGTTTGGGTTTGGGTCGGGATCCCCGAACCCATTTGAGACGGATTTGGGGTTCAATTATTCATCCCCGACGGGGATCGGGCGGGGAATGGGGATTTATCTGGGATTCGGGTTTGGGGTTGGGGAATATAAAAACTGTCCCCGCCTCGCCCCGTTGCCATGCCTAGTTGGATCGAAACAACTGCAGTCAAATTTGTCTTTGTCAGCTATGCAATTGCTAACCTCCCAAGTAGTAACATTTACTACTGCTGCACCATTATCGGAGTCATCAATCTCAAACTCCACTGCACCAAAAAAAATCTGTTATAAGATATTCATTACAAGATGATACTCTACAGAGCACTCTCTATATAACTAATGAAATACTCTGTCGGCAAATATAAGAATTATGAAAAAACCAGAGGAAAAAACATATATAGTCTTAATTCCAAAATTCTTCCTTTTCATTATTATTTTCAGAAAAAAGCTTAGCACAGAAATGTGTTTTGCTATACAATTCATCAAAAGGACTACTCCCTTAATCTTACTCCAGTTTCGCAAAACTTCACTGAAGCCACACCACAAGCACACCTTTAAAGAAGATATATCAGTGTTGCCTCCAAGATGTACACTTTTAGACATAATCATGTACTTTGTTAAAGCAAGTGAATTACAAAAAAACTGATTTATACGACTTCCACACGAACTGGAATTTGGAAAGTATTCAAAATAATAGTTGAAATTAAAGATTTTACTCAATATTTTCTTTTCAATAATCAAGTCACGTGGATCAATAAGGACAATTAAAGATTTTACTCAACACTTTCTTTTCTTATATGGTAGATTAAATATTTTTAAAACATTATACTGTAGTAAATTAATTGACGCACAGCTTGACTCCATTCATAGTTTTTAAAATTTACTAAAAAAAATTGGTCATCAAAGTATAAATACAGTCGACAATAATGTAGTTTTTATATTAAAAAATACGTATTTTAATCATATAAAAAATTATATGATACACGAACTTTTTGTGTGAATAATACAGGGTCTTGAATTTAAATATCATATTAAAATATTATTTTCTTGTATTGCAATATTTTATGAACAACTCTTCCAAATTATGAATATAATCATGTTATGTTATGGCATGCATATGCATTGTTTTAATAACATATTTTAGATATAACTTTTATAGTAAGCAAAAATTTCAACATTTTCTATAAAAAATTTATGGACTGTAGGCATCATTTCTTAGAAAATAATTTATATTATTTTTGTTTTGGAATAAATTTTATTACCGTGACCAAATTAGGTTACTTAGAAGAATTTTTATTTTAATTATTTCTATTTATCGAAATCTCGTGCATGAATGACATGATTTATATAGATATATTTACAATTTTTAGAATAATAATATTATTATATATATAAAATTGTAATTCTTAATTGATATATATCCATCCATCTATATAAAAATATCTATATTAATATCTGCATAGAAAAAATCAAAAAAATATCTAAACATTATTTTATAATAAAACTCATAATTTTTACTTGAAAAAAAATTCAACTCGTCTCTATCTCTTTACAAAAATATCAGAAAATACAAATTTTATACCAAAAAAGACAATATTCCACTTGACACTATTTAATTTTTTAAAAGAGAAAATAATAATCTTTTGCTCTCCACACCTTCTTTTTTACTATATATTGCTACTTCTAACCACGAAGTTGAAAAGCATTACTACTACTCCTAATCTCTTTCTTCTTTCTTCTTTCTTACAGTTTTCAACAATGGCTTCTTCATCTTCTTTTTTATCCCTTTCACCTTTCGTTTTGGCACTCACTGTTTCCATTTTTGTTGCCGTCGTTTCACCTACTCAAGCTCTCAATTGTGCTACTCTGAAGCTTTCACCAAGCCACACGTTCGCAAACTGCACAGATCTCCCCGCTCTTGGCGCCACTCTTCATTACACCTACAACGACACCACCCGCGCTATCTCCGTCGCTTTCTCCGCCACACCGCCTCCAAACGGCTGGGTTGCATGGGGAATCAACCCTACCGGCGGCAAAATGGTCGGAACTCAAGCACTCATCGCTCTCAAAAACCAAACTAGAGTCGAAGTCCTCCTTTTCAATCTCACCTCCTACGGATCTATCGTCCCCGTCCAGAATCTCTCCGTCCCAACATCCGCCGTTTCCGGCGAAGAAGCTAGCGGCAGTATAACCATATTCGCGACGGTTATTTTGCCGGAAAATAATAATTTCACTCAGGTCTGGCAAGTGGGACCCGTCGTTAATGGAAGGCCAGGGAAGCACGGTTTATTGCCGGATAATTTGAAAGCTGTTGGGAAGTTGGCTGTGGAGACCACTGCAACTGGAGGTGGGAATAGCACTACTGGAGGTGGGAATAGCACCGCTCCTGCTCCTTCTGCTACAAGTGAAAAGAGTGGTGGGGTGAGTTTAGTAGCACCTGGGTTGGGATATTACGTTGGGTTTGCTTTGATAATGTTGTTGAGTTTAATTACTATGTGAAAGAGAGAATAATTTGATGTGATTCTTTTCGCTCTCTTTCTTGAACAATAATTATTTTTATTTATCATCACGCTGAATCTGGAATTTTTTTCAGATCTCAATTTGTATCAATTTAGAAATTCAGCTTTTACAGATTCCTTTTTTTAAAATGTCGGAAAATATTAATTTATGTTTTAAATACAAAATCTTTATATTTAATTTTTTTTAATATCAATGTTTACTTAGTATAGTCCTACTCCTTAAAGTTGAGAGAATTGACAAAACGATTTTTTTTCTAGTGTCCAAAGCAATTTGCTTTTCTGAAAAAATGAAGACAACAATTGTGCCAAACATGTGGCATGTCCAACCTATTTCACCTTTAATCATAATAAATTGTCCCAAACTTTATAGATTGATGTGAACGTGGAAAAGCTCAAAAGTCTTTAACTATGAACAAACAGAGTAGTAATTTATCTTTCCTTATGTTAAGGAAAAGTTTCACTTTTAAATTTATTCAATATTATAATTTAACCATTTTAATTTTTAAGATATTATATACGCATATTATTAAGAATTTTTTTGTCTTGAAAGCACCTATTAGCAATTTTTCATTAACTATTTAGAGTGCGTTTGAAATCACATTGAAAAGTAGAAAAAATGCTTCTTTTCCACTCTTCAATTTCTAACTTCACAAAAATTGTGGTCAAAATGCTTTGGAATCCAAAAATTGAGTTGCATGTTTCCAAACACTCATTTAGTCTAAAGTTTGAATCTGTTGTCATTAATTTTTGTTTAATCAATTTTTTACATATAATTAGAGATGGATGATAATGTATTTTTCAGTATTTATTTTGAAATGTTTCTACCATTTCATATTCAAGAACTCTTTTGGGGTACAATTTACTAATATTCAAAAATTCATATTTTTTAAAATAAATAAATAATATTTTATGAATGTTAAAGTAATGTTTTTTGGTTACAATTTAATAATGTTAAAAAAAAGTTTCTTAAATTAAATAATGTTTTTTGGTTACAATTAAATAATGTTAAAAAAAATTATGGAGTTAAAAGATAATACGGTGACATTATAAAATAGAAAAGTGAGTTAATTAAACAAGTAAATTTGAGTATAAAGTCGTTGGGGGTAAACTCAAAGTTTTTAGATTAAAAAATAGACTAGTTAATTAGGGTGTTAACGAATTGACACGCCAGTTTTCCTCACTTATGGCATACTATGGGTGAGAAATGGAATTGGTACTGTTGTTGTCGATTTGTTTAGAGGGGAGAATACGTTAAACGATTAAAGTCGTCCTTTGAATTTTGATAATATTTGATGCGATTTCTTTCTTAACCGCTACTAGTAGCAGTACTCTACCCACCCTGTATATATGTAGTATGCCATTTTCTAGTGTACCGACCTAAGCGATCAGTGTGGTACCGTAGACTAGAAAAAGTAAGCTATTCCTCCTATTTTTTTAAACTAAGGTTAAATAGAAAAATGACAAAAAGAAAAAGGAAAAAGGAAAATTTATAATATAAAAACCGTCTCATTGAAAAATAAATTTAATGAAAGACAAATCTAACATATTTTCTAATAAAATTTGCTGATAAATTTAATATAATAGATCGGTCATTTATGGTATTTTTGTTAGATGTAAAATTTTTATATTAACTAACGTTTTGCATTGTTGATTTTATGTTGTTTTATTTTGTTATATTAATTTTATTTTAATTTTTAAAATTTATATTAAATTTGTTTTTGTCCAAAAATTATGAAAATATTTTTAAAAATATTTCTTCTTATTTTACACTTTGTGTAAATTTTTGATAAATTTATTTTCTGTTTTACTATTTTTTTAAAAAATTTTCCTTTTCGCGCATTTTAATTAGTTTAAAAATATTTTTATGTACTAAAAATATTTTAAAAATTTTATTATATGATTCAATGATAGTCTATGACCTATGTTAAGTGACATATTCGTACCATTATTATCACTTCAATTTTTTTGAAAAAGAATTTGAAAAAAAGATAAATGATGGGAGCATTTGTTAACATAAATGACTCACATGTAGCGAAAACAACATAAAGGACAATTTATTACAATTGGAGTAACTTAAAGGACCTTGGGATAATTTAGCCTAAATTTAAAGACTACGACTTAAAGTGATTTTTTTGTAAAAAAGGAGGGTCAAACCCAAAGAAGATAGGGACAAAATAAAGGGATTAGGTCAAAACCTCAGGAGGAAAAAACTCTAAAATTAGGAATTTCAAACAAATTCCTATGGAATTCCTCTAAAACATTAGTATAAACATCATCCCATAAAAAAACTATATGTTGTTAGACCTATGTTAGCTAACCTATCTGCACATTTGTTACCTTCTCTATAGATGTGAGATACAAAAAAATTCCTAGACAAAATACCAAGCAGACAACTACTTCATCTAGATCTAATCCTTCAAGGAACTAAGGAAGGTTTAGAAAACTCTAAAACTACCAACTTTGAATCCGTCTCCAACCAAAAGTGAGGTCAATTCAAAGAATTAGTATACTCCAACAAAGCATTACTGTTACCTAAGCAACCAGCAAAGATACCCATGTGATCACCATGAAATCTCTAAATATATCACCACAAGCCACTATAGGGGATACCAACCGACGCCCTATCTGTGTTGCCTTTAATCCAAAATCTCAAATGAGGAGTCCAAAAAACCTCAATGACTCTCTTTGGGAAGGAGGCTGAATGCAAATGTGAAAAGTTTTATAGATGATAAAATCCTACATACTCACAAGCACTCCACGCTTGATCCAATTACCAGCCCAAGCGACCTTAGAAAGAATTGTCAAGGTACAAGATCTCCAATAGACAATTTTATCCAGGAATCTACTACTATTTCTCGCTTCCGAATTTCATTAAAGATAAAGGAGCAAGCAAAAAAAATGATGTCTTTAGAATGAACATAAGAGTTACCCGCCAAAAAGCACCAAATATCCTATAGATAAGAAACATTCAAACCGATTTGCACAGAGCAAGCCAACCAATTCCAAATATTTCTAACAAAACGACACTAAAAAAAGATGATGCATAGTCTCCGTGTGATTTCTGCACAGGCTGCACTTGGAAGTGACAAGCAAAATGCATTTCAAAAGTAAATAATCTATGAGAATTTTATCCTGACAAATGCGCCAAAGAAGCATAAAATTCGAAGAAGGGATAAATTTCTGCCACAACAACTTTGCCCCAAGGGACCCTCTGAGAAGCACCTGAAAGATGAAGGTAAGCAACTATTGTACCCCAAAATTTACCCTCTTCATTTTGAGGTTTCTGGCTTGTAATCGCATTATCACAAACATTCATGCATGTACATACATAGCATTCATCATATGGTTACCAGGTTCCAAATACCTAAATTGGTGGAAGAAACTGTGCGTTTCGGTTATCTTAGATCATTTCAAGCCAAAAATCGATATTTCTCGGTTCCCATGGCTGTCGCAAGATTTCTTAGTCAGAAGGCTATTTTGGTTTGATTCCATGAGTATTGGGATCATATCAATTTATCCTCCAAATTATCAGTTCAGATCGGAGGCCGTTTCGTCAAGAAAAGACTTTATTTGCTTATTTCTCAATAAAGTGAATTTTGGGTTTTTAGTGCGTTCTGGATGCTCCGGAAGGCATATCTCTCAGCTCGTCGGGTATTTTATGATGTTTTTTGATAGGCAAGTTCCTCTCATTATTATCTACAACTTTCTTTCACAAGATGAACGCAAATTATGTGAAGAAGGTCCCCAAAGAAATTGATTTCTCAAGTGGATTAAACTGAATTTTAGTGATGTACCGTGCGCTCAGTGCACTAAAACCTTCATAATTCCTAGCTGGAAAATCGAAATTGAGCGAGGACGGTGTCTAAAATTTCGTATCAAAATCCTCTACGACTTTAATTTGCAACTCTAGAGCAAATTCATTACCATTTAAGAGAAAATATTTATTCTTCGGAGTTGTTTTCGAGCTGAACCGAGCAATTTTCATCTGATACGCGAAGTTAAAAAAATCATATATCACTCGATTTTTATTGAAACAAGGTGGGACCAGTGCCGAAAGTTCATAATTTTTGTTGGCTTCATTTGTCTCAGAGATACTCAAGTTCAAAATTTGATCAGAAGACCCTCGTTCGAGGCAATTTCTCATAAGTGCGCAAATAAAATTCTGAATGTGTCAGATGCCTGAAAACTTTGTTGAAACTTCAAAAATCCGTATCGCTTGGACCGTTCACCCGATTGAGTCAAAACTTTGACTCTAGCTAATAAAATCGTGTTCCGAACATTTTTCGTTTAGAGTCCGACTTCGGATTCTCGACGGATTGGGCTGTTTTGGATTAATTATGAAAATTATTCGAATAATCGCGATTTAGGCTTAATTGTGGATCCAAGGCACTCCAAGGCACAAATATCCGTTTATTTTACCCGTGGATATCCATTAAACTATCATATCCATATTCGTGACAGATTTTACCCGCAGATATCCACGAGTACATGTTTTTTTGCCATCCCCTAGTAAAGAGTTTTTTTTTTAACAAATGACATTACTAATATAAAATTCTCTCCAAATTATATACATAACATAATAAGATTCAAAGATATAAAAAATATAATAAAAGAGTGAACCATAATTTATGTCACAAAATCTTAATTAGACCCAATCTTAGTCAATTTAGAAGAAGTTCTAACCCTAATCTCAGAAACAAGGCTTTTCTCTTCCAATTTAACCAATTTAGATTTTTTTGAAATTTTGATGACTTTGATGATGATATGCCACGGAAGATGCCATGCAAGCAAAAATAGGCGTCGTTTGTCAAAATTAGACCGAGAGTACTTAAATGAAGCAAGACATAAGAGACTATAGTGGTCTTTTTAAAAAATCAAGGGACTAAAATGGATTCTAAGACAAAGATAAAGAACTAAAAATGATATTTTGACCAATTCAATCTCTGAGTTATTTTCATTTGATTTTTTATTCAACAGCTAAAATCATCTTGCAGGATTCAATTTCCCAAGTGCAAGTCCTCATATCCCGCGTAATAATATGGGGAAAGAAAATAAAAAAATTTAATGTAATGGGCCAAAAAAAAAAAAACCATTATTAGCCCAATTTTTGAATTAATAACGTTAATAAACCAGAATTTGAAAGGAAAATGAACAAACGCGCTTATGCTCGTTCAGTTTAGGAATGATTGAATTGGATTGAAGTTTGAAGAACTCAGTCACTGTTATTTCTTCCTTCAGAAATGATCCGCCAACACCAACCAGGTAGAGTAAGGAGGAACACCACCGCTATCGTTCCCAAATCTGCCGCGGTAGCCACGCTGTTGAACAAAGTAAGTCATCTCCGCCATTGGATTTGTTTGAATCAGATTAAACTGTATATTGCATGATGTGTGATACAATAATGTAGAATCCATATATTCATATTGTAATTTACTTTTGTAGGCTATTCTGCATGATGTGTTTGACATTGACGATGGTGATGATTCTGAAGATTTAGTGATAATTGGGGAAAACGTTAGTAAAAATAACAAGAGGAAGAAAATTGAAACCATTCATCGAGTTCTGGTATGTATTTGATGCTATTTGTCATTTCTCGTAGAAGATAAATGTTATCTTTTCTAATATGTAAATGATACTAACGTTTTACATGAAATCCTTTTCCAGAAAGCATCTGATAATACTATTTGTCAGCTTGGTGTGGAAAAGTTTCGACAAATAAATGCGATTGAGTTTTCTAATGGTTCCTCTTTGCCATCACGTAATTCAATCGTTGTTGACGGTCATGGTTCTAATTTATCATGTGATGTTGGCGATGACTCCGAGGATTTAGTGATGATTGGTGAAAAAGTTGGTAAGAGTAACAAGAGAAAGACAGTTGAAGCCATTGGTCAAGTTGTGGTATATACCAGATGCTATTTGTCATTTCTTTTCGAACTTGTAAATGATTTTAACATTTACTCAAATCTTTTTTCAGAAAGATAATACTATTTCTATTTGTCAGCTCGGTGTGGAAAAGTTTGGACAAATAGAAGCGGTTGCGTCTTCTAATGGTTCTTCTTTGATATCACGTAATTCTATTAGTGTTGATGGTCATGGCTCTGATCTATCATCTGACTATGGGGACGACTCTGAGGATTTAGTGATCATTGGTGAGAAAATTAGTAAAAGTAACAAGGGAAAGACAATTGAAGCTACTCATCAGATTGTGGTTTGCATTAGTTGTTATTTTTCATTTCTTGCATTACATTGATACAACCTTTTGTAACTTGTAAATGATTTGAAAACTTTGCTCGTAATCATTTTCAGGAAGTGTCTAATAGTAGTTTCTGTCAATCTGGCGTGGAAAATTCCGGACCAGTCACTGGGACTGAAACTTCTAATGGTTACCCTTTGGTATCAAATGAGTTAGTCAATATTGATTCTCATGGCTCTGATCTTTCATATGAAAACGGTTACAGCTGTAAGGATTTAGTAATAATTGGTGAAAAAGTTTGTCAAAGCAATAAAGGGAAACAAATTGAAACCCTCCATCAAGTTGTGGTGTGTATAATGTTATTTGTTATTTTTTTTAGTAGATTAATATTATATTTTCTTACTTGTAACTGATTTTAACATTTTGCCCAAAATCCCTTTCAGGAAGTGTCTGATTATACTTCTTGCCAGCCTGCTGTGAAAAGTTTTGGACCAGTAAGTAGAATTGAGTCTTCTAGTTCTTACTATTTGGTATCACATAATTCAACTGATGTTGATTGTCATGACTCTTATCTGTCATATGGGGCGATGAATTGATATTTTTTCGTATAAATATACAAATGTAGATTAATATGTTTTATCACAAGAACACCTGGATGATGTTGATATACCTTCCAGAAGTTAGTCTCTTTTATTTGGTTGTTAAAATAGGACCTAGTTTTGATGAAGAGTACATCTAAAAGTAGTCCTTTGTATGATGTGACAATGAATGACAAATGATCTTACCATGGTTTTCTGTTTTTGTTTAGTGCTAAAAATACCACATGAATCTGTCTGATAATTTTCTTTATTTGTTTCTCACATTTTGTAATTTGCGATGTAGGTCATTGTGCACGGTGTGATTGACATTGCTGATGATGATGACGTCGACTCTGATGATTTAGTGATAATTAGTGAAGTTAGTAAAAGTAAAAAGGAGAAGACAATTGAAACCATTCACCAAGCAGTGGTTTGTATAAGATGTTATTTGTCATTTATTGAAGCATGTTAATATTATATTTTCTAATTTGTTGAATGATTTATCGTTTTGCTTGGAATCATTTTCTAGGATGTGTTTGATTATATGTTTTATTAGCCCGGTGTTGGTTACGCTTTGGTATCACATTATTTAATCAACAATTCAATATAATGGTCATGGCTTTGATGTCAACACTGACAATTTTTTTGGAAGATTATTCTGATAAAGGCATGTATGCTATATTACAGGAACACTTGGATAATGTCGATATACCGTGTGGAATTGAGGCACCTGTTACTTTGTTGCCAGAATCTGACCTTGGTTCGAGGAAGAATACATCTGAAAGTAATTCCTTGCACGATACGCAGTCAGACGCTACAAATAGTCATGTAACGACATCCTCTCAGACTTCTCAGTCATTAGAATCCAATTCCAAAATCGATGGTTTAGCTAGCAATCCACATAAGCCACCAACTTCCACTAATTTTGAAAGTGCTACGAAGGCAGCTAGCATTTGCAAGTCGTCTTCCATGAATCAAGTATTTGTTTTTATGTTTTGATATGTTAATAACCAATGGTTTTAGTCATTCGTTGCTCTTATGACTACACTGATAGTTTTCGGAAGATTGTACTAATGTGACAAGTACACTTTATTACAGGTGCACTTGGATAATATCGATATAACAGGTAGAACTGAAGCACCTTTTACTTTATGTAGTGAATCTGACATAGGTTTAAGGAGTACATTTGAAAGTCGTATTCGGTATAATACACAATCAGAAGCTACAAATAGCAAGGCACCAACTTCCACTAATTTTGAAAATGCTATGAAGGCAGCTAGCGCTTGCAATTCATCTTCCATGAATTGGGTAAATTTGTAGGTTTTGCTACTTTTATAGATGACTGCACTGATAGTTTTTGGAAGACTACTAATATTATAGTACACTTTATTACAGGCACAATTGGATGATATGCAACCAGAAGCTTCAAATAGTCATTCAACTACCTCCTCCCGGTCTTCTCGATCATTAGAGCGCGACAACTCCAAAAATCAAGGATCTACTATGGGGTCTTCTATCTTGCAAAACAAAAGAGATAATACATATCACTCTACTAGGATACACTTGTCTTCTCCTCCATTATTTTATCAAGCTACCCCAAATAAGAGGAAGTCAACTACACCAAATCCATCAACTTCCACTAATTTTGAAAGCGCTAAAAAGGTAGCTAGCGATTACGGTTCATCCTGCATGAATCAGGAAATGTTTATATATGCTCTAGTGACTACATTGACATTTCTTTTACCATAGATATATACTGAAATTATGCTTTATTACAGGCACGCTTGGATAATGTTGATATACATTGTGGAGTTGCGGCACCTTTTACTTCGTTTTCAGAATCTAACCTAGGTTCAAGGCAGAGTACATTTATAAGTTGTACCCGATATGATACACAATCAAAAGCTACAAAGAGTCATTCGACACCTTCCTATCAGGCTTCTCGGTCATTAGAGCGCAACAACTCCAACAATCAAGGATTTACTATAGGTAGTTCTAATTTGCAAAGTCATTCGACAAGTTTCTTGTCTTCTCCTCCATTGTTTTATCAAGCTACACCTAATAAGAAGAAATCAACTGCACCAAATCCACCATCTTCCGCTACTTTTGAAAGTGCTAAAAAGGTAGCAAGTAATTTCAGTTCATCCTCCATGAATCAGGAAATGTTTTATATCTGCTTTAGTGACTACATTATTATTTCTCTTTCCATAAGATTATACTGAAACTATGCTTTATTACAGGCACACTTGGATAATGTTGATATACCTCTTGTAGTTGAGGAAACTTTTACTGTGTTACCAGAATCTATCCTAAGTTCGAGGCAGAGTACATTTGAAAGTAGTACTCGATATGGCTCACATTCCAAAACTACAACTAGTCGTCTGACAACTTCCTCTCAGTCTTCTCGGTCATTAGAGCGTGACTGCTCCAAAATTCAAGGATCTATTATAGGTGGTTCAAGTTTGCAAAACAAAGTAGATATCACGTATCATTCTACGAGGATAAACTTGTCTTCTCCTCCTCCATTAGTTCATCAAGCTACCCCTAATAAGAGGAAATCAGTTTCTCCAAATCCATCAACTTCCGCTAATTTTGGAAGCGCTAAAAAGGTAGCTAGCATTTCCAGTTCATATTGCATGAATATCGAAATGTTTTAATATGCAAAAGTGATTACATTGACATTTCTTTACTCAGAAGATTATACTGAAATTATGCTTTATTACAGGCCCATTTGGATAATGTCAATATACCTTGTGAAATTGAGGCACCTTTTACTTCATTTCCGGAATCTAACCTAGATTCAAGGAAGAGTACAATTGAAAGTAGTACTCGGCATGGCACAAAATCAAAAGTTGCAAATCGTTATTTAACGGCCTCCTCTCAACCTTCTCGGTTATTAGAGCCCGCTCACTCCAAAACCCCGGGATCTACTATGTGTAGTCCTACTTTGCAAATTGAAATGGATAATGATGATCACTCTTTTGGCATAGGCTTGTCTGCTTCTCAATTATATTCCCGAGCTGCTCTTAGTAAAGAGAAATCAGCTGCACCACAATGCACTCAATCATCTAACTCAAAGACATTTTTTAATCCCTTCCACGCTCCAACAGAATCTGTTAGGTTTGGTTCAAAAAACCATGGTTTGCCTCGAAATCCAGAGGCCATGGAGCCACCAACTTCCACTAATTTTCAAAGAGCTAAGAAGTCATCTAAGATTTGTACTTTATCCTCCATGAGTCAGGTAATCTTTATTTTTTTATATGTTTATAATTAATGCTGATGGTCATTGGTCTGATGACTACATTGACATGATTTCAAAATGTTATACTGATGTGATAAGTATGCTTTATTGCAGGAACAGTCTCTATTATTTCCTCAAACATTCTCTTGTAAGAAGAAAACTACAAGTGGTAAGAAGGCAACAACAGGCAATAGCTCTAAAGAAAGTCATGCAACGAGCTCCTCTAAGCCTTCTCGGTCATTAGGTTCCGGTAATTCTAAAATCCAAGAATCTATAATGTGTAGTTCTAATTTTCAAATGAAATTTCATAGTTTTGATCACTCTTGTGAAGCATTGTTGTCTTGTTTAAAATTATCTTCTCAGGGTGCACATACTCTTATGGAACAGGATTGTCTTCTCCTCTATTATTAACTCAAGCTGCCACTAGTAAGAAGAAATCTGAAGCTGCCTCTAGTAAGCAGAAATCTCAAGCTGCCACTAGTAAGAAGAAATCAGATCCTCCTAAGAAGCTGCTACAAGGAACAGGGTTCTCTTCTTCTCTATTACTAACTCAAGGTACCTCTAGTAAGTTGAAATCAGACACTCCTAAGAAGCTGCTACTAGGAACAGGGTTATCTTCTCCCTTATTACTGACTCAAGGTGCCCCAACTAAGAAGAAATCTGAAGCTTCCTCTAGTAAGAAGAAATCAGATCCTCCTAAGAAGCTGCTACAAGGAACAGGGTTCTCTTCTCCATTACTAACTCAAGGTACCTCTAGTAAGAAGAAATCGGAAGCTTCCTCTAGTAAGAAGAAATCTCAAGCTGCCACTAGTAAGAAGAAAACAGATCCTCCTAAGAAGCTGCTACAAGCAACAGGGTTGTCTTCTCCTCTATTATTAACTCAAGGTACCACTATTAAGAAGAAATCTGAAGCTTCCTCTAGTAACAAGAAATCCCAAGCTGCATCTAGTAAGAAGAAATCAGCTTCCCCTAAAAAGTTGCTACAAGCAAGCAGGTCATCAATTGCCCCCAAATCTAAAAGTTGTAAGCAGATAGCTGGCATTACAGGCTCCTCTCAGCTTTCTGGGTCATTATTGCTCAGTAATTCTTCTGCAACAGAGTCGTCTTCTGTAGTTGGTCCCAGTTGTCTTCTCCTTGAGTATAAATGGCAAGTGCTATAAAAAGCAAAACTATTTCTTCAAAAAAATTTAGTTTCCTTAAACTTGTGTTTGTTCCTTTATTATGGTTATAAAATTAACTGTTTCAGAATTAATTTTGGTTTCAGAATTTTGAAGACTATTGTGAGGCCTTTTGTCACCTTTGTTCATGATATTTCTGGGGGCACGCAATGCAGACATAGAAGGTGCTAAAGTGATCTGTTTGATCAAAGATGGGTCAAGATGTCGGTGAGTAGGGCCGGTCATTGGGTGAAGCCACTAAAGATAGGGCTTTAGGCCCCCAAATATATAATTTGTTATTAAAGAAATTAAGGCCTAAAAAAGCCTCAATTTTGAATCAATTTAACACTCCCAATAAATTAGCATATTGTTAGTCAACAAAGAAACTGATTTTTGATTTATTTGAATTAACTTAAATTCTTTGTTATTCTTCATCTTCAATCACTGACTTGTTGATGACAAATAAGTTATCCTCTCTTTTATTCTCATTTTATCGGTGTTCTTTTGTTTTTTGTTAAATCTAATTTCTTTATTGAAATTAAGTGAAGTGAATGATGAACCTAAAATAAAAAGTGAAGTTGAATGTTTGGCAACTTATGAGCTTGAAAATTTTGAATTTTTGGTAGGCATGACTATTTAGTGTGAAATATTGTTCGCTGTAAACTCAGTTAAGAAACACTTCCAATCAAAGGATATGAGCATTGATGCTGCTATAGAGAAAATGGTTTTAAAAATGCTATAATTTCGGCTAAAGAAATTTCTATCGAAATGGATATAAAACCTAAGTTTCGTGAAAAAACGTATTATTCGTAGAAAGAGACAACTTAATGAGAATATTAACGATGAAGTTTTAAAAACTCCTGAAGAATTATTTAAATCTGACTATTTTTTGTACATATTAGATAACGCAATTACATCATTTCGGAGTAGATTTGAACAATTTAAAATATATCAAGATATTTTTGGTTTTCTATTTAGTATAGAAAAATTAAGGTCATTGAAAATTGAAAATTTAAATTAAAAAAATATTGTCTTAACCTCGAGTGTTCGTTAAAACATAACGACAACTCTGATATTGATGGATTAGATTTATTTTTAGAATTGAAAATATTAAGAGAAAACATACACAAAATGATACACCAATTGATATACTTAACTATATAATAAGACTAAACTCTTTCTCAAATGCATTTGTTGCTTATAGAATAATGTTAACGATTCATGTAACTATTGCTTCAGCAGAAAGAATTTTTTCAAATTTAAAAATTAATAAATTTTTTATCTAAGATCAACAATGTCTCAAAAAAGATTAAATGAACTGGGTTTATTATCAATTGAAAAAGAAATGTTAAATGAAATTGATTATAATAGTTTAATAAATAATTTTGCTTCTCAAAAAGCTCGAAAAGTAAATTTTAAATAAAAATTATAATAATTTAACTTAATTTAGTTTTTTATTAGAATATAAAAGGCCTCAATTTAAAATTTGCTTTAAGCCTCGTAGAGTGTTGGGCCGGCTCTGTCGGTGAGGGTAACAAAAGTTTCCCAAATTGACCTATGAAGGCTATTTTTACTTGGATTTATGAGTGAGCTTCTCTGTGACTTTGGAAGTTTTGGCTTAGGATTGAAAAATTCTTTTATATGTCCAATTTGAGACTTGGTGCAAAAGTCTGCAAATTGCTTCTAATCCAAACTGGTTTTTATTTTTAAAAGTATTTTAGTAGTTATACTAAATGCTGGCACATAATTTTACGGCCAGATACAAATATCGCATACATTGCTTTTCGTCGTTTGTTTCACTTTTTGCGCTAATAGGCAAGTGAATATAGGGTGACTTCTAGGGGGAGCGAACAAACAAGTTCATCGACGACATGGAAGTGGAAGAAAAATGACCTGCAAAGTCAGGTGAATGTAGCGGTGAAAATGCAATATTAAAATGTTAAAGGAGCAATTATATAGATTTGGTTAAATTACAAGAGTCCTTAGTAGAGTGTGCTGATTACATGAGGCACTGTTTCTGTGTTGCTCCTAGGGTTTGAGTTGGTCAAATCAGTGGAGACCTTGGTCTGAAAAAAAATTTAACTGTGTTTTTTTGCCGTAATACTCAAATGCAACTATTTCAATTGGACCCCAAAATATAAAATCTAATGTTTTTGTTGCAGAAATGACCCAAAAAAATCTTGAGTTAATATTAATTGCAACTTTAAGAGTACACATCTAAAATGGATGGAGTTCTAAGAAGATAGAATAAGTCAATAAGCTTTTATCTACTTTAGTAGAAAAATGTTTTTCTTCTTCTCAAGACAAATGTGGAGCACAATATTGTTTGGGCTTTTTCATTTAGATGGAAATTGTTTGGTAAAAGTAATAAAAAGTTGTGCATGAAACCATTAGATTATGTTTGATTAAGTCTATGTTTGGAAAATGTCAAAATCAGGGTAGAAATTCATGGTAGTTCAAAAGCTACTCCTACCTTCTTCTTCTAAAAATCACGGTGAAAAACAAACACATATTAAATGTTTGTTTTTCTCACACTTAGAATCCAAAAAAGAAAAAAAAAATCACGGTGAAATAACTAAAAAACGTGTGGCTAGACAATAATTCAACTTGAAAATAAACACATATTATAAATTTGTTGCTCTCACACTTAGAACCAAAAAAAGAAAGAGTATTTTGCTTTCATTCTATATTTGCTTTTTATAATTCAACGTGAAAACAAACACATACCAAATGTTTGTTGCTCTCACACTTAAATAATAAAAAAAAGAAAGAGCATTTTGCTTTCATTCTATATTTGCCTTTTATTTGACAAAAAAAAGCTCATAGCATTTCATTTATAATATGATAATGAGTATACATAAGATTGACAATCTACATTTTGAAAACTAGTTAAGGATGTGAGCACGCTCTCAAGAGAACGAATAATTTTATTTGTTTCATTGTAGAAATTGGACGTGAGAGTTTGTTGAGGAGTCCGAGAAACTCCTAAAGCATCAATAAATAAATGTTCAGGATCCAAGAAACTTTGATATCATATATTTACTCAAAACCTCTCTTATATACTCGATATTTTTTTTCATTTTTAGTCAATGTGTGATTTAACCTATAAGTGATAGTCACCCACATCACTAGTCTTGATTCACACTAGAATCACATTTTTGCTCCGCTGGACCTAACCATGGCTTTGATATCACTTGTTGGGGGAGTCTATAAAGCGCCTAAAGTGTTAATGGACTAAATTTCCAAGATCTTAAAGACTTTGAATCCATATATCCATCCAAAATTCTGAAGTGTCAATGAACTAAATGTTCAGGATCAAAGAGACCTTGACACTACATATCCATACAAAACCTAAAGGTAATGGTGTATGAGTCACCTATATTATATACCCAATATTCATCTATTTCAAGTCGATGTGAGATTTAACGACTCACACTTGAATCCCAAAAATGTCTTCCATAAATGTGAGTTATCCACATCACTAAATTTGAACCACACTAGGATCTAACTCACGCCTCACCGATCTAACCAGACTTTGATTCCACTTGTTGGAGAGTTTGGGAAACGCCATAAGTGTCAATGGACGAAAACATTTAGAATCCAAGAGACATTGACACCACATATTCATCCAAAAGTATTTAGTATGATAATCGACTATCAAATGTGAGAATTTGATACATAATTTTTTCAGTGGATGAATAGGATACATACCTACATATTATGGATGTATGCAATTATGCTACTTGGAATTTTGAACATAATCTCCATCTGTCTTCTCCAAGACATAAAAATAGAGATGACTAATGTCTTTACTAATGACGACTTATATGATATTCTTATTCGAGAACCTTTAGTATCAGATTATTATTCTACCAAATCAACTTATTCTTGATTAACTTTGATGTTCAATCCACCTCATATTCAGATAATAATTTGGTCTTAGATTTGGAACCTAAAGTTACATGAAAGTATTTGTCATTTTGTTTGGATAGAAAATATATTTATATTTATAAATAAACAATAATTTTATAAAAATAAAATAGTGTGTAGTAGCGTGAATATAAACAATGAATCGAACCAACTAGAAAATAGTTCGAAATTTAATTCGATAATTAAATCGTCTAACTAGGTTCATGAATAGGGACGACAAAGGATAATGTCAGGTGTGAGTTTCACACTATCCAAATCCGCACCCAAAATCACCAACGAATTCAAACCCGAAACCTAACTCAAACTCAAATCTAAACTCAAAGGCTATTTAGGTGGCAAAATAACACCCACGCTCACACCCGTTAGATTCAAGTTTTTCCACCCAAATCTGAACCCGCTGCAATAACACAAAAATACAACAACATTGAAATTTGAATTCCATCAAGGTCTCTAAAACAAATTAAGGAATTAAATCTCAACTTTCCTTCAAGTTCGATAACATTACAATTAAAATTAAAGTCTTGAATTTAACGGGTGTGGGCGTGGGTGTGATTTCGGGTCCAGGTTTGAATAAACCTAAGCCCAAAATATCAGTGGCACCCGAACCCAGCCAACCCGGATTTTCACCCGTTGACTCGAGCTCGAGTGCGAGTAGATCCCGCGGGTTTGGGTCTTCCTGTCATCCCTATTCATAAATCAACCGAACTGAATATGAGATACAAAAATAAGTTTGTTAACTAAATTAGCCAAACTTAAATTATACATAGTTCAACTTGTTAGGTTCATGAGTCAATTTCATTATACATGAGATGGATTATGTTGTTTTTAATAATAGGTTTAAAGGTTTGCTCTCAATTTTAGTCTTATATTTTCTTTTAATGTAACAATTTTAATTTATAATTTATATTCTCATGTAAGCAAAATATTTAAAAAAAATTATACAAATAAAATCATCATCGTATAAATTTCAATCTTATAAATTTTATTTTATTTCTATATTTTTTTGTTTAAAAAATTATTAATTTAAAATGTCAAATCTATAAAAAAGAATGACTTTAAAAATATTCCCTCAATTTCATAATGAGTGACTTTGTCCACCATTTCACAAATATTAAAAAAGTGTAGAAAAATAAGAGAAAAAATAATATTTTTAATATAATATCCTTAATCATGTATTGGAAATGACGAAAGTCATTTTGGGACACTATTTTATTCCAAATGTTTCACTTATTGTGGGACAAAGGAAGTAACTTTTAAATCCGTGAAACAAATAAGTTGAATTTAACGAGTTGAACCGAGTTCTTCGTGAACTTTTAACGAGCCGAGTTTGAGCTGAAAAAAATTTGCGACGAACTCGAACCGATATTCATACTAAACCAATTTTTAACAAGTCAGCCGAACTGAAGTGAATTCGACTCGGCCCGACTTAATTCCAACGCTAAGTGTGGATAATCAGCTATTCCAACTTAAAATTTTAAAATTTGATCGTAACCGTCAGAAAAAAATGATTCCCACGTGGAGATTAGAAATTCATTAAACATAAAAAAATTTCTTTTTTGAACATAGTTTTTTTTTTCATTTCCAACTTTAAATTCTGAAAAATATATTTTGTATACATGAAACAAATGGGATATAACTAGTTTTTTAAAAGAATAATGTCATAAATTATTTTTATAAGTTCTCACAAATAAATAATCTCATAAGACTTATGCTATTATGTAATCTCACTTCGAAAAAGTCAGACTTATATTTTGAATTTTCAACAAGACAGACTTAAGTTTGCCAAAACTCAACTCAACCTTGCCGACTCTCTCCGTTTTAAAATGAGTGTTTTTTTAAATAAAAAAAATTGTTTCAAAATTAATGTCATTTTCACTTTTCAATGTAACAATGATTATTATTTTTCAAGTTATATCCTTTAATTATTTTACTTTACATTATTTTTAAAATATTTATAGGATTAATTTAATAAAATTGTAATATTTTGTAACCACATTATTATATTTCTTAATCTTTATACAAAATTTTAAGATAGAAGGAATAAAATAGAACGCGGAACATTCCGAAAAAGAAAATAGAATGATGTAAAGCTAAAAGAAAGGGAAATTGGGATATTCCCTTCTTTATCCGAGTATTCCGCATCAAATACAGGAATCAATAATTTTTTCAGAATCAAAGTTAATTTTACAAATACAACAAAATATTTTATTCATTAATTAAAAACTAACAACACTAATCCCAGTTTAACAACACTCGAGATTTTTGTCGTAATAAAAAAAACAGTAGTTAGATTTATTGGTCATCATCACTGAAACGAATCACATTCTCTTTATTTATTATTTCTACTTTATTTCATTATTAAAGTATTAATAACAGTAATCATCTTTCTCATATTTCCATTGCACTATAACAAACTTGGTGAATCCCAAAATCCAATTAGGGTTACTCCAAATCCCTTCACAATCAGCAATGGAGTACATCCAGAACCGCGTGGAGCCATGGATGAGAGAGCAAGGAGCGAGGCTCATGAAGGTTTCGTGGGGCCCACTCCAATGGCGGATGCGATGGCCGTGGACTAACCACCGCGAACAGAAGAAGCGGATCAAGGAGGAGTACAAGCGGCGCCGGAAACAGCTTAACGATCTCTGCTTAGCGCTTAAGACTGATTCTCTGTCCGATTTGCAGGATCTTCTTTGTTGTATGGTTCTTTCCGAGTGCGTCTACAAGGTCTTTTTTCTTCATTTCATTCTGTTTTATTGTTTATGTTCAATTTATGTTGCAGAGTTTGTGGTTCACTGCTTCAGTTGCAGTTTTTAGGTAGAAGACTGTGAATTAATTGTTTAGATTAAATTAAACCGGATTAAACATTTATTAAAGAGCCAGTTTAAGTAAACATAAATATTCATAAATAAAAAAATATGCGAAATTAAAGAACTTAAAGTAAAGAGCAATAAAACTTATTAAAACTTAAACGGAGAAGAAGAACATAATAAAACAAAGGGGATAATATTACCCTTCAACGGGTTCAAATTGACATTTATTCCCTTAAGACAATGTGGGATTTCGTCCTAAAACCCTAATAGCGGATGTGATATTAAGGCCTCAATGAACGCTATTGCTGATGCGGTTTGCAGCCCAAAAACATCGCGCCGAACCTATGACCACTATGCTATTCCGCTATAGCGCACTAGCGGCAAAGAGGATTATATATCTTGATTATTTATGTGGACTTCAATATATGTGTGAGTTGGATTAGTATATAATTAAGCTCACCATTTGAGCTTTTATTATTGGAAAATTATAAGTTGTAAAAAATGGAAAAATAGTATGCTTGCTTTGATTACAATTGACATATAATGGTACTCTGAATTGCACGGGATGTAATTATTGCCACTCCTATTCTACTTCTTTTGAGTTCGGCTAGTTCCCTGTTTTCCTTATTTTGAGAGATTCTCTCGTAAATAAATCAGTACAGTTTCATTTTGTAATATAGACAATTCATTCCAAATGATTCAAGTGAATGCAATAAAGAACAAGGGGAACCTGGTGCTACAAAGCACTGGCCAATATGGTAAAATCTAGGGAAGAGTTGGATCCATTGTGGGTCTATTGTAGATAAAACAAACTTATCTTGCATTTGCGAAGGCATTAGCAAGTGGCTGATTTGGAAAATATATTGGTCACTGCTGTTTAGCTGAGTGCAACTATCATTAGAAAATATATTGGTAAACAATGATTTAGGAATTACCTGCATAGTATATGCCCTTCAAGACTCATACAAGTACTAACAATAATATAGGAACTTTAATGAGTTTTTATGTGTACAATGCTTGCTTGATTGTACGTTGGCTACAATCAACATAAACTTACATTTATCTGTGACTTCCCTACACCACAGAGGCCTGCTACTGAGATGATTCGAGCTGTAAATAAATTTAAGGCCGATTTTGGAGGTCAAATTGTTGCTCTGGAGCGGGTGCAACCCTCATCAGATCATGTTACCCATAGGTTTGTCTTTCACTCGTTTTGATATTGTATTAGTTGCATAAACAGCTCTATGTCTTTTGATATGTAGTGGTTTTGATCCTCATTTTAAAGTTCACCATTTATTTCTTGAAAATATAAAATAATATTAGATTTTATTTGAGAGTGGGAGGAGAGGGAGGGGTGAGGTGGGGGTGCTGAAATGCCAAAAAAGCTTATGAAATTAAACATTTGGGCTTTTTGTGGGGTATTTTATGGATTTCCGCCTTAAAACACATAAGAGCATCTCTGGAGATTTCAGGGCTTGTTTCTTTGTCTCTCACGCTTTCTTGTGGCTGTCTAGTGGTGCTCTTGCCTATTCTCTTTCCCGCCTGTCCGGAGATTTTGGCCACAACCTGCTGCCATAATTGAAGACCTGCTACCTGTCATTCATGTTTTCCTTCCCTATGACTGTATAAGACACCTAAATTTTCTTGCTAATTATGAATGTCTTTAACTTTGAGTGGTTTTATCATTTTTGAGAATTTATATGTATATATACATTATGTAAACTATAAACAATATCAGCATAGCTACCCCATTAGTCTTTCTATGGTTGGCCGCTCCATTCCACTATCCATGATTGGGGATTGATAGCACTGGTTTCAGTTTGTTTGTTTTGTTTTGTTTCTGTGACAATCTAGCATGTGAGTCTCAACAGCTCACATTGAATAATTGCAATTTCTTTATTTGTAACCAGTTAGATTTTTGGGCTGTCTTTTAAAGTAGAATTTTGTGTTCAACTTTTAATTGTGGTTTTTCTTACAAGTCTATAAGGTTTTCCAGTGTAGCGTTGAATGTTTTGAACACTCATATTATTTGATTAGTTATGTTGTCACAGGTATTTATTGGCAGAGACAGGGGACACTTTATTTGCTTCCTTTATTGGAACAAAGCAATACAAGTTAGTTTTTCATATATTTATGTCTTATCAATTAAATTCATTACAACTTCTGGAATCTTTACCTTTTAATTTTGCTGAAAGGGATGTAATTGCTGATGCAAATATACTTCAAGGTGCAATCTTTCATGAAGATGTTGCTGAAGAATCAGATGCACATGCAGCAATTGAATCTGATAAAGGGGAAAACCAAAATGGAAAAGAATATATGTGGAATCCTCTAGAGTCCAGGTCTAAACAAACGAAGAGTAAATATAAACCTGCTGCCCATAGGGTAAATGATATTGTCCTTCATCTTATATCTTTTTGTTTGTATTAATTCCTAAATTCTTATATTCTTTGGAAAATTACAAATAAGCTCTACAGATTTTAGTTGAAAATTTTAATTATGACCCAATAGCTTCAAAAAGTTGTGATGGGTCCTGAAATCTAGCTTACTGTTTGAGCATATAGAGACTCAATTAATTGTTCTTTTCAAAACTATAGGGAGTTAGAACCCCTTTTGAATTTTCAATTGCATTAATTATTTCCTTATAGCAATATCCCTAATTATTTTACTTTTTTTGGTTAGATGGCAATAAATATTAGGATGGGAAGATAAATTAATTCTCTCCTCTAAAGGATAAACTTGAAACACAATACAAATTGTTAACAAATTTAATGCTACCACGACTGGAGTCTAACACAATTGGTTGATGCACAATAATTGTGAGTGTTGTAAACCCCTAGGTGCTGAGTTCAGTTTCTATTCCCAACACTTCTCATGTGCGTACCATAAATCTAATCTCTATGTTTAGAGATTTAGAATGTTAAAATCTATCAAACAGAAAGTTACATTTTCTTTCAAATTCTCCTAATCTAATATATTCAAGTTGGGTGGATAGAATGGAGGACTTATTTAGGTGTTATACGTGATACAAAAGAATTATTCAAGCTTAAGGGATAATGTTACCAATCGGCTATCCGTCTTGTAGTTGTATGAAGTTTAATGCTATGTGATAATGACCAACAAGAAAATAAACTCAATGTTGCAAGCATGAGAATGTCATGATTGTCATGATGGGCGAGTGGCCATGCAAGTTAAGATAGGACTACAAAATGCTTTAGAGAGAATGTTGGGGCAATGCTTGTTGTGGAAAGGGTGATAGAATCTTGTCCTAGATGATCTAGCCATATGTGGCGAAGACCAGCAAAATTCAATATTTAGAGGGAGTTTATTTGACAGGGGGGTAGTCTTATAGTTAGCGATAGAGGAAGATCTAGCAAAACTATAGGCAAAAATCATAATCATGAAGTAGGATTTAAATTCAATTAGTGTCATTGGGCATGTTTTACAGTATGACATGATGTCATGGTGCTATTTGATCCATATGGCTAATGCCAACTACTCATTAAAGACTTTTGTTGCTTTTTGTTCCGGATACTTTGTAATATATTTATACCATTCATGTAAATTATGTCTTTCTGTTAAAATAAATCCCCCCATTATTTCTCAGGGTTTCATGGCCCGTGCCAAAGGAATACCTGCATTAGAATTATACAGGCTTGCTCAAAAGAAGAAACGCAAGCTTGTTTTGTGTGGCCATTCACTTGGAGGAGCAGTGAGTTTGCTTCATTTGTCTTGGTTTCAAAATATTGCTTAACAAGATTGAACAATTTGCATATACTAAGTTCCTAATATTCTACATAGGTAGCAGCATTAGCTACTCTTGCCATTTTGAGAGTAATTGCTGCTTCATCCTCATCAAAGGAAAATGGGAATGTCTCTATCAAATGTATCACATTTTCTCAACCGCCTGTTGGAAATGCTGCTTTGAAGGAGTAGGTTCTCGTTGTATTTCTTTTCTCCTTTTCTTAAATTGTTAGCTGCTTGTCCACCAAAAAAAAGTTGTTGGTCGCGCTAATATTTTTTTCAAACAGAAAAAAGTAGAATATTTAATAGTTATTTTGTTTGTTGTTTTTCTTTTTCAGCTACATTAATAGAAAAGGTTGGCGGCATTATTTCAAAAGTTATTGCATCCCCGAAGATTTGGTTCCCCGTATTTTATCTCCGGCATATTTCAGCCATTATAATGCTCAGTCTGGGCCAGTGCTTTCTGAAAATGAAAATAACAGCTTATTATTGAGAAAACAGGAAGAAGGGGTAGCAAAGCCAAAAATCAATAACGGAGAACAGTTGGTTTTGGGAGTAGGTCCTGTGCAGAGATCCTTCTGGAGACTCTCAAGGCTAGTCCCTTTAGAAGGAGTGCGAAGACAATTTAGTAAGCACCAAGAAAGAAGAATAAGTTTTGTTGAAACAAATTCATTGCCTGATTCTCTTGCCAATACCTTGATTGAGGATGAAGTGGTTCAACCGCGGTCACTTGAAATACAAGAGGGTTCTGATGGCATATCACTCAAGCCTTTTCCTGAAACCGATAAACATTCATTGGAGGTGTCAACAAATGGGAAAACAAATGCAAAGGCCAATGCCATGAATGGTGATGAAGGAAAATGGCACAAAGTACCTTATTTACCATCATATGTACCATTTGGACAGGTAAATGTTAGGGACATATGATCATTACCGTTTTTTATTATAGCAGTATGTTTGTGCGTGACTTATAATCTCCTTGTGTTTGTTTTTAGTATTATTTTGATTTATTTTTCGTGGTTATCGTACATTGTTTTATCCTTTTCCTGCATAGCATGATAGTGGGTGCTACCATGCCTGAATAAATTTTTCTCATCAAAACCTGTTTTGTGCAAGACAGCTTTATTTATTGGAGAATTCCTCTGTAGAGTCACTATCAGGTGCAGAGTACTCGAAGTTGACATCGGTATGACCTTCTTTTCATTGCTTATCAAAGTCCTTTCCATTTCGGTCTTAGCATTTATGATCCAACCGTGTCGTATTTATGAGTGTGATGGTGTAAGTTCTCTCATTTTGTTTGCTTTCTTCTGGCAAAGGCATTTTCAGGTCAAATCAATGATTGCAGAATTGAGGGAAAGATTTCAATCACACTCAATGAAATCATACCGATCTCGGTTTCAGAGGTAATAATCTTTTTTATCATGTTGCGTATAATAGAGTTGTGCTTTATTGTTTTGAAAATTATTACACACTTAAATGGCCATAGTGGCTAACATATTCCCATGACAATATCATGTCTAAACTAATGTACCCTGCTGCCTATTGTATATCATTTCAATTTCAATGATGCATCCTCCCAGCTCCTTGAATCCTGTCTCAGTGCGATAGTTATTGGTTACTGAAGCATGATGGTGCCTTTTAACATTACCAGTTGATTATGTTTTGAATACAAGTAATCCCGTTTCTTTTACCCTTTTTTGGTTGCAGAATCTTTGACTTATGTATGAATGACGATGCATCATCTTTCTTAGGGATTGAGCAATGGCAACAGGCTTCTCATCTACAACAATGGCTCGGGCTTGCAGCTGCAGACACTGTTGAGCTTGGGCATATAGTAGAGTCTCCCACTATACGTACTGCAACTTCTATTGTTCCTCTAGGATGGAATGGTGTGCCTGGAGCAAAAAATGGAGAACCTCTGAAAGTTGATATTACTGGTTTTGGGTTGCATCTCTGTACACTTGTTCATGCTCAAGTGAATGGTGACTGGTATTGTCATTACCCAATAAAATATTACTTACAGATGTAGTGTTTTTATAAATAATTATGTCATGACGATGTGCATGACCTTTAATTTTCCCATTTAATCTGCAAATTATACAATGTGCATGGCATTTACTTTTCCCATTTAATCTGACTGTATATTTATTATACATATTCCTCGATTAGTGATATAGGACAAGGAGTTAATAGCACATTGCCATGCAACTTATAAATTGAAATATATAAAACATTCAAGTGGCGTATCCTGTTTCTCATTTCATGTTTATCGCCAATAAAATAATTTCCTTCGCATCTTGGGGTATGTGATGTACTGACGTGTATTTATATCTTACTTAGGTGTTCAACTACCGTTGAATCCTTTCCTTCTGCACCAAGCTATTCTTCAAATCAAGAAATTCAGCCTGAGTTACAAAAGATGAGAATATTAGTTGGTGCTCCTCAAAGAACGCCTCCAAAACATCAAACTGTGTTAGACTCTTTGATGCCTTCTTTTACCTCCGTTGATTCAAAGACTGCTGGTAGTTCAGCATCTGTTGACAAGGATAAGTCTGTCCGTCCAGAAAGTTTAAATAACTTTCTAATATTTTGCACCAGTGATTTTACAACTGTTTCCAAAGAGGTTCATTTGAGAACTCGTAGAGTACGATTAGTTGGGCTGGAGGTATATACAAATTTTTCTTTTGAGTTGTGTGATTCCTTTTATTATTCATCTACTTACTTTCATGAGTTGGCTTATGTGCAGGGATCGGGTAAAACTACTCTTTTAAAGGCAATCATGAATAAATGTAAACCAAGTACTGCCTCTTATGATGATGCAGTTTCAGATATTGACATGCAAGAAGTTATTGCTGGTGGTTTGTGCTATTGTGACTCTGCCGGAATAAATATGCAGGTTTTCTCCCAGTCCTTGTTTTTTCCTGCGAAGTGGCCCTTGCTTGATACACTTGGTTATTTTCAAAATTGTACTACTATTCATGGAAGAAAATTTTCTTAGTCCTAGTAATGTTTTCAATTAAAAATTTGCTAGTACTTTAATACACAATTCACTATAGGACAAAATGGTGTCATATAATCTATGTAGCTGACCACTTGACCTCAACCAGTAGGAGACAGAGACAGCTACTCCTGTAATTCTATGTTGTTGATGTTTGGTAATTGTTGAAATATGAGAGAATAGGAAATATTTGGTGATGTTTGGTAATTGTTGAAATATGAGAGACTAGGAGATATTTGAATAAATCGTGTGTCTGAACAGCACAACGGAAGATGCATTATATTAGAGAAAATACAAATCCTAGTATTAATTACATAGATATCCTATCCTATTCTAGAATACACTAAGGAATATTCTAGAGAATATTCTCTTTATATACATAATATACATATATAATTATCAACACTCTCCCTCAAACTTGAGCATATAAGTCAAATGCATCAAGCTTGTTACATATATAATTGGTTCCGAGGTTTCAAAGGGATTTTGTAAACACATCTGCCAATTGATCACTTGAGTTGACAAAATTTGTGGCAATATCGCCTGACTCGATCTTTTCTCTGACAAAGTGACAGTCTATCTCAATATGTTTGGTCATCTCATGGAAGACCGAATTTGAAGCAATGTGCAATGCAACTTGATTATCATAAATGTTATTGGTCTTGCTTCTTCAATTAGAAGTTCCTTGAGCAACTGTTTTAACTAAATAAATTCACATATTGCCATCGCCACGACCCTATACTCTGCCACGACGCTTGATCTTGCAACTACATTTTGTTTCTTGTTTTTTCAGGATATAAGATTTCCTCCAACAAATACACAATACCCAAAAGTTGATCGTCTATCAATGGATAACCCTACCCAATCAGCATCATAGTATCCAACTAACTGATTATGTCCTTTGTCTTCATATACAAGATCTTTTCCTGGAGCACACTTGATGTATCTTAGAATGCCGACAACAACATCCATCGTAGGGTTTTCTAGTGGGCCATGTTCCCTAGAATGACGGGGGATAATGGAAAATGAGACTTCCGCAAGAGGTGTGTAAGTACTTTCCTGAAGGGGTTTTGGAGTTACTTGGTTGGGCTCGAGTTATAAAACAAACTCGAAGAAGGTAACATCGGCCGATACGAGGTATCGTTGTAGAGTATGTGAGTAGCAACAATAACCTTTTTGAGATCCATGACAACCAAGAAAGACACACTTTAGTGCTCGGGTTGATAGTTTATCAAGATCTTGGGAGATATTGTGTACAAAACATGTAGATCCAAAGACTCGAGGAGGAATTGGGTGAAGAGAATAGTTTGGAAACAAGATTGAATGAGAGATTTTATTATTAAGGACAGATGAGGGCATGCGACTTATGAGGTAACATGCCGTGAGCACAACATCCCCCTAAAACCAGAGAGGAACATTACCATGGAGAAGTAGGGTCCGAGTGGTTTCTACGAGATGCCGATTTTTGCGTTCGGCTATCCTGTTTTGTTGAGGTGTATGAGGGCAAGTTGTTTGGTGGAGAATACCATTACTGGGCATAAAAGTTTGAAATTGTTGGGATAAGTATTCACGAATATTATCACTTAAGGTACGAAAAGACACACTAAATTGAGTTTTTATTTCTTTGTAAAAATTTTCAAAAATAAAAAATTATGATCTATTTTTCATTAAAAATAACCACGTGCAACGTGAAAAATCATCAATAAAGGTGACTAAGTACCTAGACTCAAGAGTAGAGACAATACGTGAGGGACTCCAAACATCAGAGTGAACTAAAGCAATAGGAGACGAAGCTCGTTTATTGACTCGATTAGAAAATTGACTACGAGTGTGTTTCCCTAACTGACATGACTCACAATGTAAATTAGATACCTTTGATAAACTTGGCACCAAGTTCTGTAGTTTTGCAAGACTAGGATGACCTAATTGAGCATGGATAATGAGTGGAGAGTCTTTGGCTGAGCATGTCTGAGATGACACTGAGAGGTAATAAAGGCCTTGAGACTCACATCTGACGCCAATCATCTTTGGCTGAGCATGTCTGAGATGACACTGAGAGGTAATAAAGGCCTTGAGACTCACATCTGACGCCAATCATCTGTCCTGAACTCTGATCCTGCAGGGTGATATTACTATTAGTGAAGGTGACAATACAATCAAGAGAACGAGTTAAACGACTGACTAAAAGTAAATTAAATGGACAATTAGGTACATAGAGAACAAAAATAACAGAGATAAGGTAGAATTTGAACAATACCAATTCCTTCGGATTGAGTTTGAGAACCATTGACAAGAAATTATAGTAGGTAAGAAAGCAAAAGTTGATAGAGAAGAGAAAAGATTTTTATTACTGGTAACATGATCAGACGCACTAGAATCAAGGACCCAAGGTCCAAGAGAAGGTGATTGAGAGAGGCAAACAGATGAATTACTAGTGTGGGCAACTGAATCAGTAGAATTTAAGTTCTGATAATACTGATATCACCCGAGAAAGTCACTGTAGTTTAGCGTAAAGTTCCAAGGAGTGGCCATGAGAATCTGAAGAGAGAAATTATCAGACGAACCGGGTGAATAAGACTATGTTTGGACTGGATCACAATTTTTAGTGAGTGGAAAATAAATGAGATCAAATCTGAAACACTTGCACGATGGTGATTGAGGCAGTGGAAAAATCGCTGGGATCTGAGGAGGTGCTTCTGACGGTAGGAATAGTTTGATGGAAGGTCGTCGAAATTTGAAAAACAGTAGCAATGGTGACAGACAGCGGTGGCAATGATCGGAAAATTTCGAAAACTGATACTGGAATGAGTCACGACACTGTATGGAAGGCAAACCAGAATTATGACACAGTTTACCAAATTTTTTCCAGCGGAAGACAGTGAGTCAACTGTGTAAAGCACAGCGAAGGATTGTCTCTCAGTAAGCTCTGGATACCATGTTAAAATATATGAGAGACTAGAGACATTTGAATAAACTGTATGTCAGAATAGCACACCGGAAGATGCATTATAAAGGAGAAAATACGAATAGTAGTATTAATTACATATATACATCCTATCCTATTCTAAAATACACTAAGAAATATTTTAGAGAATATTCTCTATATAATTATCAACGGTAATAATTGATTCATTCTACTTCATTGTAATTTTTTTATTCTAGTATTACCATGCTCTGGCTCCTATATTTATGAATGCTAAAAGGTCGAAACACTCCTAAAACATTATTTTCTAGGAAGGTTACGGTGTTATAAATTTATATTTTTTGTAAAAATAGTGCTTATAATCAATTTTTAATTATGTTGCATTTTTTAAAATTGACTAGCATTTTGGCCAAAAGAGTTTATTTGATGCCAAAACTCACAGTAAATCAATGCCCGTGCTGCTTCTAGATACTTACTAATAGAAGGAAAATATTTTTATAACCTGATGAGGCCAAATATACTTCTTCCAATTCACAATGAGTGTTGTTTTAGGAAAAAATATTTGTTTCGAAATGAATGTCATTCTTATTTTTTAATGTTGAAGTGATTGCTATTTTTCCAATCGTGTCCTTTAATTATTACTCTGTACTTTACATCTAATATATTAGTAATAAAGTTAATTTAGTAGAAGTGTAATATGTTATGACATTATTATTGCATGCCTTAATCTATGTGCAAAAACTTTAAACGACGGTCATTTTGAATCGAAGAGTAGTAGTTAGTAATGTTTCATGCGTTTATGGTTGGCTTTAAGAGCTTGGCAGTAACATTTTGTTAATAAAGTGCTACGTGGAAAATAGACAGTAAATCTGAATTGGTTAAAATATATAGTAGTGATGTTCATTTTCTTTTTCATTTAATTATTTTCAGGAACTGAAATCGGAAACCTCTCGCTTCAAGGATGAACTGTGGGCTGGTATTCGAGATCTAAATAGAAAAACAGATTTAATTGTTCTTGTTCATAACTTATCCCATACTATACCTCGATATAGTGATTCAAATAGCACTCAACAGAAGCCAGTCCTGTCACTTTTCTTGGATGAAGCTAAATGTCTTGGAATTCCTTGGGTTATTGCAATAACAAACAAATTTGCAGTTAGTGCTCACCATCAAAAGGTAGCAATTGATGCTGCTTTGAAAGCTTACCAAGTATCTCCTAGCTCAGTTGAAGTTATAAACTCCTGCCCATACGTTATGCCTGGTTTTGCTGGGGCTTCTTTGTCGTGGGATGCAACTAATGCAGAATCCGATAATAGGGTGGGTGCTCAAAAGCTTTTATTTGCTCCTATCAATTTTGTTAGGAGGCCTTTCTTGAAAAAGGAGATTGTTCTTCAAGTTGAAGGTGTCTCCTCACTATGTCAGCAAATCCATCGTGTTCTTCGCAGTCACGAAGAGTCTTCGTTTCAGGTGAAAAAAACTTAATTTCATGGTTTTGTATATATTGTATTTTCCTTTATTTGATTGATTCCAAGTTGGTAGTATTAGTAGGGAATTTTAGTTTAACGTAAAGTGCTAGCAAAGCAACACACTTTAACACTGTCCAAACACTTACTCAATAGGGTGAAGTTCATGTTTGTTCCACCACTTTGAAAATGGGACACGTTAGTTTAATGAGCCTACATGAATTTATTGAGTTACCGAGAGGGTTACTGGCACTACTGAGTACTCGCCGTGTAATAGGTTATCACAGTGAAGCTTTTGAGTTTGAAGCTGAGTTGTTTATGTTCTTAGGGATTCTGTTTCAGGGATTATGTTTCAAGTGAAACTTTGTTACTATATCTAGAGACCTTTTGTTGAAGCTCAATATCTGTTGATGTTCTATATTGCACAATTTCAAATATGTTTCTTATGATAATGCACCCTAAATCTTATTCTTCTATTTAATGCTTATATCACAGGAACTTGCCAGAGATAGACTAATGATGGAGTTAGCGAGAGAACAAAGAATATCAAGTGATGGAAGTAAAAATGGTGTAGGTAAGGCAATTTCATTGAATTCTGCTGCCGTAGGCGCATCCCTTGGGGCTGGTCTTGGGTTTGTCCTGGCAATTGTAATGGGGGCAGCATCGGCGCTGAGGAAGCCCTGAGGACCAAATTCCTTTCATAATTACCCCAGTGCCGTCTAAATAGAAGTTGGATTCTTTCTCACCCTTGTTTATATTGTTGTTACTAGGTCTTTATGTCATATAGCAACATATGGTCACCCCTATGTTAATTTATTATCGTAAATCCTCATTAGATTGGAATAGGGGATGATTTCAAATGAGTTTGTCTTGGGCTCAGCCTAATACATTTTTGTGTGTTAACAATTTTGTCTTTAGGTTTTTTATGTTAAAAATATTATTTACCTTGTATAAATTTCAACCCGTTGTCACAGCTGTCACGATTACTCATTCTGTTTTTTTTAGAATGAATTTGTTATATAATGAAGTATATTAGCTAAGATATGTAATATAAGTATTGTAACTTGAAAAAGATTTAAATCTGGCATATGCTTCAATGCATGTTTGAGAGATTTTTAGCTTAATGTTCCATATTAATGGAAATGCTACATGCTTTTGGAAATGGAAATGCTACGTGCTTTTGTGAGATTTGAAAATTTTCTTCTATAATATTGGACATGAATTTTCTTTTTTCTTCCAAATTTAACCAAATATTAGTATTTTGGACATGAGTTGATTATAAAAGGATTTAATTAGAGGAAGAATAATGCTTTTGAATTTTGTTCTCAACTATGACTTCTATTCGAGTTGTGATTAGATTAAGAACTAGTTTGAATCTAGATGTTGAAAAATTTAGTGTGAAGAAGACATTTTTGTACGGTAATTTGAAGGAAGATTTTTCTGCAAACAATAATCAAATTTCTTGTATCATTGTCGTGGTACTAGCTCAAGTCTAATACACATTTTTCTTTGATCTACAAAACAAATTCTCTTTTAATCTTTGAATTTAAAGTCCTCTGTTGCTCCAAAAGATTAGACCAACACTAACCAATAATAGGCTCAAACTATAATAGCGATGAAAAAAATAATCTTTTGGAGTTTTAGTCAGCAAGTTTGCATGTGAGAAATTAACATGCCATCTCTTCAATTTTTTTATTAAAAAATCATCTCTGTTGAGTTACAAACAATTTTCGGTTGATTTTGCGAAATTTCCAATAAATTTATTGAAAAAATTGTAAGTTTTACTAAAAATTATGAGTTTTAATAATTACTCCTTGTTCAAAGTGACAACTCGCACTAAAATTATAGCACAAATAATGGGTGTAAGTGTCCCCTACATTCTGATTGGTTTGAACCAATTGGTAAAAAGATAGCAGAAAAGTGCAGTCGCCTTCCACTTGTAATCAAAACGCTGGAGGCCTGTTACAGGGTAAAAGTGAAAAAAAGGCATTGCTATTTTACAAGGCAACTTTTGGAAATTATGTGAAGATGAAGAAATCGTCATGCCTGTTAAAACTAAGTTACCAAAACTTGTCGCCTCAACTAAGACAATGTTTTGCTTATTGCTCTTTATATCCTAAGGATTGAGAAATAGAGAAGGATGGGTTGATTCAACTGTGGATGGCACAAGGTTATCTTGACTTTTCAAATGAAAAACAGCCCACGGAAGACATCTTGGTTCGTGTAACACTTTATTGATGAAGTCATTTTTCCAAGATGCTCAAGTTCGTGTTGGTGATTTATATAGTTTTAAAATGCATGATTTAATACATGATCTTGCAATGCAAGTAGCCGGCAATGATTGTTGTTACTTGGATAGTGAGACAAAAAGACTTGTTGGAAGTCCCATCCATGTAATGTTGAAAAGTGATGTAAGCTGTGTGCGAACTTTAATTTTCGAGGCCAATAATTCAGAGAATTGGAATGAAAAGGAATTATCTGTTATTTCAAAATTCAAATATTTACGCTTTTTGAAGCTTTCAGATTGTTCTATAAGTGACTTGTGTGATTCAGTTGGAAATTTGAAGCAGTTAAGATATCTTCAGTTTTGGTACTGTGTATGACTAGAAGGCCTTTTCAAATCCACAAGTAACATTGTTTGTCTTCAAACATTAATATTGGATGGGTGTGAAATAGTTGAATTTTCTACAAAAAATGTCTTAAGTTTAATCAATTTGAGATAGTGAGTTTCTTAATCTATTCTATGAGGTGGAATTAAACTCTATGCACTTTTTAAAATGTCCCTCTAAAATCGAAAGTATATTTTCGGTGCGCACCATTTTCTGAAATATTTGAGTGAAAATCGGAAGTATACTTACGGTTCTATACCGGTAGTATACATCCGGTTCTAAACATGACAATTAACAGAAAAATAGAACTAAAGCAATAATTGGAAATAATTAGAAATTTAACAATCTATTCTATTTATAAATCGAATAAAAGATCTACAATTTATAGATTGAATAAAAGATCAAAAATGTTATCCAAAATGCATTTAATAATAATGATATCCAAAATATAAATTCGATACAATACGAAATAAAAAAACTAAAGTCAAAATACAATAAAATAGAACTACTGGGTATGGCGGACGATGAGCTGACCTGTCACCCTCGAGGCGTCCCTCCGCTGTCTCCTGTTTGATAGAGCACCCTGAGCCACCGCCATGATAACCTCCAAAACTCCTCTGACATCGGATTCGTCAGGAAATAGTCCTCTGTCAATGTCATCTCTACAAGCTCTTTGATACGGCGACACCCAAACACAAAAAGCAAATTTTTCAAATGTGAGCTAAGCAATTAAGAGCTCGTGGATAACTACGGATGGAAAGGGTGCTAATACCTTCCCTTTCCATAATTACCTACCGTACTTAGAATCTAACGAAGGTCTTTTCATGTTCTTTTCACCTTCCCTTTATTGGATAAAAGAAAAGTCGGTGGCGACTCTTGCTATCCGCAACATTTGTGATAAAACGCAAAACAAACACGTCAGTTATCCTACTGTGTTACAACATGTTTTACATTTAAACCCATTAACTATCATCATTACACCTAAAGACTATAGATGACTGTTGAATAGCAGGAGCGTGAAATACACACACTAATAACTTACTCGCGTCCAACAAGTACCTCGGCCAAAAAACTTATGATCCTTTCTTATCGATCATAAGTCTTTTTTGAAAAAGCCATATGTTCGGGGGGCTTATGTTCATTCATAAAGTATATTTGGCCGAGGTGTGAGTGTGTATGACCGGGTTATCGCTAATACAATCAATTAGAGCCGACGACTAGCTCGGCCTAGGCGATTATAGCTAGCTAGACTCGGACGTTACACACTGGTCGGCCAATTAAAAGATGAAACTGCCAAAATAACTCTTGACGGCGCACGTTACTGTTTATAATGGCAAAGGTAACAGATAATTATAGTTGCGCAGTTATGGTTAAGGAAGAGGCATCGTAGTTACAGTTAGTGATTAATGAGGTCCCAACGCCTCTATAAAAGGGCTCCCACTAGCGGGATAAGCAAGACATTCAATAGCTTGAAGTTCAAGATACATTGCTTGAGCCTCCAAATCCCTTAATACATTTACATAGTTTTTCTAGCAAGAACATTAAGTTAAGGGCATTATGTGTTATTGATAAAACATGTTGGTGGATGTATTTTTGCATATTATTGATGCTCGTAGATAATTATGTGGAAATGCATAATCGTTGTTGTTTATATTTTGAAGGGGGTGTAAAAATTTATTATTGTTGTTGGTGAGTTGTTGCATCAATTATATACCATGCATCATTTGTGTCAGTAGTGTGAAATAGGTGAGTGCGAGTCTAAAAGGGTGGACTGGTAACATGTATGAAGAATCAAATGTTGAGTTGGTATCACATGCATATGCATAGATTTGCATAGGTGAGTTCCATTGCATTATGAGTCATATGTATATCTGTTGATATATAAATATTGAGTTGTAATTGATTTGGCGAGTTGGGTGTGTGAATATAATTGATATACTGTGATTAAGATTGAGTAAAATATGACTATGTGTGATATGTTGTTGTGCATGAAAATATGATATGTTGTTCTGCATGATTGTGTAGATGTTGTACTCTATCTTACATTCTATATTGTTATTATTGAAATGAATTATCATCATTCCTATTTGAATGTTGCCTTTACACGAGCATCCTGCAAGAGTGGAGAAGTTGATGTGAGTGGGAGCTAGCTCGTGGAGCTATATTCTTTTAATTTCTTTGTTTTAGTTTTGGGTTATGCTCTGATATATAACACTGTGAGCGATTTTTTGTTTTATGTTGATATTTTTTAAGAGACAATGTATGCTCTTGTATGTTTATGTTTTACTATGATAAGCATTTGGAGAAGACTTACGAGTCTATGCTTTTTTATTTTAATATGAAGTTTTATGGTGAGACTTAAAGTATTGTGTATTTTAATTATAATTACGCTGCTATACTATCTGATGAATTGATGTCGTGTAAATATCCTACAGGCAAGTGTGTGCCTTACAATATTGTGTTGTAATGTTTATCTAAATTAAGTGTTGCAAGATTAACATGTGTGTGTATTTTGGAAAAGTGTTACACCCTATGTAAAAACTGTGTGAAAAATCTCTGATTTGATTACAGTTATGTGTTTTTTATTCTTTTGGTGCATTTTGAACAGCAAATACAAATACAATAGAAGCAAGCCGTTACCTAAAACCAAAGAATACCAAACCAAACCCAACACAATACAATACCTCTTATTATATTTCCATTCCATTTAATCCAAAACTCCCAAACAATCCTTTTCCTTCTCCTCCAATCTTCATTTTCTCATTCCAAGTGAAGCAAAGCATCTTTCTCTCATTCCACTCTATATATCACATACTCACAACCATGTTTCTCTTCAATTCCCTTCCAGCAACTCAAACACAAACCTGCTTTTTCTTTCTTTCTCTTTTAACTATAATAACCGGTTCACTAACATGGCAAAACAAAACCAAGAAACCCAAACCCAAACCCAAGAACCCGGTTCACTTGGGTCCAACTCTCAACTGTTGAGTAACTTCAAATACTCCAACCGGGTTCAATTAAAGTCGCTTTTTCTTAACCGAACCGACGGCGGTTCGGAGTTTATAGGACAGACAGTAGTCGTTGGCGGATGGGTGAAGTCATCAAAGGAAGTTGAGATATCTTCACCTCCTCCACCGCCTTCAACTCCGGCCCCGGAAAATGAAACTCCGGCGAAAGATATATCGTGTGTCGAGATTTTTCAGTCTCGAATTCCTTTGATTCGGAATATTATGGAAGTTTTGGGAGGACACAGTTACGTGTCTCGCAAGAAATTACGTGACTCTCCAATTCCTAAACCTCTTCCTCCCAAATCTTCCACCGCTTATCTTCTTCTCACAGATGGTTCATGCGTTGCCACACTTCAGGTTCTTGCGTTTCTTCAATCTCTTTTGATTTATGAATAACTTATATAAATAACCTGAAAATAAGTTATTTCATGTTTCGCATTGTTCTTTGAAACATGTAGGTTGTTGTTGAATCCTCGATAGCTACACCGAGCCGTCTTTTGGCGACCGGAACCTGTATATTAGTGGAAGGTCGGATAGAGCGGCCATCAGCAGAAGGGAAGCATGCTATTCAGTTGACGGCTGACAAAGTTCTTCACATTGGGACTGTAGATGTTGGCAAGTATCCGTTGTCAAAGAAGCGAATTCCATTGGATATGTTAAGAGATTATGCCCATTTTCGGCCTCGAACAACTACGGTGAAACTATATAATATATATCAATTTTGATATCTTCTCATTCTGTATATCATATAAATTGTATGAGTTGTTGATACATGATGCATTTCAGCTCTTTAACTGAGTGATGCTTGGTTGATATATTAGGTGGCAACTGTCATGCGAGTTCGCAGTGCTTTGTCGTTTGCGACCCACTCATTTTTCAAGGAACATGCATTTTTTGATGTGCAAGTACCGACTATAACTACCACAGACTCCGAAGGATTTAGCAACATGTTTCAGGTTACAACTGCCGGGAATCAGAAAGCAAACAAGGAGAAGCTGAGTACCATTTATGAGACTGAAGGTGTTAGCCTTGAAACTGTGAAGGAAGCTGCTAAAGAGAAAAGCAAACTAGTTGAAACTTTGAAAAGAAGTGAAAGCAATAAGGAAGCTCTGGCCGCAGCAATTCAGGATCTGCGGAAAACTATTGAACTCGAATCACAATTGGAAGCAAGAGAAAAGAAAACATTTGGAACTTTATTGAAGCATGACAGAGTAGACTCTTCTGAAGATTTTTTCTCTACCCAAACTTATTTGACTGTTTCCGGTCGCTTACATCTCCAGAGTTTTGCATCTGCTCTTGGTAATGTGTACTCGTTTGGACCTAGATTTCAAGCAGATAAAACAGATTCTGCAAAACATGCTGCAGAAATGTGGATGGTTGAGGCTGAAATGGCTTTTGCTGAATTAAAGGTATAACTTTTAAATTATAAATTATTTCTTGTAGTCTTATTGGAAGGTATTTCTATCAGTTAATAGCATGTTATGTGTACATTGTGATACTTACAGGATTCCATCACCTGTGCTAATGACTTGTTTAAGTACCTATGTAAGTGGGTTTTGGAAAATCACTCTGATGATGTGAAGTTTGTTGGTAAGAGAATTGACAACACTTGCGTTGATCGTCTTCGGGAAATTATATCTGGTTCCCCTCAAATAATTTCCTATAAAGAAGCTTTAGATGTTTTTATAAAGGTATGTATTTCACCAAATGCTCTTGAACGTATCGTTTTCAATTTTGCCACCCATTTTACTTTTCATTTCAAAGATAAACAAATATGTTTGTTTATGCGTGTTACTGGTTGTCCTCCCAGGCTGAAGATAAGAAATCTGAAGCAAAGTTTGAATCGGGTATTAGACTCACTTCAGATCACCTAAGGTATATGGATGGATATTTATAGTCATATTCTGAATTTTTTATTTATAACAAAAGATGTATTGCCTTCGCCACTTCTAGTTACTTACCGAGTTACGATTATGTTTGTTTCATCGCAGCTATCTGGTCGATACCGTCTACAAGAAGCCAGTTATAATTCACAGTTATCCAAAAGAAGCTAAGCCATTCTATGTTAGAGTTAATGATGATAAAACTGTTGCTGCATTTGATCTCTTTGTCCCAAAGGTATGACCAAAAATGACTGCCATTGTTGTGTTGTGTGTAGACGGTGACAGTGTAGCAAGGTTTTGTTTGGTGTTAAAGTTTTGAAATTTTTTTGCAGGTTGGAACTATAATTTCCGGAAGCCAAAATGAGGAGCGTCTTACTGTGATAAGCTCGAGGTACTACATGCGTACGATTCCCTTAGTTCATCAATGTCTTCTTACTGCATATGCCACCTTCTGATTTCTAACCAAACAACTGATGAATCTTTAAAAGAAAATTCATGATAAAAGTTATTTCTTTTGGTATATGTGCCAATTTGTATCCATACTGTTATAAAATGGTGCCTATTTTCTTGGTAAAATATGAAATAACCCTTAAGCTGCTTCTTGACTTTATGACAGAACTACTGAATTGGGTTTGCCACGAGAGAAGTATGAATGGTACTTGGATCTTTGTCGAAATGGTACGGTCAAGCACGCTGGGTTCACTCTAAACTTTGACCTAATGATCCTTTATATAACAGGTCTCAGTAATGTTAGGGATGTTATCCCTTTTCCAAGAAGCCATGGCAAGGCCAACAACTAATTAAGTTTTGGCTAAGATTCAAGTTGTGCTCTGAGGCTATTTCTATTCCAATCTTTATGGCAGGAGGAAAACATGACACTGATTGAGTAATATAAGCATATCATATTATCATTTTATTACATGTATGTGCAAGTGCATTGTATAATTGTATATAAGGAAAAACATGATCGAAATTAAATTAGTACAAATCTTGTGAAGTTCTTTCGAGTTCAAATTGATTTCTGCTTTAAAGTTCGAACGAGAGTTCATGTTTCCATGTCGAACAACACTACATTATATTATTAAGAAGAAATGACCTAAAGAATGACTCTTTCTCATGAGAGTACTTTGACAATAATGTTGATGATAAATCGCACTTCACAACGATTTTGCCTATATATCAGAACTATAACCTAAGAATGAATAGGAGATTTAATTTTAAATTTAAGTGAGTTTATAGATTGAACGAAGTTGCACTAAGAAAGAAACAAATAAAATTAATGTCTCTAGTCCAATGTAGTTGCACTAAATTGATACAAATATAGATTGAAGTTTGTAAAAGCCAAAGTAATACAAATACTTCTAATAGAAAACACATCTAACACATGTTGGCGTCCGACACATTATCTTTTTTAAAACTTTTACCGATACCGACATGTTTGAGTCACCGTGTTAATGTTTATGCTTCATGGAGTAAATTTAAAACTTTTACTGTTACCAACATGTTTGAGTCACCGTGTTAATGTTTGTGCTTCATGGAATAAATTACATGACGTTTCAAATGGGACCTCCCTCCTTGTATGCTTGATATGTTCTGTTTAGTTCTTGTTTTTGCCACTTAGTGAAAATGTGAAATTCAACATGTTACTCATCATGTGATCTTTCGGTTGTTCATGTCTAGAGTTTGGGACCACTCTCATGTGCCCACTAGTAACTAACTTCACATTTTCTATCTTGTAAAATTGAAATTGAAATGGACTTTGTAGTTGTAGCTCCTTCCCTTTCTTCAAAAGCAATGTTGTTAATCACTTGCAATGTTTGTGCTTGTTACATTGTCATTTACTCAATAGTTTCAAATGAGTGAAATCATAACAATGGAAAAATTTACTAAATCATTTGTTTTCTCATCATAAATTTAATGACAGTATAACAATGTAAAATTTAAGCTGTTTTAAGCATATGCACTCAAAACTGATTCAAGAATTGGAAAGCAAAGGCAATTTTTTGATAACTAAAAACTAGCACCTGCTTTAACCAAAGATTAGAATGTCCTATTGCTATCTTGTCCTATTGCCCTATCTATTGCTATCTTCTATGAATTAGTGACACAGATACATAAATCAGATACGACACAGACACTCATAAACACCGATAATCATTTGAGAAAAAAGTGATTGCATGTAACCACCGAGTATAATGTTCATAACAATGTCGACAGAAGACAAAGGTCGGATACACGGACAAAGCTACAACCTGAAGTGTCGGTGCTACATAGTCTATCCTCTATGACAAACACATCTGTAGTGATATGGACTATTGACTGGATCATTTCCCCCTACAGGTACCTGTTCAGCCATACACTTGTCCTTGCATCCTCTACATTCATTGTAAGTGCAGGTTGGTGTTATGGATCCAATCATCAATCTCCTAGAATTCCTCATTCTCATTGCCACATTGCTACCCTATATATGATTCCACATATTCAGTACATAAATTTAAGCATCCCAGAGAAAGAAAAAAACTTTACACTTGCTTTTGGTTTACCTTTACACTTTGTTCCGTTAAGGTTAGAGAGGACTTCAGAGATACCAATCCTTGTGTTCTAATACCTGCAAGTTGCAACAATACAATGATGAGTTTACAGTAAAACATAGAAAAAAACTTGTTATGAAATACAATTGAAACTAGAATTGGTCATATTGCGAGAAAACTTGACTATGACCTTGTATTACTTGAGTAGTAAAGGTTAAGGCCAAAAGGATAAAAAGTTGTTTGGTTAGCTTAGTGATTCTCATTCTCCTCTTTTGTGCTGCAAAACTTTGAAGGGTTTGTGAGTGTATAGACAGAATATATAAGAGAATATGCAGAAAAAGAAGGTGAGACAGAGAAAAGGTTTATGTTGTGGTCAAATAATGTGAACAAAAAGATAAACTGGTGAAACCTGAAATGAGAAAAAAGGACATTATGGACCCTAGTAGACATATTCATTCAGTTGTTCACTCACTCACTCTATGACTTCAGAATTACTGTACTAGTAATACTAGTAGTTAATGTCACTCTCTACATATCTTAGTGTGAAAGGACAAGTCAGCTCAGTTGATAATTATACAGATGAGTTCAAAAATATCGGTCTACGGTAATAAAAACAGGTTTTTATTAAATTGAGTTGAATGTAAAATTGTTAGAATTTTTTTGGTACATATTAAGTAAAAACAGCTTGAACAATAAATATGAAATTAAAAAATGTTATGGTGAGAGTAGGTGAAAATGAGAGAGGTCACAGTGTGTCAGAGAATCATTTGGAAAAACAGTAATTAAATGAATCATATCTCAACCACTGAAAAGAATATTCAGAATTTGGATATGCATTTTGATTCAAATGAGTCATCTTGGATCATTGGATGGATGTACAAATTACACGGGTTCAAGTATTATTCAATTTGGTCAATGGTGCATGGTTGAATCAAATAATTAAAATATTTATAAGTTCAATTTTCAACAAGGAACTAGTTAAAATTCATGCTTCGGAAATGGTGGTTCTGAATTTTGTTTTTATACTAGTACTTAATTTAGTTTTCTCTACTACTAGTTTTCCGTTAGTTAATTCCGTCCCTAAATATAAAACTCTCTAAATTATGAAAATAAAAAAAGTTATTTAAAATTAAGGGTGTTCAAAACCAAATCAACCCAATAGAAAACCGTAAAACCAAACCAAACCAAATCGAAACCGCAAAAAATCGCATTTGGTTCGGATTAGTTTGAGTCATTTTTTAACAAAATCGCATGGTTTGGTTTGGTTTGCGGTTTGTATTTTGCAAACCGAACTAAACCGCATTATGTTACAACCTAAATTTTACTTGCATCTAACCCAAACCTAAATCTATCATACATTAGTCTTATGATTACAGACAATTTTCTCATCTTTACAGTTATGGTTTCAATTTCAATCTTCTTAAATATCTCCTAACATTATCACTTCATCTTCATCACTTCATCTTCATCACTTACATCTTGCCACTTCTTATCTAATCTCTACTCTCTTATATTGTTTCCTTTGCACGTTCTTATTTCTTATGCAATTTTTCTCTCTATCAATTTTATTTTATCGCACATCTTTATCTCTCCTCTCTCCTCTCTTATATTCTTTCTTTTCATCTTCACTAATTTCTTATCTCTTCTATTTTTTTTGTTTTATTATAATATTTTTTTATTGTTTTATGCTATTATTTTATGTTTATTATTTCACTTTTGTCTAATCTAACTTTTACATATTAAATGAGAAGTTATTGTCCAAATATGATTAGTTTTTTGGTTATAATTTAGTAGTGTATCATGTATGAATGACCAAATACAAAATTATATTGTCATATATATGTGAATGTATGACTCAACAAATTATTTGTAAAAAACCGAACCAACTGCACCGAACCAAACCGCATTGGTTTGGTTTGGTTTGGTTTGATTTTTTTCTAAAAGTCAACCGAACCAAACCAAACCGCATGCCTTTTTCTCTCGCGGTTCAGATGATGTTTTGCGTCAAAACCGCACCGCGAACACCCCTATTTAAAATATTAATTTTGTTGATTATTTATCTATTTTTACAAATTTATTCTTAAATGAGAGAATTATTTGATGTTTGTATAAGAGTATTAAATGCAAAAAAATATGAAATTTAATTAGAAATATACGAGTATGTTTCAAAAATAATCAATGCACCTTAAAATGTGAAGAGAATTTTATAAAAATAGACAAGAAACAAACTTAAGGCGATTTTCAAATAGATAGTATCGTATGCTACTTTTTTTTATCACAACAAAATCACTCTATTTCATCAAGTAAAAAATGTTTAATACAACAACGAGGATTCAAATTTAACAAATTGTGTCTAGTCCAAAAATTGATCGCCATTGCAAGAGAGTGAGTAATTATATTCGCTTGACACTTTACTAATTTTATCTCAAAGTTAGAAAAAGATTTCAGTAAACTAAAAATACACTTAATAACAATACTAAACTCATAATCACTCTTATTATTAGAGTATATATCTTGTGTAACTCTTTAGCAATCACTTTCAAAAATAACATAATTCAGGTGCACTTAGATAGTTTCAAGGATGGCCTCTTTAAGGGTTAAGGCTTCAGCTTCAATAACGGAAAGGGTCCTTGGATCCCAAGCAATACATGGGGTAATGAAATTTCCCATATGATTACGCATACACCAACCTCTACTAGTAATGTTATTATTATTATTAAAAGTCGCATCCATATTAGATTTTATCCAGCGTATTGATTGAGGAGTCCATTCCAAAACATGAGATGGTTGAGCGTTGTTGTCGTTAAAACCTTAGGCTTCAAAACCAATCATTCCATCTATGAAACGTGCATAAACTCATTTTATTCGCTTCTTCATGTTCATTCTACCAAATAAAATCATTCCTATTTTTTCATAACAAATCAATCATAACTGCAAGTCTACCCACAACCTTTTTGTCCTCCTTCTTACAATTATAAAAAATAAGGGACTTGAAATCATGGGAAAATGATGAAGAGAATCTATAAGATTGGTTAAACCTGAAGATCTCCAACAAAGATTGGTAGCATTGCAAGCCAAAAAAAGATGCCATTCCTCCTCATTATGATGATCACAAAACTGACACACTAACAGGCACATGACAAAGTGTTGTCGGAGTCGAGCACGAGCAGGTAGGCAGACCCTACAAATCCTCCATAATAAATGCTTAACTATATGTAGAGCTATTATGTTCTAAAGACTACACCAATCCTCCTCTGCGGTACCATTTTCCTGTCGTCTAAATATATTACACAAAATTTTGTACTCTCTGATCTCACACTATAAACACCACCATGTTCTTCCTTCCAAATCATCTTATCTTCTTTTACATCCTCTAACAACGAAACCTGTAAAAAATTTCATGTATCTACCTCATCAAAGAGATTACTTACAATCTCGAAATCCCATGGTTTTTCATTAGGCATCATAAGATTTTTAACCGTAATAACATACATTCCTTGTTGTTGAGGTCCACCGACGCAACCTTCGTTGCTATCCCGTAACCACGACTCTACCAAAACATTGATATTACTACCATCTCCACCTACACCCTAAATTAAGAACCTCTCGGGATTTCTAAATACTCCTCCAAACAAAACTAGGATTGTAACCAAGTTTAGCATCAAAGAAAGAAGTATTAGGAAAGTACCTTGCTTTAAGAGAAGATTCCAACTTTATTTTGTAACCATAGCCATATCAAATATTTAAAATCACGAAAACCCAACCCACCCACCGTTTTAATACAAGTTAATCTCTCCCGTGTCATTCATCGAATTCCTCCACTCGTATTCCCGCCATCCCAGCAAAAAGAATTTAAAATTTTTCTATATCATTGAGAATTATGTCTAGAAGAATGAAAATGCTCATCACATACTATCGAATAGATTGGAGAACCGATTTGATCATAACTTCTTTTCTAACTCTCGAAAGAGATCTCCCTTTTATATTTGACCGATTAGATTTTTGAACATTTATAAATTTATCCACTGTCAATCAATGAAAGACATGTATCATACCACATCACAATTTATTTTTAAATTATTAATATAATTTGATAAAATAAAATAATTTGGTTGAATATTTGTGTAATACTTCTTTTTATAGATACATAGCTCTAACTTTAAACTAAAAATACCTTTACAATTTAGTATATGAATTAATTCCTTTCTTTTATTAAATTAATGCAATAAGTGTTTTTTCTACACAAGATGCAAAATGTTAGAGACCAAATTATAAAAGTCTTCCTAAACCCTAAACCCTGGAAGAAAAATTTCATTCCAATCCATGCTATCTCTCGCCAAACGCCTTCACTCTCTCACACTCCCACCCTTCCTTTCGCGCGGCTCCCATCAACTCCGCTCTCCTCGACCCGACACCGCCTCCCACTCCCGGCGGCGGCACAAGTCTCCGCCTCTTCCGCTGAAAAAACCGGAGGAGAGGTCAGAATGGTGGATCGTCGACGGCGAAATGCACGAAATAGGAGATAACGTGCCACCACGTGAGCGGTTTGTGATTCCTCGAGAGAATATCCCCAACAAGCGCCGTAAGCAGCTGAGAGAACAGTTCATGCGCAGGACTCGCCTTGTTCTTAAGGAATCTGTTAGTCTCTCTTCTATTCTCTAATCTTCAATTTTCTATTTGTTTGGTTACTGAGAAATTTAAATGATTATTATAACTAGTTACTCAAATTAGTAGAATCTGATACACAGATTTAGGATTAACTTGAAAGTCAACTTATTAGGACTTTCTTTGGATTGAATTATTGTAGCTTATCTATTGGCATAAGTGCTTATGGGACTTTAATGGAGAGTTTGTAAAAGTAATGCTCTATTTGGCAACAACAGAAAAATAGCTCATGACCGATAAGCTGGCTTATAGTAAATGGATGAACTTGTTGTTGATAGCTTATAAGCTAGCTGATGTTTGCTAACGAATAAGTTAGCTGATTGAATTTGTATTGTTCGGTAAAATTAGTTGTTGAACTAACTTATCAATGTAAAATGACAAAAAATGTATGTTTAATTAATTTTTATTTTTTTTCATTTAGGATAAAATGGGTAAAATTGAGGGCAAAAGTGATAAGCTACTTGAATTGTAAGTCAGTAAAAATAAGCTAGAAAAGCTTGTGGCAAAATGACAGTTACCAAACGCAATTTTTTAAAACATATAAGCTTATATGCAATAAGCTCAAAATATGACTTTGCCAAACAGAGTTTAACTTATTTTATGGTCATAAGCTGTTTTCAACTTATTTCCATCAGTTCTCTAGGATAGTTTATTAGTTTATGAAATCAGTGTACAAAATAAAAGCTTATTTAAGTTTTTTGTTTATCTAAACACGACCTTATTTGGCTTAGCATAATTCCTATTGTTCTAGACTAGAGTAATGTGAAGATAGGGCATCTTTCAAAGGACCAATTTGAGAAACCTTAGTGCATAGTAAAATTAATTATCTTATTTTGTGCTATTTGAGTATTGTCTAATCTTTTATGCATTTTCACCCGTTTTGGTTGAGTGTGCTTTGGGTTAAATTTATCAGTTTAGTTATTTTTGGTTTGATATTGTCTTACAAACTAAATCAAAGGAATTATAGGATTAAGCCACATATTGATATTAAACTGTGTCAAAGGAATTAATTGTTCTCATAAAACATGTGTACTATATTGAAAGGAACACGATCCTTGGTGCAAAAGATATATGGAACTATATAATGAACTTCGAGAAAACTGGGAGAGACTTTATTGGGATGAGGGTTACTCTAATAAGCTTGCTCGAGATCATGCGAACTATGAGTCTGCTGAAGATGATGATGAAGATTTCTCTCCTTACAGGTCTGCCTCCTTTGTTTTCATTCTTTTCTACATAGTTCATTTCTGCTTTCTTCTTGGAAGAATATAATGGTTGTTAATGGCATGTGCATAAGCTAGACTGCTGATTCAATTGAGATTTTTTCGTGTTGAAGAAAGGAACTGAATCAGAATTATTCTATTAATATTTTGAGGAGCCTTTTTTGTAATCTATGAACTCCCTTCCCTTCCCTTGGTGGTGGTATTTCTTGTCTAAATTTTGTACACGTATAAATTTGAAATGACAGCATTACATTGTTTTTCCTTGGTCAATCAGATTAATTGTTTAATTTCACCAGTCAGTAAGTCATGGGGGTCATGCAGATGGTGTCTAACCTTGGTATTGTCTGTTATGGCTTTTCAGGAATAGAAGACCCCAGATGGAGTATAACAAGGTACAAATGAAATAATTTGAAAATATACTTGATAATGACTTGTGCAGCAGTTTGCTAAGTATATTGTTTGATAAGTGAGCTTCGCATAATAAATTACCATGAGAAATTATGCTTACTGTTGGTTTTTTAATTTACGAAGCCACATCATCTTTGAGAGGTGATGGATCAGAAAGTATTGATATTCTGTGTATTGTGTTATTATTACTAGTTGATATTTGGGCCCACTTTTTATCTGATTGTATAAGATAGTTTTAATCTGTAAGATCGAAATTTAATTACTACATTTCTTTTCTGTGTAGTGCTATTTCTCTGATATTATAATTGTAATGTAGGACCAGAATTTTGGTAGAAACAGGGATTCTGATAGCTGGGATAAAGTTAGCCTAATTCGCGATAAATTCGAGTATGACAGAGAGAGAAGAATGAAGGAGAAAGGTTCGTTAAGATTCTAGCTTTTTGCTACCATTCTCATACAGCTTCTCAAATTTTAGTATTCCCTGCACACAGCCTTTTGAATGGACAAGTTTTATTGGACATGCCGAGTGTATAACTAGCTAGTGAGCTGAGCATATACTCTAATGGGTTGTGAGTTCAATACAAAATAAATCCTGCTTGTTTAATTATAAATCAAGTTAGCCTAAAGTTGAATCTATTAGAAATGTCCCAAACCGCTTGGTTTGTAGACAGTAGATACCTTTAAGACCTTCGGTTAATGGTGGATTTGTGTTTAGTCCACTGTAGTTTATTAAGATGCTTGCTAATTGTTGCTGTGAATATGTTGAAGTCTCTCTTCAATACTATCTGAATTTCAAATTTTCAACAGCAAATATGAAGGCCAAAAATAGTTTTCCGTGAATTTTCAGAAAGCAATCCAATCATTTTCATGTTATTGCATAGTATATCACTGTTAGAACATATTTAGCCTTCTAATAGAGACAGCTATCAAGAAAGAGTTTCTTTCATATCACTTGTGGCTTCTTTCATGCTCCATGAACCATCTCTTGTTTTTGTTTGTTGGGTTCGTTTCTAATGAAAAAGGGTTCAGTTTTCATCAAATCGTTATTTATTTCTTTGCAGCATTTGCCCCCATGCATGGAGGATTTGTGGCTGACTCTCATGATTCGGAAGGCTGGAACCAACCACTAAATACCGATCGATATTTTAGCCAAACAGAAAGGTATCAAGAGGAGGAGAATAAGTGAACTATGCCTACCATGCAAAGAGGTGGTTTATTTTTCCTTCTCACTCCACATCTCTGTCCATTTACCTTCAATACTATGTTGCTTTTGACAGCAGTTTCTAAGAAAATGATTGCCTGAGAGATTACATGGGTGTTTTTTTTTTTTGTTTAAAGCTCCTTCATTTAGGAAGATAAAATTTGTTTTGAATAGAAACATGATAGTAATGTATTAAAGCACTGACCTTTTCTCTGCCCGAAAGGATATGATTATTGCGACTTATGCGAATGTAATTTGAAGTAACATGATACAAATTAGATGTTGTAACTAATAAACTCATTTAACGTGTAGTATGTAGATATATACTTTTCAAAGTCTGTTGAGGTTATTATTTACTTTTTCTGGTTTAGACAAACTTCCTTCCGATCTAAACAGACCTGTGAGATTAATAATCTGATTAAGTTTCCTTGGATTGGCTTGGAGAAATAGATGTGGTCCTAGCTATTTTTTCTAGTCTCAAATGAAATGAGAAGGAAAGGTGTTCCCTTTGGAACCAGAAATAGGTGGTGATATGGAATGCAGTTTAGGTGTGGCGGATCAAATTTTCGGTACGGAGAGAGGGTGAACCTGAAAGCTAACTCACCAATGACAAAGTCAAAGTCAGTGAGAAATAAAAGAATATACTAGATTATAGATTCTTTATACACGGGGTGTACTTAGAAACTCCCTATTGTTTTCCGGTGTGGAACACGAAGATCAATCCTCCAAGACATGGATTGAGTATGGAGAAGAATTATTGCATAGAAACAATCATAAATTAACATTCTTATATATGGTGATAGAGAATCAATGAAATTTTTCTATAGTGTACACATGAAGATGACAGGAAATTTGTTTATCTAAGAAACACATAAATTAAAAATACGAGAGTATCATAACATCAAATAAATAATAGATTGTACATTGTCATAGTATCTTATATCTAAGTCACATTTCAACCATGGGTGTGTAAATAGCTTTTATGATTCAAAGGTTTGTGAGTGTGGCAACAAAGTGAAGATATAAAAAATACAACGATATAGAAACTTAAATATATTTTTACTCCTATTTTTTGAAATTGGTACCTATCAATAATGTAATTATAGACACATCTTCATATTTAAAAGCTAAAAATATATACGCATATATTAATAAGAAAACAATGCAATTGGAGTAAATGAGTGACAATGGTTGGACATAGATCAACTTTCGATCTCTTTACACCAATAATAAATCTGTTTTTACATCATTATTCCATGAATTCTTTCTTGTTCAAAGAAAGGATTGTAAAAATAGGTCTAACACTGCCACACTGGTTGCCATAGAAAAATGGGCGGCTGCATTGGAGCATTTCGTGACAGAATAGATGACCAAAATAGAGAAGCATTAGATGAATAAACTGCAATATGCAGTTACAATTGCATAACTTAGCTCATCCAATATTATTTTTCCATGAAGTTGTTACATCGTAAAATAACTCCTCACATCCACATTTTTCTATTTCTAATATTATATGATAATGATATGTTACATTATAGACTTTTTAAATTATCAAAAATGATATGTTACATTATAGACTTTTTAAATTATCAAAATCCTCTATGGCTCTACTGTTACATAACAGGTCTAATAAGGAAATTTATCTGTACATAACACCAAACACTAAGATTGGTCTCATAAGTAAACTTACCTATCAAAGAAACATAAAACAACTCTAGAAAAAAGTCAAGTTATGCCCTTCACATAGACACTAACCTTTTATCCCTTCACATAGACACTGACCTTTTATCCCTTCACATAGACACTAAAAAGTATTATCAGAGTTCATGAATTTCAACTCACAATGTCCAAGGAAACTATCGCTACTACTTGATTAATCACGAAATGAAGTAATTTTTGACATTTTGAAACATATAAACTCTGTTGAAGCTTGGCAGCAGAAAATTGGACAAATGAGATGAGAAACTAGAATGCGAAAGATGCATGGTTTGGAAGGGTTATAAATAATACATTCATGATTGAGAGTGGAGCGGTTGAAGAAAAACATTCATGGTCTTCTAAGTTAAAGATAGAATCATTTTATTATTAGCATGTATCAATAACATTGATGCATATTATTATACCTAGTTAATAGCCTCTTAATTTATTTCCTTTTATAGTATTATGCAGTTATGTCTATGCATAATCTAAGGAATATACTTGTGTATATAAAACTCAGTACATGCATGAATATATTATCATTCCCTAAACATTCTCACTTGGTATAATAGCTTTAAGCGTGAAAGCTCTCGATCCGTTTATTCAAGGCATCCGCTGCACAAACAAACCAAAAGAATGATCTGCCCTTAACCATCTCTGTCAAGCTGGATAGAGAAAACTTTCTCTTATGGAAATCATTTGTCCTACCTTTGATAAAAGGAAGCAAGCTCGATGGTTATTTGTTAGGGACAAAAAATATCCTGAACAATATATCACATCAAATGATGCAAGTAGCAAGAAGATCAATCCAGAATTTGAGGATTGGCTTGCTCATGACCAACAAATCCTAGGTTGGTTGTGAAAATCTATGACAATAGGAATTACAACACAACTTCTGCACTGTGAGACATCCAAGGAGCTTTGGGATGGGGCCCAAGGACTCGCTGGGGCTCATACGAGATCTCGAGTTATCTATCTCAAGTCAAAATTTCACAGTTCTAGAAAAGGAGAAATGAAGATGGAGGAATACTTGATTAAAATGAAAGGACTTGCTGATAAGCTAAAGCTAGCAGGATCTGCAATTTCAAATTCTGATCTTATAATCCAAACTTTGAATGTATTAGACATGGACTACAATCCTATTATGGTTAAGTTATCAGATCAAATTGATCTAAGTTGGGTTGAATTGCAGTCTCAATTATTTTCCTTTGAAAGTAGACTAGATCAACTCAACAATTTCAACAATCTCAACTTGAATGTCACTGCAAATGTTGCTAACAAGACTGAATTTAGAGGAAACAGGTTCAATTCTCAAGGAAATTGGAGAGGAGAAAACTTCAGAAGCATAAGAGGGGGCAGAGGCAAAAGTAGAGTCTCTAATTCAAAACCAATTTGTCAAGTATGCACCAAAACTGGTCACACAGTTGTAAACTGCTTTTATCGCTTTGATAAGTCCTACACAAGCACAAATTACTCAAATTCAGAACATGAGAAGCAAGGTACACACAATGCATTTGTCGCATCACCCTACAGTAGCCAAGATTATGAGTGGTACTTCGATAGTGGAGCCAACAATCATGTCACAAACCAGACTGAGAGATTTCAAGATCTCACTGAACACACTGGTAATAATTATTGATGGTTGGAAATGGGGAGAGACTTAAAATAGTTGCCTCAGGTTCCTCAAAAATTAACACTGTCAACTTGAACAATGTTTTATATGTTCCACAAATCACCAAAAATTTGCTAAGTGTGTCAAAGCTAACCTCTGATAACAATGCTATTGTTGAATTTGATCATGATTGTTGTTGTGTGAAGGACAAGGTGACAGGGAATGTTCTTCTAAAATGGACACTTAAAGATGGATTATATCAACTGTATGATGCTACTCAAATCAATAAACACTCATGTGTGTATCTGTCAGTGAAAGAAAGTTGGCATAGGAAGCTTAGTCACCCTAATAATAAAGCTCTAGATATAGTGTTAAAAAGTTGTATGTAAAGACTTCACCAAGTGATCAACTTGAGTTTTGTGAAGCCTGTCAATTAGGAAAGTCTCACTTGTTGCCCTTCAAATCATCTTCCTCTCATGCTCAGGAATTTCTAGAATTGGTTCACGCTGATGTATGGGGCCATGCACCAATTAATTCAATTTCTGGTTTCAAGTATTATGTGCACTTTGTTGATGATTTTAGTAGATTCACCTGGATTTATCCTCTCAAACAAAAATCCAAAACCATTCAGGCTTTTATGCAATTCAAAATTCTTGTTGAGAATCAATTTAACAAAAGAATAAAAATTATACATTGTGATGGTGGAGGTGAATTCAAACCTGTCCAAAAGGTTGCATTAGATACAGGAATCCAATTTATAATGTCATGTCCTTACACCTCTCAACAAAATGGTAGAGTAGAAAGAAAGCATAGGCACATTGCTAAACTAGGTCTAACTCTATTAGCTCAAGCAAAAATTCCATTGTCCTATTAGTGGGAGGCCTTCTCTACTGTAGTGTACTTGATAAATAGGATACCATCACCAATCATTGACAACAAGAATCCCTACTCCTTGGTTCACAAAAAAGAACCAGACTATAGTGTCCTAAAACCATTTGGATGTGCCTGCTACCCTTGTCTCAAACCTTACAACAAACACAAGCTCCAATTTCACACAACTAGGTGTGTTTTTCTGGGATATAGCAATACACATAAAGGGTACAAATGTGTTAACTCAAATGGAAGAATTTTCATCTCAAGACATATAGTGTTCAATGAGAACCACTTTCCTTTTCATGATGTATTCCTTGATACAAGAAATCCCTTGAATACAATGCCTCTAACTGAAAATATTGTCGCATTCTTTCCTCTTTGTCCTGCAGGAAACATAAATGACAACAAAAATGAGGTGGAAGAACCAAGCTCAGAGGAGGGAGAATCAAATGAACAAGAAAACTCCAACACTGATCAGACAACAAGTGAAAGACTCATGGAGGAAAATGAAGACTCTACAAGAGAAATAAAGGACTCGGTCGATGAATTAAACACAAATGATCATGAGGAAGGTTCAGCTGAAACACAAATCCAAATGGAACTTGAAATTAGAGAAGTAGATCTAGAGAAAAGCACGCGAATTTGCACAAGAAGCAAAGTGGAATTTATAAGCCAAAACAACCATATATTGGGTTGGTACAAGAAGACACGAATGATAAGGAACCACCAAATGTTAGGGAAGCTCTTGCTAGACCTGAGTGGAAGAAGGCTATGGACTCAGAGTTCGGGGCACTAATGTCAAATCAAACATGGATTCTAGTACCAAATCAAGGTCAAGATAACATAATTGATTCGAAATGGGTGTTCAAAACTAAGTACAAGGCAGATGGATCAATTGAAAGAAGAAAAGCAAGGTTAGTGGCAAGAGGTTTCCAACAAACAGCAGGCCTAGATTTTGAAGAAACCTTCAGTCCAGTCATTAAGGCAAGCACAGTAAGGATCATATTGTCAATTGCAAATTACCTTAATTGGGACATTAGGCAATTGGACATAAATAACGCTTTTCTTAATGGACACCTTAAGGAGACTGTATTCATGTTTCAACCAGAAGGGTATGTAAATCCAGCAAAACCAAACCACATATGCAAGTTATCTAAGGCAATCTATGGACTGAAACAGGCTCCAAGGGCTTGGTTCGATAACTTGAAAGATGCTCTCTTAAACTGGGGTTTTCAGAATACTAAAAGTGATTCCTCCCTCTTCATTCTCAAAGGAACTAACCATACCACTTTTCTACTCATCCATGTCGATGATATAATTGTAATCGGTAGCAACACCAAATTTCTAGAGGCTTTCATTAAGCAACTCAATATAATATTCTCCCTTAAATATCTTGGACAACTACACTATTTCTTAGGCATCGAGGTACAAAGAAATGCAGATGGACTGTATCTGAAACAATCAAGGTACATAAGTGATTTTCTCAAGAAATTTAACATGGATATATCCACATCTTGTCCAACACCTATGATTACCGGGAGACAGTTTACTATTGAGGGAGAACCAATGGTAGAACCAACTACATATAGACAAGCCATAGGTGCCTTGCAATATCTCACCAACACTCGACCGGATATTGCATTCTCGGTAAACAAGCTAAGTCAATATATGGGCTCACCTACTACTGAACATTGGCAAGGAATAAAGAGAATACCGAGGTATTTACGAGGCACAACAAATTACTGCCTACATATCAAGCCTTCCACTAACTTAGATATAAATGGTTTTTCCGATGCTGACTGGGCTACAATTATAGGTGACAGAAAATCCATGGGAGGACAATGCGTTTTTCTTGGTGAAACATTGATTTCTTGGTCTTCAAGGAAACAAAAAGTTGTGTCAAGATTGAGTATTGAATCTGAACACAGAGCCCTGGCTGATTTAGCAGCCGAGATAACTTGGATTAGATCTCTCCTAAATGAATTAAAACTACCACTTCCAAGGAAGCCAATATTGTGGTGTGTTAACCTGAGCGCTAAGGCACTTGCATCAAATCCTGCTATGCATGCTAGGTCCAAGCACATTGAGATAGATGTACACTTCGTAAGAGACCAAGTACTTAACGGTCAAATTACAGTGGCCTATGTTCCAACTACAGACCAGATTGCAGACTGTCTCACTAAACCACTCACTCACTCAAGATTCGACTTTCTAAGATACAAACTTTGAGTAACTTCATCACCATCAGTTTGAGGGGGAGAGTTCAAGATAGAATCATTTTATTATTAGCATGTATCAATAACATTTATGCATATTATTATACCTAGTTAATAGCCTCTTAATTTATTTCCTTTTATAGTATTATGCAGTTATGTCTATGCATAATCTAAGGAATATACTTGTGTATATAAAACTCAGTACATGCATGAATATATTATCATTCCCTAAAATTTCTCACTTTCTATAACTGATTCATAGAAGGGATAGTGGAAGGGTGGAAATTGCAACAACCATGCACACGTAAATTGTTTCTTGTAACTGCCATCAGAATTAAAGAGTGATCATTGTTGATGAAGTGGCACAATTTTTGAGGAATTCTCAATTCCTGATATCTCAAATGGCAATAGATCAGTTGTTGGGTGAAAAAATATTGAGTTTTCTTATATGATAGATATGCCGTTAATATTTTTATTATGACTAATTTTGTCATTTCAAAAGTAAAACTTATTCCTCTTCCAATCTTCTATGCATTTTCTTATTTCAAAATAATATTAATAATATACTTTGTCAAATATAGAAAATAAGTTTATAGCCTATGGTATAAAAAGTCATATAAAAAAAGACATTGATAAGTTAATTTTTAACGAGTCTATACTTCTTTTGTTTTAAAATGGCTGTCACTTTACCAAATTTATTTTATTTTAAAATAATTTTTATTTTTACTTTTCAATGTAATAATGATTATTCTTTTTTCAATCATGCATTTTATTTTTTACTTTCTACATTACTTCTAATTAGGGATGCTCATGGACGGATTTTTCACATAATCAATCCATATCCAATTTATAACCAGTTTCTATAACCGATTATCATAACCAATCCATATAAATGGTTATACTTTTACATAACTGGTTATAAAACAGGTTTATCCATAATCAAATTTTATAACCGGTTATAAATTTCATATTTTAAAATTTATAACCAATTTTTAATTAATATCGATTTCAAAAATAAAAATAAATTTATATGGATTTTAGTTTTTTTAATATTAGGTTTAAATTTGTATTTTTCGTAAAAATATATTTGTTTCGTATTTACGAAAAAATTATTTTGAAAATCTAGTTAAGAGTTTTGTTTGATTTTCAAAATCGAGTTTTGTGAAAATCGAGTTAGAAAACTATTTTTTTCGATTTTCTAACAAAACTCTTCTTTTTAATTTTTTGAGAAAACTCGATTTTTCGTATTTTCGACAAAACTCAATTTTTTTTTCGATTTTTTGTATTTCTGAAAGAACTCGATTTTACCAAATTTTTTGTGAAAACTTGATTTTTTTTTATTTTTTGAGAAAACTCAATTTTTTTTATTTTTCGAGAAAACTCAACTTTTCGATTGTCCGACGAAACTCAATTTTTTCGATTTTTCGAGAAAACTCGACTTTTTGATTTTTCGACAAAACACTATTTTTTTTTCGTATTTTTCGAGTAAACTCAATTTTTTGAATTTCCGAAAAAACTCGATTTTTTGTATTTTTGGCAAAATTTAATTTTTCGTATTTTCGACAAAATTCAATTTTTTTTATTTCCAACAAAATTTGATTTTTGTATTTTCAAAAAAAATTTATTTTTTTATATTTTTGAAAAAAATTGATTTTTTAGAAAACATGTTAATTTAATTTTAATTTTGGATATGGATCTCCAAAATATGGATTTGGTTAAAACTAGGGATGTAAATGAATATCAATGGGGACGGATCTTATGATATTCGTGTCTGTCCCGTTGGATAAATATGATATCCATATCCGCCTCATATCCGTGGGATATCTGCTAAACGGGTTATTCGTGGGCTTTTAGATATCCGTAGATATTGACAGATATCCATGGATAACATGTTTTCCTAATTTTTTTAAACAGTATTTTTCAACTTCGCTTAAGAACACAATAAATTATTATCACATAACATCCATACAAATCTCTCTTATTTTAATAAAAAAATTATCACATTAATCTTCTTCATTTTCACCAAAACATAATATCTATACATTTTCTTTTAAAAAATGAAAGATAATGTGATTGTGAGTTATGGTGAAAGAACGAACAACAAAGAAGTAGAAAGAAAGACACAGGTTGGATAGGAAAAGTGGTTCGTTGGAGGAGGAATTGTTGATGTAAGGTATGAAGCAAAGAAAAAACTTAAATATGAAATAGTCAATATTTGTATGGAATCTTAAAGATTTTCTTTAAAGAAAACTTTAAAAAAAAAGTAATTTTTTAGAAGATGAGAAATTATAGTATAATAAATTAATATTTTAGCAATTCTTATAATTTATTAACGGATACGGATATCTGCGGACATGGTATCATTAAACCCATATTCATATATATTACTAAACGAATATTTAAATATCTATTTATTCTATCCGTGTATATCCGCCCCGTATCTGTGACGAATTTTATTCACGAATATCCGTGAGTACGGATTTTTTTGTCATCCCTAGTTAAAACCATATTAATAATTAACCGATTTTTCATAACCGGATTTAGATATGGATATGGATAATTCATATAACTTGTTAATTTGAACATCCCTACTTTCAATACATTAATGAGTTAATTTTATAAAATTAATATTTTATGACAACATCATTACATTTCTTAATTTATATTTCCTCTGGTCCTATTTATAAGAAAAAGTTAGTTTTTTAGATTCATTGAATAGTCAATGTACTTGAACAATATATAGGTCAGATACATTATAAATTCAATAAATTTAAAAAGTTAATTTTTTCTTATAAATAAGACTAGAGGTAGTAGTATACAAAAACCTTAAATAGTTGGCATTTGAAACGGAAGGGGTATCATTTTTGAGCAAGAAACTTAACTTCAAGTTATTCAACATTTGTCTTCTTTTCAATATAAAAGTTTATATAATTTATTATTTCTTTTTAATATATGATTTAAAAAAGAGGATAGAAATATGGTCATCTCTACTAAATTCAACGCTAATCACCACTTTATAAATGAATTTAACCGCTATCAAATATGATTATCAAAATTGTTCTTGCAGGAAAAACTTGATTAATTGTATTTAGGGATTTGGAGGCTCAAGTTTGATATCTTAAACTCCAAGCTTAAGATTGTCTTGCTTATCCCGCTGGCGGAAACCCTATATATACCAATGACTGCATGAGTCTCATCCCTTCGTGCCAATAAAGGCTTCCAGCTCATTAACTGCATCAGGGATATGAAGCGTCAGCCGTTTCTGGCAATGATAGCTTCATAGTATAACGTGCGCCGCTGGGATCAATACATCAGTTACTCCCAACTCGTCCATAACGTCCGATTTCTGGCCGGATTGGATCCTAGCCCACATGGCCGGGACGTATATCCGGTCCATTCCATGGCCTACATCCCTCCATCTGGGCACCATTCTTGGACACTGCCTCCATACCCTCCATCCGAACAACGTCCTCGGCTCCTTACAAATCTCTTCCGGCCTTATAACTCGACTGAGATTTTATGCACGATCAAAAATAATTTATAATTTAAATGATTCTTTAGACCAAATGTACAATAAAAGAGGGCCATTTTAATATATATATATATATATATATATATATATATATATATATATATATATATATATATATATATATATATATATATATATATATATATATATATATATATATATATATATATATATATATATATATATATATATATATATATATATGTATTATTGAATTCAAAATCACTCTTATCTTAACATTAAAATAATAAATGAAATATATTGAATTGTGAGTAACGAAAATAATATTTTTGTTGTTGGTGTTATTACCTTAATTCTAATTAACACTCATCCAAACCACAAGGCTTTAACAATAAAATAAAAAAAGTAATTTAGAGATAAATTAATGCTACATTATAAATTAGATAAAATTGTGTCACATTATAAATTAAAAAGCTCATTTATTTTGAATATTTTTTATAGATGAGTTATTCATTGTAGAATGGAGCAAATAGCTTATAACTAGAAACTTATGGTATAAAGTGGTTTATTTTAAACAAACATAATATATTTGGAAATTAGATTCCCTGCAGTCATTTATCTCTCATCTATGTCTATCTCCATATTTTTTATCTTATAATATTTTAGAACAAAGTAATTTAAGGGTGAAGAAAGGATTTAAAACAAATCCAATGGTGGTTAAACCTTGACTGCAGTGACTTGCACCAAATTTTTTGACTACAGACGATCATGATCCATATATTTGTCATATTTTTCTCTGTTTTCACATTTCATCCACTCCTTTGTCTCCCATACATACCTGACAAACTATTGGAGATGAAAAATTTATTTACTCCATTCCACAATGAATGACTTATATACTATTTCATGTATTAATAAAATATAGAAAAATAAGAGAAATTAATGTTATTACTATAATGTCTCTAATTATATACTAGAAATTGTAAAAATTTAATTGATTAAAAGGTAGAATTGAAAAAATATATTGAAAATTAAAATAGATTATTCATTTTAGAATGCTATTTTATTTTTTTTAGTCACTAATTGTGAGACGGAGGGAGTATTTTTACTTATAAATTCAAAATATAAATAATACTTATCTATGGAGCTGTATTGTTTTAGACTAAGTAGCACTCTTCTGTCTCAAAATAAATGTCTTTTTAGCCATGAAAATTTATTTTAAAATAATAGTTTTTTTACTCTTCCAATACAACTTTTATCAATTTTACTTCTTATCTATACTTTTTTTAAGATATGACAATATATAACAACTAATAGTAATTAAAGATAATTTTGTAAAAATACTATATTTATTGACTCAATCACTATTTTTTTTAATTTGTGTGTAATAATGACTTTTAATTATTTTAAAGTTGGATGAAGTACTAAATTTACTCAAAGGTCAACTGTGCTCCATATTTTGGCTGGACTTGTCAGTCTCTCCCAAAGTTCTTACTTATGTTTTGTATTTTTCTGTTTGTCTAACTATGACTGTAAACCAATACCCTCATAATAACCTCATTCCTTTTTTGTTACTATTCACCTTCGCCTATGATATCATTATGCACAAGTTTAGAGTTTGAAAACATCCCTAGCTTTTTTATCAAAAGAAAAGAAAACATGCCTACCTTACAACCATAAAAGCCTGAAATTTTACATCCTTAAACTGTGCATGGTTGCTTTTGACCTCATAACGCGCCCACTATAATTATAGAAAATTTAGCCTTTTCATATTAAGATACTTTTAATACAAAAAAATAAAAATTTATACTATGAAAAATACTTTTTCAGATCACTATTATAAACAAAAAAAAAATTTAAAATTTATTAAATAATTTATATATTTAATATTAATATAGATCAGATATATCAACTATTTAATAAACTTAAAAAGATAATATTTATTTATAATAATAATAATAAGAGAGAGTAACATTAGTGATTAACATAGCTAGTTGATATTTAGTGTTGTAGAGTGATGGTCGTTGGGAATATTGTACGATAGAGAGGGGTCACATGAGTATTTGGCACAAAGCACAAAGATCTGAAACCTATAGGTACGCGTGTGACTTGTGATGTAGATAAAGTTAAAAACACATCTCACGAGCAATTCTATTGGTAAATATGAGTATTGAGATGGGAGTTACCCAACAAAGAAGCAACAAACTTTGGAACTTTTCTCAGTATGCATTGGAATACACGTTTTTTGTTTCATCACTTCAGCGACATATTAGGCCAAATTGTACTAATACTACACATATTGCAGACCCCTACCCTCAATAAAAACAAAAGTAATCAGTGAGTCAAGAGGGTGGTACTATGAACAATAAAAGTCATCAAAGACTACTCCTACTCTCCTACTCTTACTCCAATACTCCATATTTATTGTAGTATTGTTATACTGTATACAAGGTGATAAAGACCTTAAGCATGTACTCCTCCATCCTAAATTTCATATTTTTAGATACAGTATATTATATAATTAATGTATTTAGTTTATCTATAAGAAAAATATTAGTTGCAATGGTCCACCATGTTACCATAAGACTTACTACATTGATATCCTAACGTCAATAAATAAATGTACCGTAAATCATAAATAAAAGTAAGTTTGTTATGCTGAAATAACAATGGAAGTTAGAAAAATCTTCTATAGAAATCTCTTGACAACTTCTCACATGTCATCTATGTGAGAGAAGTTGCTTTTACATGAGATTAAGATTTAATCAAGTAAATTCTTCGAATAAAGTAGAAAGAAAAGAAAAAAAAGAATAATAAAAAATTATGAATGAAGTTAAGATGAAGTAGGAAGACGTCACAACCTAAAAGATTAATACTAACTCACTGAAGAATCAACACAATGGTAAGAAAGTCATGAATAAAATTCAATTAAGGTTTAGCATCACGATAACTGAAATGAAAGATCGCAAAAAAAAATGTAACCATTACCTCCTCTAAGGCTTAGCTTCACGATATCTGAAATGAAAGATTGCAAAGTTTCATATTTTTCTCTAGTGCTAGATGATTCTGAATCTCTAAGAGTTAGCTTGAAATAATTATTCCTACCGTCCTAAAATAAGTGTCGGATTTGAGGGAAAAAATTTGTCTTAAAATACTTGTCACTTTAGATTATTAATATGATTTTATATTTATTCTTTCAATTGTATCTTCTAATAAATATTCTTAATTTATAGTTTTTTCAAATAATATTAATGTTAATTTGAATAAACCAATGATTAAATAGGATAAGTTGATAAATTTATCATTTTCTCTTTTATTTATTGTTGTTTCTTAATCTGTGTGAAATGATGAATTATGACAAATAATATGGTACGGAGTGAGTAAATTCTACATTTATAATTTTCACACTTTTCAAATATTTATATAACATAGTTTTCTTCGAATAGATAGTTAATTTTCTTACATTAGAAACTTTTAACACCCCTTCTAAAATATCCCGAATATATTAATTATATCAATGATTAAAGTCATAATTCATCAGAGTTAACACGGAACAAGGGATGCCACAATTATTAAATAAAATAAAACCTCCAAATAAACAGTAGCCATGCTACACTGAGGATCATTATTCAAATAATTCAACCAATTTAAGACCATGTCTTACACAGCGGAAAATACCAAAACCAAAACTGAAATAACCATAATTATTCTCAATGAGATTCAAAGAAACAATTAAATAATAACTCATTCCTCAACTAAACGTTCCTCAGTGTTACAATCTAATCAAAGCATGACACTGACACGCGGACTTAAAAGACAAGCTCTAGAGCCATCCTCACCAACTCCTCAGCTGCTAACTTTAATCTGAAATTGTTAAAGTAAGGGTGAGACTTCTCATAATTAAAACACATTATAAGCTTTTCAATCAACAATATATCACAAGCATATTATTTCACCCATTCAGCATAAAATCAAATTCAACACGCAATCACAATCATACAAGTCATTATGCATAATCAATAGACAACAGAAGAATTGCAACACTGGAAGACATCCTAACATGTTACAATTCCATGCAAACACAAATGCAGACACGATGCATGTGGTACCAACACGTGACCAAGTCACCCAACACTGATCCATCATCAACCGGATACAGTAACCGTCGATTCGTCCATAAACACTCGGACACGAATCCAGCCTAACCACTCATCCTCACTCGGGTATCGGTTATCGGCAATCCAAGTCAAATTCCGCACAATGGGAATTAACTTCACCAAAATAATGCATATGCACGCACATCACTAGCATGCAACATCAAATCAGTCTATGTAATACATCAATTTATCATAACTGAATCAAAACCAACAACATGATATTTCAACCATCATGCATACAATTAACATCAGCATAAACATGCTTTACATCCACCCAATACCAATACATCCATCACCACAGTTTCTCTGCTACATACACATAAATATGCGTCAGTCAATATTCACCTATTTCGAAATTCGGATCATTTTCAAAATAATTTCAAGTTTTGGAAAATATTTTCATTTTATAAAATAGAGCATTAAGTTTAAGAAATAACGTCCAAAACGGCGCTCAAAACGGACTTACGGTTTAAAAGTTATGAATTTTCAAAGTTTGACATATTTCAAAAAAATAAAGCAGAACCCGGTTCCTACATATACAGGAACCGGTTCCTGAAAAGTTTCAAAAACTCGCCTCTGGAAAATTGTATGGGAACCCGGTTCCTACCCATACAGGAACCGGTTCCTGAGTGCAATTTTCAAGTTTTTACAAATTTTTCAAAGTGGAACCCGGTTCCTCCCCACTGGGAACCGGTTCCCATGTGTTACAGAGCCATTTCCTGCACTTTTGACAGCATTCATTCATTCTCAATCAAACCCAAACTTGCCCATACGAATTCCAACATGGGAAACACTAAAACACATCCAATTTGCATCATTATCATATCAAACAACATATTTCCATCATTTCTATTTGATATCTGACACCCTAATTATTTTCAACCTATAATCCGACACAATAGGGACAATTCTACGGAACCCTAACATTCTAAACCGGGATTCCTAACACACTATGATCCATACCATTGAATATCTAAACCGATAATATGAATTAACTAATCAAAATCACCCCTTACCTTGTGAGTTCTTCGAATTCTGACACTTTAGGTTTTCTTCCTTCCTTTTCCTCTTCTCAACTTCACGTATCTGTGTTTTCTCCAAAATAACTCCTTTTTCCTCTTTTCCTTATTTTATTCCTTTTATTCCTTAATTAATCCCAATAAATCCAACATATTAATAAATTATATTCTCAATTAACTTAATAATTAAAAATCATAATTATTTAATTATCGAATTATTTGGGGTGTCACAGTCTGCGTTTTCCTCTTCATAACCACCCATAATTCTCAAAAAAATTCTTCAAATAATCCCTAATTTCAATTTCAAAATCATACAAGGTAATTATATACTGTTTAATTTTAATTTTATGTATTCTGTATTTGTTGTGGTGATAAAAAATTGGGTTAAATACACTTTTCCCCCCTGTAATGTTAGCGAGTTTAGGGTTACCCCCCTGGTAAAGTTATTTTTTCAATACCCCCCTTATGTTATGTAGATTCCTTCATAGAACCCCCTAATATCCAGGTGGCATGGAATCTTGGTTTTTTATTTCAGACGTGGCTTTTTAATTTTTTAATTTTCACATGTGAATCTTCATTAGGTCTCCAGCATGGCATAAACTAGAAATTAGGGTTCCAAATCCATCCCTCTCTCTCTGTGAAATCCATCCCTATCCCAAATCCATCCCTCTCTCTCTTCGTGAAATCCATCCCTACCCCAAATTCATCCCTCTCTTCATCTTCGTCCGTGTCCCTTCATATCGGGTTATGGTGGGTGAGGCATCTTCCACGAGTGAAGTTGGAAACGACTTACCAAGATGTGGATGCAATGAAACCATGAAGTTGTGGGTCTCCAAGTCAATTGAAAACCCGGTCGCAAATTTTGGAAATGCAGGAATTATATGGTGAGCAATTTTGAAGCATTTTATTATTTTGAGTTTGATTTGAAATTAATTGTTGGTGGTGTTTGTCTTAAATTGCGAATGGGTGCGGTTTATTTTGTGGGATGATTTGGTCGGTGAGTTTGATGAAAGAAACCAATCCGTCCGGATGCCGCCAATGTGAAGTCAACAAGGCTTATTTGATTGAATTTGCTAAAGAGATTGTTGAGGAGATAGATTGCAGTCGGAAAGCTTAACAAGTTAGAAAAGCGAAGAAAAGATTGCAATAGAAAAGAGGAAAAATTTATGGTTAATGTTTGTAATTGATGCATCATGGATGTTGATAGCGACTATGGTTAAGTTAGTCTAATGAGTCTGTCATGTAATTGTTATGTCATTAGTGTTTTTCAGCAATGTAATGTTGAACTTGTAATGTGTTCATCAATGAACTTGTAATCTGTTCATCAATGATATAAGTTCTTTTCATTTCCAACTGTTTTGAGATTTGCCTGTCAAATTTTAATGTTTTTTATGAAGGTTGGAGCTCCAAATGATGTTGGAAAAAGGAGTGAAGTTTGAGATTGAAGCTTTATCTGCATGCACTTTCATTCTTGATAGAGTCTTATATACCATCTAAAATTCATGGTCAAGTTAACATCTAGAGTGTTCCAGAAATGGGCTTGCGCACAGGTTGCGTATATTTCATTATGTTCCATTTATTCTGCTTTTTGGAAGATCAATGCCCTTCTCTAATTCAATACAAATGTTTTATTGGATACCACATTTTCTTAAGCACCAAATGGCAAGAGTTTGCAAAATACTATTCTATAGAATATGGTTGCTACCTGTCTTTCAAATATGAAGCGGATTCAAAGTTTAGTGTTGTTATATTTGATGCAACTTCAGTTGAGATATGCTATCCACTCAAAAATCCATGTACTAATGAAGAACAGGTCATAAAGTGTCCTAGTGCTAGGAAAATGTCGAGGTTGAAACAAGTGAGAGTCATGGAAACATGTCAAAAGCATGTCTAAACATGCTTACGAAAGAGTTGAGGTTTCTTGATGAATTCAACTCGAAAACCCTTTTTCGTACAAAAATCCGTAAAGCGGATATCCGTAAGGACTTTACTTTTGTAGTTTGTGGTTTAAAGTAAATGTTTTGAGACATATTTATGGTTCCACCGAAATTGATCATCATCCAATCCATTGTGCGTATGCTCCTTCTCATTTTGCTAAAAAGTATTTGAAGCGGATGTTCCTATCAAACTCCAAAATGTGATGGTAAGCGATTGGGAAGTATGTTGTGCATTCAATATGCGAAATCATGGGCAATGCGAATAGTGAAGGGATATTTTGAATTTCATACGAGATAACAATCACGAGGAGATCATTGTGTGTTTGAGTGATCAAGCGGCCGGTTGTGTTAAAATCACAATGTTTCGGTTGACTTTGCCGATTAACAAATTTTGTATGCTCTCATGATGTTACATGCTGCATGTGGTTTTGGTAGGTTTACATGGATTGCGCAAACTTGTAATTGGCCCTTAATGCATTCTTCTGTGTTTGATTGCTTTAATGGTATTTTTGCTTTTGGATCATGAAGCGTGTAAAGATTAGAACCCCACAGACTTGATTGCATTGATGTATTTTGAGAAATTTCAATGGATTATGCGCTAGAGGTTAAACAAAATTATTTTTTGGGAACATGAATCAACAAATTTCTCAAAATACAAAAGTTAATATTACTATTACTAATTACTATACATATGAACCAAAAATACAATACAAGTTTACAGTAGTAGTCTTTCACTAGTTGAATTCTACATTGTCTCAATGGCAATAAAATCATGCTCCTTCTCTATTATATTTCATGATTATAAAGAATATAATAAAATACATCTCCCAATTGGGCCATATGAACTCTCTATTCTTCAATTTGGTAACGAATCATGTATTCTTGATCATTAAGCTACTGAACTTGAGCTATTTCCACTAAAATCTTGTGAAGAGATTGTGGCTTGGAGAAGAATGGACAATGATCACGCCTTTGATTTTGAAAACTCCTTCGTGGATTTTCCCCACAAGCTTCTCTTGGACATCGGTGAAAGAGCACGGTCATCCAATGTTTGAATGTAAAAGCGGAGGCGCAGGTATTTTTCAGGAGATAAACAGCTTCTCCATGATTGGACCAATAGGACTTTGTCTCATCGAAACCATGGCTAAAGCAACGTCTGTAACGACATCGCATACTTGTATAATTAGAATCCATAAAATGTGGTGGAAATGAATAGAAATAGTATCCATCGATTTATATTACATCCAAAGACATTGGAAGATTGTTAAAGAAGAAGTGATGAAACTAAGAAAAATGCAAACTAACATAAAACTAACAATGCAACAAGAATTTTCGTTTTCTCCGTCTTGATAAATATCAACCGATATTAGTTTTTACGCTATCACGGGAAGAAAGCATGTGGGATTTTGGCTCAACGCCAACAACACCGCTTCACAATTAGAAATCTTGTTGTGCATAACCGGTCTCAAGCATAACCACTCTAGAAAGAAAAAGTTAGAAATAGACTCAAGTCCTACATACCTTTCTTTGGGATTGATTAAAATACAAGCCTTTCATCCGCTCTTTCTCAAACATAAATCTGTTGAGGCTTTTCTTTACCATTACCATGGATCGAAACTTTGATTCTTGCATAAACTGCTCGGTGATCCTAGTGCAGATAGATGATTTGTTGTACTCAAAATATGTCACTTTAGAATATTGCCCACGAATTAAGAAACAACAATTAACTTTTTATGAGAAAGAGGAATCGTGACTAACTTGAAAATAGATCTCACGTATACACTTCAAACCCTTCTCACTCTCCCCATTTTGCACATACCCAATAACAAGTGCAGTCCAAGCAACAACATCCCTCACAGAAATTTCATCAAACATAGAATTCCAGAGTGCTGGAATAACTAACTAACATATGGGTAGCAGCTTGGATTAGCAAATGACCTGTTGCTATACCCACATGTCAAAGATTGTTGATTTCAAAATTTTACCCTACGACATTGATGAACTTCAAATTTTTACTAACCTCGGACTTTGGACACTTCACTGAGCTCGTCTTCACTGAGCTGGATCGCTTCTTCGTATTCGCTGAGGTTGTCTTCATCTTCGTCTTCACTGCGGTCGTCTTCTTCGTCTTCTTCGTCTTCGTCTTCTTCATCTTCGTCTTCTTCGTCTTCGTCTTCCCCTGGAAATTTCGTCTTCGTCTTCCCTGCTATGTTCAGAACCCTAATTTTCTAAGGGGTATTTGAAATTAAAAAGTGTAAAATGACACATAATCACTTTAACAAAATTAAAAATATGCCAGGTGTAGGACCTCTTATTAGATTCCATGCCACCTGGATATTAGGGGGTTCTATGAAGGAATCTTCATAACATAAGGGGGGGTTTACAAAAAATATTTTTACAGGGGGGTAATCTTAAACTCGCTAACATTACAGGGGGGAAAAGTGTATTTAACCCTAAAAAATTTAATGAAATTTGTTTTGTTTAAGTTAAAGAATCTTGGAGAAGAACATCAAGGAGAGGAGATACAAGAGAAAGAAGATTAAGTGAAGAAGATACAAGAGGTATTTAAGCAATTTTTTTATATTTTATATGTAAATTAGGGTGTATTATGTATTTTGTTATATTAGTATTTATTATGTATATGTAAATTAGGATTTGTATGTAATTTAATATGTATATTAAGAAAAATAAAAAAATTTAAAAAACAGAAATTAGAAAACATTTTTAAAAAATCAAAATTGTATTCTGTTTATTTTATTTGAAAAAAAAACGATTTTTTTTAAATATTAGTCTTAGATTAGTATTTAAAAACAATTTAAAATTAGAATTTTTTATATGTTTATACACACACACACACACACACACACACACACACACACACACACACACACACACACACACACACACACATATATATATATATATATATATATATATATATATATATATATATATATATATATATATATATATATATATATATATATAAACGAAATTTTTAATAAACAAAAAATTAGAAATCTTTTTTTATAGATGTATATATGTTAAAACAGAAATTTATATTTTATTTATTATAGTAGTATTAGTTTTTTATTTATATGTTAAAAAAACGTAAAATAAATTATATATTAAAATAAGAATTTATAAAAGACATAATTAAAAAATATATATTATATTATTGTTTTAATATTATTGTTATATATATAGTAAAAAAAAGTATATATATTATATTATTGTTATATAATAAAAAATTATGAAAGTTAAAATATTATATAAGCTAAATTACAGTTTTGGTCCCTCTGTTTTGGTGTTTTCACGATTTTAGTCCCCCTATTTTGTTTTTAAACACTTTTGGTCCCTTATCTCACTTTGGCTATACAAAAAACGCATATGTGTTACTATTGAAAATTGTTAACTTTCTTCAATAATGTATTGATGACCTCATTTGAATGTTCTGCCATTTGAAAAAGTGTTTAAAAAGTGATTCATATGCGTTTTTTTTGTAGCCAAAGTGGGGATGAGGGACCAAAAGTGTTTAAAAACAAAATAGGGGGACTAAAATCGTGAAAACACCAAAATAGTGGGACCAAAACTGTAATTTAGCCTATTATATATTAATGAAAAATATTTAGATGAATATAATAGTTATGTATAAAAAATATTAGTAATTATAAAAATAGAATCATAATCAAAATATTTTTAATTATGTGAAATAACATGCTGCTTACAATAGGTATCAAATGGTCCACAATACTCGCCATCATTATTAGAACGAACACATTTCAGCTTCTCGCTTGTCTGCCTCTCTACCAAATAATGAAATTCTTTGAACTTCTACAATACTCAGTCTTTTGACTTCAAGGAATAAACCCATAGTTTTTTAGAACAATCATCAATAAAGGTAAAAAATAAAGTGTACCACAAAAGGATTTTTCCTTTAATGGACTACAAACATCATAATATACAAATTGAAGCAACTTTGACTTCCTTGAGAGATGATGTCTCTTGAAAGATACTCTAGTCCATTTACCAGTCATTCAATGAGAGCACTTCTTCAAATATGCATTATTTAAACTAGGAAGAACATTTGTTTTAGTTAAAATATTCAACCCCTCTTCACTAATATGACTAAGCCTTCGGTGCCACAAAGATGCTTCAATGTTGTAACACGATGGAGAGCTGACTTGTTTGTTTTGCGTTTTATTGCAAATGTTGCGGTTAGCAAGAGTCGCCACCGACCTTTCATTTATCCAATAAAGGAAGGTGAAAAGAACAGGAAAGACCTTTGATAGATTTTGAGTACGGGAGGTAATTATTAAAAGGGAAGATATTAGCACCCTTTTCATCTGTAATTTTCTATGGGCTCTTAATTACTTTAGCTCACTTTTGAAAACTTGTTTTCTGTGTGTGTGTGTGTGTGTGTGTGATTTGAAAAGTATTTTGCTTTGACTTTGTAATGATTCTTGTATCAGTCCTCAAGAATGTATACGAAGTGTTTGAAAATATTTGTTTGAAAACGTAACTCTGTAATAATTCTCGTATGAATGTATACAAAGTGTTTGTTTGAAAGTGTTTGTGAAAAGAGTGTGGGGTGTGAAAAATATTTTAATTGATTGGCGCAAGTAATTTAGAGTCTTATTACCTACCCAGGAAGGTCGTTCTTGTTATTTTCCTTCTCTTTTAGGATAATATTATCCAAACCATTAGTTGGTAGGTAACTTTATCCGTTGGGTGTGAAGGGACAGGCGTAGGATCATCGTATGGTCATTGAAGGCAACATTGTAAGGATACCTTAACAATTTGAATGGGACGATCATCATTATTCGTAGGCAACAACCGAGGGACGAGATCATATATTCGTAGGCAACATCGAGGGTCATCGAGGGACTATGAACTTTGTGATAATTTTTGAATCGAGGGACTTTTGCTAATGGTACCCCTACGTGCAAGGGACATGACTATTAATCGTAAGGCAACAAGAGAGGATACCCTAGGGGTGCAAGTGTGAAAATGTGTTGATTTCAGATATTTAACTTGGGATTAGGGTTATCTATGTTGTTTTTAGTCTTGTCATACAAACCCTAGTTACTAGCAGTTAAATATATACAGAAAGTAGAGGTGCGGAAAGTAAAAGTGCGGAAAAGTAAAGTCATACGCTATTACATGGCTTTGGGGCAGTTACATAATAGGAGGTGCAGAAATTAAATGCGGAAAGTAAAGGTCCTAATTAACCATTACATACTGTGATCAGATACATAATAGTAAAAGAAACGCGCACGAGAAATTATACACCCAAGAAGCAGTTACAATAATATGCGCGAAAAAGAATTAGTCGGGAGAAGTTGGAAAAAGTCAGTGAAAATATGAGTTTGAGGTTAATTAAGTCCTAATTACTATGTGAAAATCGGATGATTCGGAAATCCTAATTCTAATTGTTTTCAATTAATAAAAGAATTTTAATTAAATTAATTAACCTAAATTAAACTAATTAAATTAATTGAATTAATTAAGAAAATAAGGAAAAAGTTAAGTGATAATTAACCCTAATTATGTAATTAGTGATTAATTAGTTAGTTAATTAAGTTAATTAAAGAAAATATGAAAATAATTAAAGAAAATAGAAAAGAAGAAGATTGGAAAAAGTGAGGAAAAAAAAGAGGTTGGGGGACGCTAGGGATCAAACTCGGTCCTCCAAGGTTACCAAATTCCACGCCTTTTCCATTTGAGCCATCTGATTTTGTTGTCATTGAATCAAGATCATTGGATTATATGCTAACCATGTGTTTCATTTTGAATTTCCAACACATGTGCGCGTGGGCCCCATATATTGTTACATTATCCAATCTGGATACGCATACACGCCATGCCTGCAGTCAACGTTTCTACGCCTGAGTCCTTCGTCGGAGCTAGGGCTCCAATCATCTTCTTCGATCGTCCATCACCCTAAAAACCTGCAAAATGCATCAATTAATGAAAAACAAATGCCCATACCGATTAATTTGGACCTCGTAAATTGAGATTCGAAACTTCTCAATTTCAAAACCCTAGCAATGGTGTTTTACGATATGGCCATCAAAAACTTGCTACGATGGATCTAACGTGCTCTAATGAACCTCATGAAACGATTAGCAATGTTAGTGTAAGTTAGAACACAATAGAGTGAAAAATATGAAAATCGAGGGAATGATGCAAACTGAGTTGATGAAGGGATCGTTTCAGACATGTTTGGTCATGGATTTTGATCCATACTTACTCTATGCTACCTTAGGAATATGATTTGATACTTGAAAGCTCTTGAGGAAGGCTGCAATTAGGGTTTCAACGGTGTAACTTTTCTTGAAAATTTTGAAACAAAAACCCTAGCTTTATGGCTGCTGAATCCGTCCTTCTGCAAGGTCTAAATGCATTGTATATTTATAGAGCAATGGAATTAGGTCAACAAAAGTGTAGAAATATCTTGCATTGATGTGGATATTTGAAAATTACCACAAAATATTTCTATTTTTTATCTTCAATCATGTCAATCTATTGTCAATCAAGTATATTTCGAAATTGCCAGCTTTCCATGAGTTGCTTGGACCACAAGAAGCTTAGATTTACAGAATTACAGCCTTGCACTTATTTTATTTAATTTCATATTTTATTTTAATTAAATTTGAATTAATCCAAAAATAAATAAAATAAATAAGGCCATGGCGTGTAAATGGGCTTTGAAAGCTCTTGGCAATGTTAGGAACAAGTTTGAACCAAAGAAATATAGGCCCGTTTGGAAAATTTCCAAGTTTGATCAATATTTCCTTCATGCATTTCTTCAAAATTTCCGATTTTTCCCAAGTCATAACTTGCTCAATTTTTATCATTTGGAAGTGTTCTTGGACTTTTTAAAAAGCTTAAGACATCCTTTAAATTCTCCTTTCGGTTTCATCTTCATTGAATCTTCCATGCTCATGTACACCGTTTTGGAAAAAGATGACTTTTTGTTGACTTTTAGAAGGACCTATAATATCTTGACTCATATATCTCAAATGATGCATTTTTAGGCAAAGCTTGTGAAAGACAAAGTTGTAGATAATTGAATTCCCTTCAAAATGAGATTTGGTGCAAAAAATTTTGATGAAGTATGTGAAAGTTATGCTTGGTCAAAGTTCTGTTGACTTTTCATCAATAAATCCTAATTTAGAAACTTTCGACTTTTGATCATTTTTTGAATTTTCTTGATGAATCATGATCAACCCTTGATCAAATGATGAATGTGACCTCAAAATCTTGATGTTGACCAAAAATGGTGAAGTTTGACTATATGTTGAGCAATACAATTAATTTTCAACCATCTGAGCAATTGATTGAGCAAACTTAAGCTACGAGGCTTGAAACGTGACATGGTGATACCTTGAAATATATGAGGAGTCATGATGCTCACTTGAGACAATAGAAATCATTTTTGACTTGAGAGATCCAAAACCCTAGTTATGGGTTGAATACTTAGAAGAGGGTTTGTCTGGTCAACCCTTGAGTAGTTCTTGAGTATGGAGATGTGTATTGACTTGAAAAATAGGAGGATAAATTTTGGGGTATAACACATGTCGATAGCATTCACACTGTCCATATCAACCAAAACTTGTGTCCAATACAATTTAGAAATCTTTTTCCCTATAGCCACAACCAAATTACCTTTGTTAAGTTTCCATTTTCGATAACCAAAGTGATTGTCATAACCACGGTCATCAAGCATATGCATAGAGATCAAATTAAAGTGTACATCTAGAGCATGTTTGACACCTCTAAACAATAATTGCATTCCCGTGTTGGTTTATAAACAAACATCACCAACACCAATTACCTTAGATACACCATCATTAGCCATCTTCAATACTCCAAAATCATCAGAAGTATAAGATGTGAATAAATCATTCCTTGGTGTATGTGATACGGTGAACTGACTTTGTAGGATTTTTGTATCCAAATGTGCGGTTAGCAAGAGTCGCCACCGACTTTTATTTTTATCCAATTAAGGGAAGGTAAAAGTAACAGAAAAAGACCTTCGTTAGATTCTTGAGTTCGGGAGAATGGTTATGAAAAGGGAAGGTATTAGCACCCCTTTCCATCCGCAGTTTATTCTACGGGCTCTTAGTTGCTCTTTAGATAACTTTTTAAAATTGCTTTCTGTGTGTTTGACAAAAATGTTTTGAAAAGGCATTTCGCTTTGACTTTGTGATGACTCATGTAGGAGTGTATACAAAGTGTTCGGAAATGTTTTTGTTTTGAAAAGAATTTGAACTTTGAAAAAGAGTGTGTGGTGTGAAAAGCATTTGATAGAGCAAGCAACTAAGAGACTTATTTACCCACTCAGAATTGGTCGTTTTGTTGTACTTTTACATTCCTTTAGAATAGCGCTAGCCGTACCATTAGTTAGTAGGTAGCTCCATTCGTTGGATGTAAGCGGGACATTCGAAGGGACATGGGACGGTCATCGAAGGCAACTTGTAGGAAGTATCCTAGCACATTCGAAGGGACTATCATCATTTTTCGTAGGCGACAATCGAGGGTCAAGATCATGTATTCGGAAGCGACATCGTGGGTCTTATGATCTTTGTATCGAAGGGACTATGATGATTTGTTTGGAAGGCAACGGTGCTAGAATACCTCTACGTTCGAGGGACATGACCATTTGAAATCGAAAGGCATCGAGAGAGAATTACCCTAAAGGGTGCGTGTGTGAAAGAAGTGTATCAAATTCAGAATATATTATCTTGAAGCTTAGTGTGAGCTATGTCCAATTATTATCTTGCCATACACGCCTAGTTACTAACAGTTTATAGGGTGCGGAAATTAAAATGCGGAATGTAAAGCGGGAATGTAAAGGTGCGGAAAGTAAAACCTACGCTATTACAAGGCTTTGGGGCAGATACATAATTTAAAATGCGGAAAATAAAACCCTAGATTAAACTATTACAACCCATGAGCAATTACATTATTGGAAAAATAGAATGATAAAATGATAAAGAGAAAATCGTCTGAATCGGATCAACCTGTACAAAAAGAAGAAATCGGAAAATGCAATATGAATCGAACAAGAGAAAAAATGTTAGAAAAATGCAAGTTTTAATATGAGAAAATTAATATATGCTGGAAATAAGATAAATATATTAAAATAATTTTTTGGGATTTTTTGGAAAAGATTTAATAATTAAAATGCAATTAAAAGTGAATTAAATGCAAAAATATAAATAAAATAAATATGCATGCAAAAATTATATTTTTAAATTTATTAAATTAAATAAACATTTTTATGAAAATAATGTAAAAAGAAAAATAATTTTTGATGATTTTTAAATGCATAAATAAAATATGGAAAAGAAATTAAAATGAATGGAAAATATTAAATAAAAGAAAATATGAAAATAGTGAAAAATATGCAAAGTTATGAAAAAGAAAAAACCAAGCTGGTCCTGATGGGGATCGAACCAAGGACCAGGAAGAGAATCTCTGCTTGCCAGCGCCTTTACCACTAGACCACAGTGCATTTGGTGTTGGAAAAGTGAAAATCAGAGGCTTTTGAATGATGACGCGTCAAGGGTATGTTTGAAAATCAAGTCAGCACGCGTGGACCCCAGTTGGACTGCATGGACGAATCAGATCGCTCGCCTTCGCCACGCATGCTTCGCCGGATTCAATATCGGTCAACGACGCCGGAGCCCTAGCTCCGGTCGTCTTCTCCGATTTGCCAAAATTCGAAACCTGCAAAAATACGTGAAATAAATGGACAAAAGGTACCCTACCCCCCTAAATCGACCCTTCTGAATCCAATGGTGAGGTTAGTTTCAATTGAAAATGCCTCTAGCTACCGGTTCGAAGCTTCACAGTTCGAAAACCCTAAACATGGCATCATGCGTTTTTGACGTTCCAGCTGGCTAACGATTGCCCAGATCATGCATAATGAACCTCATGAACACATTAAAGGCATTAGAATCAATTAACACAAGCAGGATAATCAAATGCAAAAATCAAGAAAAGTTGAATATGTATGTATGTATATGACACGATTTAGCTTGCTTTGACCATTGTTTTTGATGTATACTTACTCCTTCTTACCTTTAGAACACGTTTGAGTGCTTGAGAGAGGCTGGAAGAGGCTGGAAAATAAAACTCGAATTTTCAAGAATGTATGAAAATTTGGCAAAATAAGGGCTTATGCTTGGGCTAGGGTTTCGTCCCTTTGTTTGTTCACAATGCTGGCAATTTATAGAAGAGGTTTGGATGGCAAAAGAGTGAAAAAAAGATTGGATCATTGATGTGCAAATATTTTCTTTGAAAATCAAATCAAATCTTGAAAACAATATGATTTTCTCATCAATGCCATGGCTTGCACGAATTTGGTAAGTGTATTGGGCTTTCTTGGACATTAAGAAAGATATAAATCCAACTTACTTGAAAAAGAAACCTAATTTTCATATTTTACATAATTTATTTTTGAATTAAATGTTGTAAAATTCAAATATAAACCATGAAAATAGAAAATCACCAATGCCAAGCTTTTATGGGTCAAAAATAACATCATGAACAAGTTTGGATCAAAAGATTATAGGCCCATTTGGAAAATTTTGCATTTTGACCAAAATGTCCTTTTGTGCAATTGTCCAAAATTGCCCAACTTCTGAATGGTGTGTCTTGCTCAATTTTCCACATTTTTGAGTGTTCTTGGACTTTTTGGAAATCTCTAAGAGTCCTCTAAACAATGTCTTTGGTTTCATCTCAATTGGAGTTACCATGCTCAATATATCTTCAAATCAAAAAGTTGACTTTTTGTTGACTTTGAAAATGACCTGTAATGTTTTGAGCTATACCTCTCAAATGAAGCATTTTTTGGACATTCTTGTGAGACATGAAGTTGTAGAGAATTGAATTTCCTTCAAAATGAGCTTTGGTGGGAAAATTCATGAGAAATTATGAGAAAGTTATGATCAGTCAAAGTTCAGTTGACTTTTCATCTAGAAACCCTAATTTAGAAAGTTTGACTTTTGAGCAAATCTTGAGTTTTCTTGATGAATCATGATCAACCCTTGATCAAATGATGAATGTTACTTCAAAATGAGGATGTTGACCAAAAATCGAAGTTTTGATGTATGTTGACCACAGTTGACTTTTGTCCAATCAACCGATTTTCAACCATCCGAGCAATCACGAGGAAACTTGACTTGTGAGGCTTGAAACTTGACATGGAGAATCTTTGAAGCATATGAGGAGGCATGAAAACCATTGGAGATGTTGGAAATCCATCTTGGCTTGAGGGATACCAAACCCTAGTTTGGGTTGATTGTCTGAGAGAGTTTGTCGATCAACTCGAGGAATCCTTGAGTATGGATGTATGAAATCTCTTGAGTAGATGGAGGAAAATTTTGGGGTATGACAGCTGCCCTGTTCAATCTTCTTGTACTGGAAGGTTAGATTGACATGCTTGTCTTCGTGACCAAGGTAGAAGATGATTGAACACCGAGTACACCGAAAATTTGCACTTGGTGGATGATGCGGAATGGGCTTACGATGCCATTTGGAGAAGTTGGAGACTTACGGGGAACGAGTCGACGCTAGACTCGAGGTTGTTAATATGAGAGTGACGGAGATGGGCTTAAGATGCCACCGAAAGGTCGATGGGGAGTGAGTCGTTAGACTCAGATGTTCTTGGAAGGGAGGAGATGGGCTTAAGATGCCATCCGGGGAGTCGACGTTAGACTTCGTGTTCACTTTTGAATGAAGTTATTGGTTTGTATTGATTTTAACCATATATGCAGATTCGAAAGTGAAGAAATGTTGACAAGTAGTCGGAGATGGGCTTAAGATGCCATCCAAGGCAACCGAGTCGACGCTAGACTCTATAATTCTGTTGATAATAGGAAGGGTCGAATAAATCTTCGTGCCGATTACTCTGAGGGAGATAATAGTTGGCAAAAATGTGGATAGCTTCCCTGTTGTGCATCGGGTGTTGATCCATTGCCTGTTATCGGAGGATAACCGAGGTGGTCTTTCGGATAGTTTTCCCGGTTCGGGCTTAATCTCGACCGATCGTCGGAGGACAACCAAGGCGGTCTTCGAGATAGTTTTCCGTCGACTCTGGCTTAATCCTCGACCGATCGTCGGAGGACAACCAGGCGGTCTTTCGATAGTTTTCCGTCGATTCGGGCTTAATCTGGACTGTTTGCGCGAAATGACTTTCACCTGCTTTGGAGAAAACAAGAGAAACTTCGATAGAATATTCGTTAGTTTTATGCAGAGTATGATGCATGATAGTGTAAATGAAAGACATATGCATGAATTATGACTTCATGAGTAATGTATGAATGATAAATGTTGTGATATTTCAAAACATATCCATCTTGAAGAAGATGCGGATATTCTGTTTGAGGATTTCTGACTCCTGCTTGGGGAATTGTGTAGGTGAGAACCCCGCTTTTGAAGGAGAAGAAAGATATCCTGGATTCCTCCGATGCACTATCTGACCAAGTGTTGGGCCTAGATATTGTTGAGGAGGGTAGAGACTGAGAAGCTCGTTGTTGGAGATCTCATAGACCTCCGAGGAGAATCTGGGAGGCGATCTGGGGACCTTGTATGTAGATCCCGCCGAGGAAATTTAAGAGGCGCTATACTGGGATTCTCGAGTGTAGATCTCATTGGAGAGCATTTGATGGTTGAGACCGGCTAGAAGAGTGGAGTCCGTTGTAACCTCTGGGGGGAATAAAGGTGTATGTTTCTCCGATGCACTATCGACCAAGTCTTGTGTCCGGATACTGGGGAGAAGGGGAGGATTGAGACACGTCCACTGGGATGAATACCTTGATGGGATGAGGTGTTACGGGAGATGATGTAACATTGCTCGGTTGAGTGGAATCACCGTGGATTAACATATACTCCTGGGGGTTTGTGGTGAGTGACACCTTTGTGGGGATCATGCTCGTGGGGAATGCTTTGGTGACTTTCGTCGTCCCACCCGGAGCCCGTAGTAAGTACTTTTGTATGTTCACTTTTCGTATGTTTGTGATTAGATTCTTATTGTCGCGATAGTCACTCAAAGCAAACGTTGGACTTATTGCAAATAACAACAATAGAAATTGTAAAGAGAAAGAAACTTGCATTTATTTGAAAGGTGGCGATGGCCAAGTAGTTTGTACACAAGAAAGGTAAAAACTATGGAAACAATCTCATTAAGTTCCAACTATGCTAGTACTCATATATTTCGACTATCTCATCTCCTTCGTGAGAAAGTGAGAGATCTTTGCCATTTGAACCTTGGATGCGATAATAGTCGGAAGGTGATCCGAAGAGACATAGTCGACGCTTAAATCCCTAAATTTTGCCTAGACCGCCCTTCGGATACCTTTCTTGCCCAAGCCGCCTTTTCGTGTTTTCGACTTGTGTACATGTTTTGTATATATCCTTAGTTTTGCCCGAACCTTTTGGTTCGCCAGATGCCCTTATTTTTGCCTAGGTTCGCCGACCTAGCGGTCTCTATGCATAGTATTTTTGACTATGTCTGCTCACGGTGTGGGAAGTCCTCGCCATCCATGGTGCTAAGTATCATAGCTCCGCCAGAAAACACTGTCTTGACTACAAATGGTCCCTCATAGGTGGGAGTCCACTTGCCCGGATCACCTTGTGGAAGAATGATGCGCTGACTACTAGATCACCGACTTGGTAGACTCGGTGTTTAACCTTCTTGTTAAATGCTCGATCATTCGCTCGATAAATCATCCATGGCGGATGGACGCGAGTCGCTTCTCATCGATCAAGTTGATCTGGTCAAGCCGTTCGAACCCAATCGTCTTCACCTAACTCGCCTCCGGAGGACTCGTTGAGGGTATCCGAACTCGATGGGTAAGACGGCTTCCATACCGATACGAGAGAAGGGCCCTGTTGATGTTGTGGTGCGATAACCATGAAGAGCAAATGGTAACATCTCATGCCAATCTTTGTAAGTCACCGTCATCTTCAGATAATCTTCTTAATGTTCTTGTTGGCGGCTTCCATCGCGCCATTCATCTTAGGCCGATATGGAGAAGAATTATGATGCTTGATCTTGAATCTGCGTGCGAGTTCGGTGATCATCTTATTGTTGAGATTGGAACCGTTATCCGTGATAATCCTTTCGGGAGTGCCATACCGATGATAAGATTATGTTTGATGAATCGAGCCACAACATTCTTGGTAACGAACGAGGTCGCTTCTACCCACTTGGTAAAGTAATCAATTGCCACAAGGATGAAACGATGTCCATTGGAAGTTGTGGGCTTAATCTCTCCAATCATGTCAATGCCCCACATTGCGAAAGGCCAAGGAGAAGTTAAAACATTCAGAGGTACTGGAGGTACGTGCACTTTGTCTGCGTAAATCTGGCACTTGTGACAAGATCGAGCGTAACGGTGACAATCAGCTTCCATGGTGGACCAATAGTAACCCGTTCTCAAAATCTTCTTAGCCATGGTGTGTCCACTGGAGTGGGTACCAAATGCGCCTTCGTGTAACTCTTCCATGATACGCATTGCTGTTTTCTGGTCTACACAGCGGAGTAAGCACAAGTCGTGGTTGTGCTTGTATAAGATGTCGTTGCTGAGAAAGAACTTGGAAGCGAATCTTCTCATGAACTTCTTATCATTAACAGATGCCCCTGCAGGATATTCCTGAGTCTCAAGATACCTCTTTACGTCATAGTACCAAGGTTTCTCTTCTGCGTCAAGCTCACAACAATACGCTGGTTCGTCAAACTTCTCGATGATGATCTGGGGAGCCTCGTTGTCCCATCTGACCTTGAACATAGACGACATAGTAGCTAATGCGTCTGCCAACTGATTCTCTTCTCGTGGAATATGATTGAAAGTGATCTCTTCAAAGTAGGGGATCAAACTCAAAACATGCTCTCGATACGGAATGAGATTCGGATGCTTCGTATCCCACTCGCCTTAATCGTGATCACTAAAGTGAGTCTCCATATACTTGCAAGAACTTGATTCTTAAGTCAATAGCGACTTTAAGACCCATGATGCACGCCGTACTCGGCCATGTTGTTAGTGCAATGAAACATAATCTGGGTGAAAGGCGTATGTCCACTGTAGGGATGTAATGATGGCGCCAATGCCATTGCAAGTGCGTTTGAGGCTCCATCAAAGACCATGGTCCATCGGGATCCTTGTTCGTGTCCTTCGTCTGGCCTCGGCTCGCAATCAGTAACTAGTAAAACATCTTCATCTGAAACTCGAATCGCATAGATCGATAGTCATCTACGGCTTGATGAGCCAAATGATCGGCTACTACACTTCCTTTGATTGCTTTCTAAGAAGTGTACTAGATGTCATACTCGTTCAAGATCATCTGCCATCTTACTATTCTTCCGAAGAGAGCTGGTTTCTCAAAGATGTATTTTATCGGATCCATCTTGGAAATCAACAAGGTAGTGGAGTCAATATATACTGCCTTAGTCGTGACCAAGCCAAAGCGTTGCAAGTTTTCTCAAGTGCGAGTATCTTGTTTCATCGGTAAACTTTTGCTAAGGTAGTATATTGCATGCTCTTTTCGACTGGACTCGTCATGTTGCCCCAACACACACCCCATCGAGTTCTCTAATCGTCGGTACATGATAAGAGGTCTTCCTTCGGCAGGCGGCATCAGGATGGGAGGATTCTGTAGGTACTCCTTGATTTTGTCAAAAGCGATCTGGCAATCGTCGTTCCATTCTACTACTTGATCTTTCTTTAGTAACTCGAAGATTGGCTCACAAGTAGCAGTCAGGTGTGCAATGAATCTGGCAATGTAGTTCAATCGGCCCAAGAAACCTCTGACTTCTTTCTCGGTGCGGGGCGCTGGCATCTCTTGGATGGCTTTAACCTTGGCGGGGTCAACCTCAATACCTTTACCACTGACAACAAACCCTAGGAGTTTTCCGGATCTGACCCCAAAGGTGCACTTGTTAGGATTAAGCCTCAACCTGTACTTCTTCAACCTATCAAACAGTTTTTGTAGATGATCGAGATGTTCTTCTTCAGTCTGTGATCGAGTTATCATGTCGTCGACGTAGACCTCTATCTCGTGATGAATCATGTCATGAAACAATGTCACCATAGCACGCAGGTAAGTGGCGCCCGCGTTCTTCAGTCCGAACGGCATAACCTTGTAGCAGAAAGTGCCCCACTGTGTAACAAAAGTAGTCTTCTCCATGTCTTCGGGAGCCATTTTGATCTGATTGTAACCGGAGAAACCATCCTTGAAGGAGAAAACCTTATTTGAGCGGTGTTGTCTACCGAACATCAATATGAGGAAGTGGAAATCGCTTTCGGACTCGCTTTGTTCGGATCTCGTAATCCACACACATTCGTACTTTACCATCCTTCTTAGGTACGGGTACCACATTTGCAACCCATCGGGATAGGAAGTAACGGCTAGGAAACCAGTTGAACGCTTCATAACCGGCTTTGATTTTCTCTCGACATCTCGGGACGATGCGACAACCTTCCTTCACCGAGAAAACCTTCTTTTGTCGGCAATCGATGAACCACAATATCAATGTCTAAACCCGCATGTCTTCGTATGACCAAGCAAAACCTCAACATTGTCTCGTAGCATCCGAACCAACCTTTCTTTAACATTCTCAAGACCCGCTCCTATCTTGATCTCTTTCTTGTCTCCGTCGACCAAATTCACAACCTCAACTTGCTCTTCGTGTGGTTGTATAACTCGCTCTTCTTGTGTAGCCCGCAAGTTCTCCCGACACTTCACAATCTTCCTCACTTTCGTCTTGGCTTGGTAGATCGGATTATCAAAGTCATATTTAGCACTAGCATAGCTGTTATTAACGAGATTCGGAGTGATTCTGTAGTGTATCACGTGGGTGTGTGTAAGAACACATAGCTTTTTGAAAGGGTGATAAAGTAAAAGAAAGAAAACAAACAATTGAATGCAAAAGTCCAACGAATTTATTGAATGAAAATACGCAAACGACAGATAATAACCCTCGCAAACGAGCCATAATGCCCCGGGCAAGGCACTAGGCTTTCAAAGTTTATTGTTCAAAACATAAAGAAATACGAAAAGCAAAACAAAACAAGAGCAATTACTCCTGGCTAAAGGAGATTGGTATGACGTCTTCAGTCTTCCAATTGCTGAGCTCATTGTCTGGAGTTGGATAGATCCACTTGCTGATGTCGAAGTCATTGTCGTTGTCTTCTATAGCATGGATTCCACTTTGACTAATGCGGAAAGGAAGTTGGCCGGCACGTTCGCGGCGCATCATCTTCTCACCCTTGATGGTGAAGCCTAAACCGTCTTGTCAAATTTGAAAGGAAGATCGGGAGTGACCCCAAATAGTACTCTTTCCTTCTTCAACAGCAGCTTGAGCATCTTTCAGCGAGGCCATCCTAGGCGGAACTGGAGAGTCAACAGGCATGACTCTGGGTATTGTTTCAAAAGCTTGACAGGAGTCTCAAGAATTCGCTTCCATCTCAAGATAACGAACGATGCAGATGATGACCATATATTCTTCTTCACCATTAACAACCTTCCCTTTCACCGGTACTTTTCGATGCAAGGTAGAAGTAATTGCCCATGTATCCGCGTCCAAGTAGGCAAGAGTAGGTGGACGGATGTCCATGACAAAGAAAGTAGAGTCAAAAGTCGGGAACCGACTTTAACAGCAGAGTGAGCTCCAAGTCGCGCGCTTAGAACCATCAAAAGCCCTCACAATAATGTCACGGGTCTCGAACCAACCCTTCGACATCAAGCCGATCAAAAGCAATCTTGGTAGGATATTGAGCGAACCGGTGTCAACCAAAAATGAGATGTGGTAGTACCCTTGCATTCAAGAGATGTGCAAGGCTTTGTTATGTTTCTTTCCAGAGTCAAATCAAGATCGAGAAGCCTAGGCCGTTGTTGGCAGCCAGGCTAGCAATACAAATCTCGAATTGATCAGTGGTAGTGTCTTGCGACACATGAGCATTCTTCAGAAACTTCGCCAAGGCATTAGCATGAGCCTCGGAGCACAAGAGCAGAGCAAGCATGGAAATCTTGGACGGAGTCTGTCCTAACTGTTCCACAACATTGTAATCACTCTTCTTGATGATCTTCAGAATTTCCTCCATTTCTCGTTTGGAGGTGTCCTCAGTAACTTCCTTTGGTACTTCTGGTTGAGCAGGATGAGCCACTGATGCTTTCCCTCTAGCTGGGGATATTGGTGGAGTAGAAGGAATGCGAGCTGGAGTCGCAATGTCTTTTGGAGGAGAGATCTCTGGAGAGAATACCCTTCCGGTTCTGGTCACTTTACTGGATCCGGTGATGTTGTCGATGTCAGGAATAGAAACTTCAGTAAGATCTTCAATAGTCGAGGGTCCCGCTTGACGCCATGATAGTAAACGTCAGCTCCATAGTTCCAAGGGATAGCTTTGTCAGAGGAATATGGAACTGGTCTTGGAGAAGTGATGATGAGAGGTGCCACCCTAGGCACAGGATCAACAGAGGAAATCCTTATAGTGTTAACATCAGCATAGTCTTCGGGAAATCGTCACCCCATCCGTCGCCTTAACATCTTCAATAGGAATCTTGTAGCTATCGTGACGTGTACTTCACCATGTAATCATACTTTCCACTCGGCTGCCCAAGGTATCCCACACGATGGTACATTGTTCGCATTGTCGATCTTCAACTTAGACATTTCTTCACACGCTTTTGCAGGTGGTTTCGAAATAGTATCTCACGGTTATCCATCATGCATCGAACACGTCTTCTCAACCAAGCACAACCATCGTGCACGGACGAGCACCAACGACAATTCTCTGGGCATCCTAGATTGACATCGGCTTGCAATAAATTCTCCTTAATACCATCGAGGAATGGTCAAGTCATCTATATTGAAAACATAAGTATCGTCCAACAAAGATTGGAACTCTTGTCATGGTTAGGCATAGGCGCATTGATCACATTCGAGTCTCAACAGAGGATCAAACTCAATCGCTTAGCTTCAATCATATCTTGAATCTTGTTCTTTGAGCCCAACAATTGTCGTCGTGTCTCGGCATTGGAATGGTAAGCACACTTAGCATTCGGATTATACTTCGGAGATGAGGTATTGACATTCTGAGGAGGATCCCTCAAGGTTATCAGCTCGGCGTTCAACATGTGTTGCAAGGCTTGCGAAAAAGGCATGTTGATCTTCAGAACTGCCTTCGTTGCGCTCGTTACGCTGTCTCACCGAGGTTGTCCGATGTAGGATCGAGATCACAACCCCTACGATTGAGCGGTCGGACTTGGCTCGGCTTTTCTGACCATACACAGCATTAGCTTCTTTCTTAGCACCAAAAGATCTCTTCGCAGCATTTGAAGATGACTCTACATGGATCTTCCCACTCTTGATACCAGCTTCAATGCGCTCGCCTGTCAATATCAACTCGGTGAATCCGGATGAAGAATTTCCAATCAGATGATTGAAGAACGGGCCTGTCAGTGTTCCCATAAACATATCAACCAACTCCCTATTGGACAAGGGTGGTTGAACTCTGCCTGCTAAATCTCTCCACTTCTGAGCATACTCTTTGAACTTCTCGTCGCGACCCATAGACATGCTTTGTAGTTGCATGCGAGTGGGTGTCAATTCAGCATTGTACTCATATCGTCAGAAAGCATCACCAAGTCACCTGTGTTCGGATACGGTCATTCTCTAGCTGATAGTACCATTCCAACTGGGTTCCGGACAAACTCTCTTGAAAATAGTGCATCCACAACTTTCTGTCATCGGTGTGGGGATAGATCTTCTGGACATAGGACTTCAAATGCAACTTAGGGCAAGACATGCCATCATACTTAGCGAAAGTAGGGACTTTGAACTTGGGAGGAATCACAACACCAGGAACAAGACTCAGATCATCAAAGTTCAGCCCGGACATCTTCAGGTTTTCCACAGCATTCAGACGATCTTCAAGTTGTTTGTACTTGTCATCCTCATCAGAGTGTTGGCTATAATCAGAATGGTCCTCTCCTCCTTTCTTTGGTTCACGCTGCTCACCTTCATCACCCTTGGTACTCCCCTCGGTATGGACACTTCCTTCAGAGAGCTCAATACGGCTGACCACCTTAGGACCCCCTTTGAAACGTCTACCCATGTTGAGGAGACCAACAACCTTCTTCTTCTTGTTGATGAGCTTCTTCAGATCTTCTTGGCCTTGGACCAAGTTGGTGAACATCTGCTGAAACTGAGCATTCTGAGCCTGGAGATCTTTGACAGTTTGTTCAAGAGCCATTTCTGCTAAAATAAATAGCGAGCAAATGAGAAAACCAATCTCCAATGTACCTGTGATGCAATGTTATGCTATGATATGCAATGTTTATGCGAATGCAATGCAATGTTTTCAAGGACCTTAGAGATTTAAATTTGTTAAACAAGCAATGAACAAACATTTATTAGTACTTTTTCATTATTCTTTTTCTTTTTAAGTACAAGAGATAGTTCAAAACAATAAAAGAAAACAAATAAATCCTAAAGCTCTAAGTCTCCCATGGGCGTTGATGTTTCGCTCCTCGTGAAGTAGCTTGGTCAACTCTAGAACTTTCTTCTCGCTTGCATAGCATTGAGCTTCAAAGGTATCCCTTTCTTCTTTAAGTTGAATCCAGGATCTCTTCAAGTCTTCAAAATCGAGGCATGTCGGGATGGAGAACAAGATAGGTACGCCACCTATAGCAACAGGTTCCATAATTACTGGTAAAACAGGCGTGTATGGCATCATGAGGTTTTGAGCTCGAGCTCTCACACATTTGAGGTAAGGTTCCCAAGGAATGGAGTTCGGGTGCCCCAAAGTCTTGGTATCAGTCTTCTTTACCGTGCCCCAAGCATGTATAAACCTTCGTCGGTAATTCTGGAGATCGTGATTGTAATCGAACACAATGTCTTGGAGAAGCATATCATGTGGACCATCTCTTCGAGCAAAACCAAACTGACGTAGAGCTAAAGAAGGGTTGTAAGTGATACCTCCCCTTATACCAAGTAGCGGTACATTAGGGAACTCTCCACAACGCTCAATGAATGTGAAGTCCTTTTGAGAGAAAAGACTCCAACGGATATCTGAATGAGAGAGTGACATCAACCTTTGAGACCATCTCAACCTTTGTTCGTTCTTCAAGACTGATGGAGGAAGGTGCGAAATAAACCACCTTGAAAGTAACGGTATACAACACATGAGAGTTCCTTGTCTCTTAGTAGTACGAGTGTGGAGAGAATGTAGAGTATCTCCAAGTAAAGTAGGCACTAGATTACGGGTAAGAAACAACTTGATGGCATTGACATCTATGAATTGATCCGAGTTAGGGAATAGAACCAAACATAAATTAGCAAGGCCACAATGTTCTCAAATGCATGTAAACTCATAACTTTGAGGAATTCTCGGGCTTTCTTGATTAAGAACTTGGAAAGTAAACCCTTAACTCCACTTCTAGTTTCCCAATTGGCTTCAATATCCGCGCTTAAGGTGTAAGGTGATGCAATGTCTTGAACTTAGGAACCTTTTCCAAACCGTGAATGGCATTTGGTCAAGAATAGGTATCCCAAGTAGCTTAGAGAACTCTTCCAAGGTAGGAACCAACCGATAATCTAGAAATGTAAAGCAATGGTGTTTTGATCAAAGAACTGGAATAGGACATGCATCATATCTTCTTCAAACCGAGATAACCAAATCAAGTAGATAACCATGTCTTTTGATGAACTGAGCATGGTCGGGAATTTCTGAAACCAATTCTTTGAGTTGAGAAGGGATACCCATGAAGTTGATTCGGATGATCTTTCTAGAAGCCATAATCCCTACAAAACAGAGCAAAGATAAATCCCTAGGTCCTTGAAATAGTTAGAAATGATATGCAATGCGGATGATGTCATGATGTCATGTTTAGCGCACACAAGCAATTCACACAATGAGCCTAGGGTTAAGGCTTGCATGAGGTATAGGTGATTACCCTACCAAAAGTTTGAGTTGGTTCATCCTGTCCTATAATAGTAACCGGGTTCTAGGAATCTCATATCACAGATCTTTCTCGTAGGCGCTTATTTCAATACGACGGCCAAGTGGTCGATCGAAAATGTCCCAAAAGTCTAATCTCAATGAGCGTAGCATCGAGTATCAACCAACCTCGGCCTACACCAAAGCCGGCCATCTCACTACCTTCTAATGGCTAAGATGGGTCAATTAAGGTTCTAAAAGTTTAGTTAGCGCTTGATGACACCACGCAGCAGCCAAATACTATCTTCAACTTGGGAATGAAGAGTATCGGGACAACCAAAGTGTCACGCTAACGTAGCCATCATGTTGACCGCGTAGTTATACGTCTAGCGGTCGCGATGATCTAATGCTACTTACCTAAAAGGAAGCCCGAATCCGGGTGTAGGATCCCCCAACAATATAATACCCAAGCAACCCTTAAAGATAAAGCATACAAGTCAAACAAAAAGCAATAAAGGTTATCTAGAAATCCCTAAGGCAATTCTCTCTTTTAGGGTGTTTCCCAGAGTCGCCAGTGATACGGTGAACCGACTTTGTAGGATTTTGTATCCAAATGTGCGGATAGCAAGAGTCGCCACCGACTTTTATTTTTATCCAATTAAGGGAAGGTAAAAGTAATGAAAAAGACCTTCGTTAGATTCTCGAGTTCGGAGAATGGTTATGAAAAGGAAGGTATTAGCACCCTTTCCATCCGCAGCTTATTCTACTGCTCTTAGTTGCTCTTTAGATAACTTTTAAAATTGCTTTCGTGTGTTTGACAAAATGTTTTGAAAAGGCATTTCGCTTTGACTTTGTGATGACTCATGTAGGAGTGTATACAAAGTGTTCGGAAATGTTTTGTTTTGAAAAGAATTTGAACTTTGAAAAGAGTGTGTGGTGTGAAAAGCATTTGATAGAGCAAGCAACTAAGAGACTTATTTACCCACTCAGAATTGGTCGTTTTGTTGTACTTTTACATTCCTTTAGAATAGCGCTAGCCGTACCATTAGTTAGTAGGTAGCTCCATTCGTTGGATGTAAGCGGGACATTCGAAGGGACATCGGACGGTCATCGAAGGCAACTTGTAGGAAGTATCCTAGCACATTCGAAGGGACTATCATCATTTTTCGTAGGCGACAATCGAGGGTCAAGATCATGTATTCGGAAGCGACATCGTGGGTCTTATGATCTTTGTATCGAAGGGACTATGATGATTTGTTTGGAAGGCAACGGTGCTAGAATACCTCTACGTTCGAGGGACATGACCATTTGAAATCGAAAGGCATCGAGAGAGAATTACCCTAAAGGGTGCGTGTGTGAAAGAAGTGTATCAAATTCAGAATATATTATCTTGAAGCTTAGTGTGAGCTATGTCCAATTATTATCTTGCCATACACGCCTAGTTACTAACAGTTTATAGGGTGCGGAAATTAAAATGCGGAATGTAAAGCGGGAATGTAAAGGTGCGGAAAGTAAAACCTACGCTATTACAAGGCTTTGGGGCAGATACATAATTTAAAATGCGGAAAATAAAACCCTAGATTAAACTATTACAACCCATGAGCAATTACATTATTGGAAAAATAGAATGATAAAATGATAAAGAGAAAATCGTCTGAATCGGATCAACCTGTACAAAAAGAAGAAATCGGAAAATGCAATATGAATCGAACAAGAAAAAAAATGTTAGAAAAATGCAAGTTTTAATATGAGAAAATTAATATATGCTGGAAATAAGATAAATATATTAAAATAATTTTTTGGGATTTTTTGGAAAAGATTTAATAATTAAAATGCAATTAAAAGTGAATTAAATGCAAAAATATAAATAAAATAAATATGCATGCAAAAATTATATTTTTAAATTTATTAAATTAAATAAACATTTTTATGAAAATAATGTAAAAAGAAAATTAATTTTTGATGATTTTTAAATGCATAAATAAAATATGGAAAAGAAATTAAAATGAATGGAAAATATTAAATAAAAGAAAATATGAAAATAGTGAAAAATATGCAAAGTTATGAAAAAGAAAAAACCAAGCTGGTCCTGATGGGGATCGAACCAAGGACCAGGAAGAGAATCTCTGCTTGCCAGCGCCTTTACCACTAGACCACAGTGCATTTGGTGTTGGAAAAGTGAAAATCAGAGGCTTTTGAATGATGACGCGTCAAGGGTATGTTTGAAAATCAAGTCAGCACGCGTGGACCCCAGTTGGACTGCATGGACGAATCAGATCGCTCGCCTTCGCCACGCATGCTTCGCCGGATTCAATATCGGTCAACGACGCCGGAGCCCTAGCTCCGGTCGTCTTCTCCGATTTGCCAAAATTCGAAACCTGCAAAAATACGTGAAATAAATGGACAAAAGGTACCCTACCCCCCTAAATCGACCCTTCTGAATCCAATGGTGAGGTTAGTTTCAATTGAAAATGCCTCTAGCTACCGGTTCGAAGCTTCACAGTTCGAAAACCCTAAACATGGCATCATGCGTTTTTGACGTTCCAGCTGGCTAACGATTGCCCAGATCATGCATAATGAACCTCATGAACACATTAAAGGCATTAGAATCAATTAACACAAGCAGGATAATCAAATGCAAAAATCAAGAAAAGTTGAATATGTATGTATGTATATGACACGATTTAGCTTGCTTTGACCATTGTTTTTGATGTATACTTACTCCTTCTTACCTTTAGAACACGTTTGAGTGCTTGAGAGAGGCTGGAAGAGGCTGGAAAATAAAACTCGAATTTTCAAGAATGTATGAAAATTTGGCAAAATAAGGGCTTATGCTTGGGCTAGGGTTTCGTCCCTTTGTTTGTTCACAATGCTGGCAATTTATAGAAGAGGTTTGGATGGCAAAAGAGTGAAAAAAAGATTGGATCATTGATGTGCAAATATTTTCTTTGAAAATCAAATCAAATCTTGAAAACAATATGATTTTCTCATCAATGCCATGGCTTGCACGAATTTGGTAAGTGTATTGGGCTTTCTTGGACATTAAGAAAGATATAAATCCAACTTACTTGAAAAAGAAACCTAATTTTCATATTTTACATAATTTATTTTTGAATTAAATGTTGTAAAATTCAAATATAAACCATGAAAATAGAAAATCACCAATGCCAAGCTTTTATGGGTCAAAAATAACATCATGAACAAGTTTGGATCAAAAGATTATAGGCCCATTTGGAAAATTTTGCATTTTGACCAAAATGTCCTTTTGTGCAATTGTCCAAAATTGCCCAACTTCTGAATGGTGTATCTTGCTCAATTTTCCACATTTTTGAGTGTTCTTAGACTTTTTGGAAAGCTCTAAGAGTCCTCTAAACAATGTCTTTGGTTTCATCTCAATTGGAGTTACCATGCTCAATATATCTTCAAATCAAAAAGTTGACTTTTTGTTGACTTTGAAAATGACCTGTAATGTTTTGAGCTATACCTCTCAAATGAAGCATTTTTTGGACATTCTTGTGAGACATGAAGTTGTAGAGAATTGAATTTCCTTCAAAATGAGCTTTGGTGGGAAAATTTATGAGAAAGTATGAGAAAGTTATGATCAGTCAAAGTTCAGTTGACTTTTCATCTAGAAACCCTAATTTAGAAAGTTTGACTTTTGAGCAAATCTTGAGTTTTCTTGATGAATCATGATCAACCCTTGATCAAATGATGAATGTTACTTCAAAATGAGGATGTTGACCAAAAATCAGAAGTTTTGATCAGTATGTTGACCACAGTTGACTTTTTGTCCAAAACAACTGATTTTCAACCATCTGAGCAATTGCCTGAGGAAACTTGACTTGTGAGGCTTGAAACTTGACACGGAGAATCTTTGAAGCATATGAGGAGGCATGAAAACCATTGGAGATGTTGGAAATCCATCTTGGCTTGAGGGATACCAAACCCTAGTTTGGGTTGATTGTCTAGGAGAGAGTTTGTCTGATCAACTCTTGAGGAATCCTTGAGTATGGATGTATGAAATCTCTTGAGTAGATGGAGGGCAAATTTTGGGGTATGACAGTGTAACATGCAACATAACACCACTTTCAACTATCCACATGCTCTCGTCTTATACGAGATTAATAGATTCATGATCACGTAGAATAACAAGATCATTATTAGTAGCAGTAATAACACGATTATCATCATAATCTCTTTGTTTAGACTTACCTTTCTTTCCTTTGTTATCTCTTTTCCATTGATAACAATAATTATGTATGTGTCGTGTTTTGTAACAATAATGACACTCTAGATTCTTGTATCACAATTTGAACTTGCTTATGCTATTCTCTCTACCATCATTCGGTTATTTTTTATGAATTCTCCCTATATTTTTAGTGACAAGCACCTCAGATTAAGATGAAGAACTTTGTACCTTCCTTTTCGTCTCCTCATTATGAATACCACCCTTAGTCGTTTCCAAAGAAACAACACCTTTAGGAGCAAAGTGTAACACCCTAAATTTCCTGACGAATAATAATATAAAAATAAGAGTAATCCTTTTTTTCAACACATTTAGGATGCTACATCATCTCAATCAAACATCATTGCTCAAAACAATGGATACATAACACCTTTTCGGAATAAACATAATTTCATAGTCTCAATTAAATCAAATTCATTAAATCAGCAAAAATAGTTTAAGTTCAACAAATCAACTTCAAACCGAAAGTGAAATCATAAACAAATATTCCGGAGTTTAGAATACTCCGCCAAAAATCATCAAAACAAAGCAAAGTAAATTAAGTGTTTATCCCAACTCAGTGTTACGTATCAGAGCATAACGCCAACTATAAACAAGATTGAAGAGCAACCTCTTCGAACTCCATAACTCGAACTACTATTGATTATCTGTACGTTACCCACGTAAAGGTAACATTCAAACAGAAGAGGTGAGATATCACAATAATATAAAGAATAATATAATCATAAATATACATAAACTATCATGCATAATTATTTAGTTCAACTATCACATAATCACAACAAAATTAGTGGTAATAACCATAGTTAACCATGCATTGCAACGTTAAGTTCACACAAGATATGCAATAAGACACCACACCGACTCTATGCATACGGTACTGAGATCACTACTGAATCCATTCCATCTAGTATCAGAGTCATCATTTTCATGAACAAATCGGTTCACCTCGCCACTGATCCACCCCATCTAGGATCAAAGTCAACAACAAAGAGAATATGTTGTTTTCACCTTACTCTTATCCACTTTATATAAGATTAGAGCCAACAACAACAACTCAATATGAATGCATGAGACACAACCATGCAACACAACATCATATCGCATTAATGCCAACCATCATCAATACACTCACCTTTTTCTAGCCACCTGCTATAAATTAATTGTAACATCACATCGCATTACAAACACCAAATTTACACAATTATTTTACAACCCACAATCAAGAATTCACATAAACGAGTTAAATCCCATAAAACCATCAGCTACTATTTGGAAAGTATTTTTACATAATATACAATGTTCTCAGCTTTACAACGATACAAACAACGCGTCAAACGGACACCTAAGCACGAAGTTAAAGATTTTTAAAGTATAGAAAATATTTTTGACTCAGCACAGACAAGAAATCAGTTTCCTAGAAGTGGAAATTGGTTTCTGCATTTTTACAAAAACATCCAGACTAAAAACACGAAGAGGAAACCAGTTTCTCCAAAACTGGAAACCGGTTTCTACTTTGACAGAAACCTTTTATTTTTGAAAATATTGAGCAGAAACCGGTTTCTCCAAACCCAATAATTGGTTTCTGCTACTGAAAACATAATTTTCTACTATTTGACAGAATACGATTCCACTTTTTCCAACCCCAAAACCTCCCAATTCATACCCAAAACCTGTAAATTGGTTTCCACGAATTTGAACATTATACATACAGGAAACCCCAACAATTATAGCATCCAATTGATCAATAAAAATACAATTGCAACATAGTTTCATCATTGGATTCACATACACAAACAATTACAATTTATGAACAATCACACAACAATAACCATACAATCAAATCCTCGCATATCTACAATTACACTATCCCTTAGAAAGTTAGAACCCCGCCCTTAGCTTTGGATTGAAGGTCCCTCTAAGCTTCCTACAATGGCTCTTGCCCTAGTTCCTCTTGCTCTTCATCTCTTCTTCGCCTCTCTTCGTTTTTCACAATTGTTACTAATGACAACACTAAACCCCAATTTCACCTTAAGCCCCCTTTTCCCTTAGGATCTCTAATAATGTTATTCCCTTTCTAACCTCACTTATGTTACCTAACTTTACCATATTGCCCTTTTCATACTTCTACTAAATCATCATATTTTATTTAATTAAATAAAACTTAGATAAATTAGTTATTAATTTCTAATTTATTAATAATTCTAATAATTACTCCAATATTCACTAATTCGCTAATAATTTATTAAATCAAAAAACAACTCTCCACACGCCTTAAACCTGACACTACCTCACACACAACAATGTAAAAACATACAATTCATCAGATAAACTACAACTACAAAATTAAATAATTAAATAAATATTCGGGGCGTTACAACTCTTCCCCACTTAGAATATTTTCGTCCTCGAAAATTACCTAATGCAAACATCTTTGGATACGACTCTCACATCTTGCTCTCCAACTCCAATGTCGGATTCTCACAAGTAGCTCCTCCCTAAACCACTTTCACCAGCGTAATTTCTTTACCTCTCACTTCTTTATTTCATGACTTTCGATCCTAACCAGTGTAGTTTCAACAGTAAGATCATCTTGTACTTGTACATCGTCTATCAGAATTACATGCGATGGATCTGGATTATACTTTCGGAGTTGAGACATATGAAATAATCATGCAAAATAGACAGATTAGGTTGCAATGCCACTCTATACACATTAGTCCCCACTTTTCCTGAGATTTGATACAGACCAATAAATCGAAGAGTCAACTTCATAGACTTCAAAGCACGACCCACACCAGTTACCGGGGATACTCTCAAGAATACATGGTCTCCTTCCTGAAACTCAATATATTTCCTCCTATTGTCATGATAACTCTTTTGCCTACTCTATGAAGTCTTCATCTTTTCTCAAATCAATTTCACTTTATCTGTAGTTTCCCGCACCATTTTTTGTTCGAGCACTACACTCACCAGATTCATACCAACATAAAGGCTTCATGCACCTTCGACCATACAATGCCTCGAAGGGCACCATACCAATACTAGAATGAAAACTATTGTTATAAGTGAACTAAATTAATGAAAGATAATTATCCCATATACCTCCCTGATCAAGAACATAAGCCTCAACAAATCCTCCAACGACTGAATAGTTTTCTCTGTTTGACCATCTGTCTGTGGATGATATATTGAACTCGGTTTTAGCTTCAAATCCAATGCATCTTGCAAACTCTTCCAAAAAACTGAAGTAAACCTCAAATCTATGTCCGACACAACACTTGACGGAACACCATGTAGCTTTACAATTACTCGAAAGTAAACCTCCGCCAACTTCGACATAGGTAGCAAAGTTCAAAGTTGTTTAAGTTGTTTAAGAAAAATTTTTGGAGTAGTTTTTCAATGATTAAGGTCAATAGGCTACGAGAACGAGAGTTGCTAGTAATGATAATACTATCCATGTGAGCAATTCTTCCTTAGGCACAAGCATAAATGAAAATTGGTTGGACACATCCACACAAATTAAAAATAAATTAAAACCAATTTAGTTAAATTATTTTATATTATTTAATTTTTTTTTTCTTAAAATTTATGTATTTATGTGAATGTGTTTAAATGATACTTATTTGGAGTTGTACCCAAGTAAGTATTTCTGTATCCGCATAAACCAAGAAATAAGTATCGAAGCCTTGGAATTAAAAATAAAGAGTGGTGGATCACATTTGTTGGATTCAAAACCCTGAAAAATAAATATATTTTTGAACCTGAAAAACCACTTTTGGAGAGCTTGTTTTAAGCCATGCAAGATTTTATGGAACTTATTATACATTAGAATAACATTAATGAACACAAAGCCAACCTGTTATTTGATATAACTTATTCATTTGGAAAACCATTGAAAATGATATTATTGACATCTAAATGCTTGATTGGACATCCATAAGTGAAAGCATGAGAAATAAATAAGTTTTATAATGGCAAGTTTTATGACAAGAGAAAATGCTTCATAAGAAAGTTAATCTTATGAAGTTGGTGAATTTTTTGGAAACAAGTCTTGATTTGTATTCGTTCACACATTTATCGAGATTTTGGATGAAAGACCTATAATAAGATATGTATTTATTCCCGCATAAGGATTTATATGTTGGAAATCATCAGTTCAATTCATAGTAATTATGTTTACAACTGAGGCGGAATACATGGGAGTAGTTGAAACTGCCAAAAAAGCATTGTGGCTTATAAAGTTAGTGAAAGAGTTGAGTGTTGAGCAAGGTGGAGTTCAATTGTATTGTGATAGTCAGAGTGCTATCTATTTGACGAACAATCAAATGTATCATGCAAGGAGCAAACATATTGATGTGATGCTCCACAAGATTAGAGAGTTGTTGGCGTCCAGACAAATATTACTTTATAAGGTTCACACTTTAGAGAATGCAATTGATATATTGGCAATTTCATTCATCAATAACAAGTACAAACATTATTTGAAATTGTTATATGTTTCTCAGTGTTAAGCAGGAGGTGTATCTTCTTAGTTTCCAATATAAATTATTATGCAAGAAGTCTTCATAAATTTTTTGAGATTATTAAATACGGCTCAATTGTTGACATAATTAGAGTTATTAAAATAACTATAAGTTATTAAAAATATATTTTATATTATTGAGATAATTATAAATTGTTGGAATACTTATAAATTGTTGATTCATATATTGAAATAATTATGTTTATTGAAAGAAACTAGAGATTAAAGTTTTAGATAAACTAAAACTAAGCCAAATTGAGTGAACACAATTTTTATATGTTTAACCTTCCTATGATTTGTATTTGCGTTTATGTAGTAACAAAACCTAAACATCATCATTTAAATAAAAAAGAGAAATTAAAAAGCTAATTAGAAATGATGTGAAATTTGAAAAAGAGAACATACATTCTCCGCACCCCTATCTATGTACTTTCCTTTTCACCCTACTCTTACCTCTTTGTTCCTCTGTCTCCTACTCTGTTACTTCATTTTCTTCTTTCATCTCTTTTTACTATTTACACCTTACTTCCCTTTTCATCATCTCTCCATACCCTTTCATTTTCAACCCTTTACACTCTCTCTCTCATCCTTTTCTTTCTCCACCTTACACGCTCACATTCTTTCTCTCTTCTTTATAACATTTCTCTAACCACCTCAAACACACACACACACACCAAACTCAAACCTTCTCCCTCAATCATCTTCTACATTCTTTCACTTCAACAACACAAATGGATCAAGTGAGTATTTCATTCTTTATGTTACATATACTTATTTATCCTTAATTTCATGTTCTAATAATCATGTTTTTTGTTTGTTTGTGGGGGTGTAAATATAATAGGAATACCACTTTAAGAGGAACCATGTGCCAGCATTTGGAAGCTGGGATTGGAACGATAATCTTCCATTCACACAGTGCTTTGAATCCGCAAGACAAGGAGGTTTTCTACACTATACTTACAACTCTGAAACTGAAGATCAAGATCTCTATGTTGCTGGTGATTTGTATGATAACCATGTTGTTACTCCTGCTATGATTGTTGTTCCTCGTAGAAGGGTATGTCACCTATTCTCTCTTGTTCTTCTTCTTCTTTCTCTCTTTTGTTTTAGTTTTTTTTTTCTTATTATTTCCTCAGATTAGAAAAACTAGTAGAGTATATACAGAGAAAATTAGCACCTAAAATTTCAAAACGCATTAATTATATACATTAATCTTTATACACATTTTTATGTAATTAATCGATAGTATATATTTACATAAATAGTAGTAACTAATTTTTTAACTGCTAAAAAATATATATTTACTAAGTATAAGTTTATAAAATTATGAGTACTATACAATTTTTCAATAAATTTAGTAATTATTATAGGAGGAAGTTACATTTTAAGGAGTATTTATTTTATTTTTCACATTTTTTTAATTAAAAATTTAGGCAGTTAATAAACATATTTAAAAATAATGGATTATTTATTGCATTTTAACTAATTTTGAATTTTAAAATTAATTAAGAGTTTTTATTAAATAAATAGCACAAATGTATTTAATAATAATTTTAAAAAATACTTTTATGAAGAGATAACTTTTAAATGAATCTTCATACTGTATTTAGGAGAAGAAGTACTAGAAAGTTATGTTCATCATTGCATATTTTGCATCATAGTTAGTGATTATAGAATTTTTTTTAGATAGTGAGTGAGTGTGGGTGGAGATAAAGAGAGCAGCTTAGCTTTTTTAATGTAAAATCATTACAGTATAATAAATTTGTCTATGGTAGGTCACCTGACTTTATAATTGAGCCTCCTATTTAATTGACATTAATGGTTCACGCCTTAGCGTGACAAATTATTAAAGCAAGAGCTTTCTGACATAAACACCTTAATTTATGATGTTATCTTTAGTTGTTTAATAATGAATCTAACACTAGCCTTTATCACCTATAATCAAATTTGCCTTTATCACCTATAATCAAATTTTATTTTTAGGTTTATTGAATAATTAATCTATTTGCTTATAATACATAATTATAATATGTGATAGAGAGAATATGTTATTGGGTCACCAAAAATAAAGACAATAGCATCCATAGGTATCATAGCAATCAAAAATTAAATCAATAATGACACATAGCACACTATGTAGTGTACACATTAATTAGACTTATGTAACTTCAAATGTTACTTTTTATAAAGTACCAACAAAATTATTAATTTGATTTTAACATATTATAGGAAAAGCTACGTTCCCAAAATGAAAAAGATGCAAAAAAGCAAAATTGGCTGAACAATGTAATGAATGAGCCACCAATGTCAAGACCAACACCAAAACCAGTTGATGAAGATTTGTACAAAATTTCACCAGATCTTCTTTATGTCAAAACTACCAAGGTACTACTTTTTCTTTTTTCTCCACTAAAAATTAAATTTTCAATACCTTTATTACTTTGCTTTTATAAATGTCTTTTTATTAGTGTATATTCAATTATTCATACTTTTACTCTTTTCTTCTTTAGCAAAAGTTTTATTTTTTATAAACTTCCTTTTCTAATATGACTTTTATTTTTATTTCAGAAAAGAGGGTTGTGTTTCTTTCCAAGTTGCTTGTTTCCAACTTGCATTGCTTGAGACAAGAAAAAATTGGGAGATTAATGTATATAGAAGTGATTAAATGGAGACATTATTGATTAGTAGATAGATATTCTCTTGGATGATATTTATTTGAAAGTATAATATTTAAGAACCAAGAAGATTATCATATTATAGTGTTTTTCTTTTCCATCTAAAGGGTTTGTTTTTTATTTAATTTTGATATTTAGTATTTGATGTATTTTGGGTATCATTGCTTGGACTTTGAACTTTATTTGTAAAAGCTCTGTTACCATAAATTAAAGAGAAAAAAAAGGTCAAAACTAAATCTGTTATTATTTGTTAGATAAAAGTCTCTCTCTTATTATTATTATTATTTTATTTATAATTATTTTATGTGTTTTCATTCTTAAAATTTTCTTTATTAATTTTTTTAGTCGTGGACAATCACAAATTAACTCATAATAAAAACATAAGGATAATGAAAATACAAAAATTACAAATATGTTGAGAAAAACAGTTTAAAAACGTCAAAAGTACATTTTTGTAGATTTTGTTTTCATTACTAATAGTTATCATTTTTCATGCCTCTTTTAGAATAGGAAAAAGCTATGCCTCTTTTAAAATAGAAAAAAACTAACTTGTGCCCCAAGGCACGTAAATAAGTAATTTGTAAAAGAAATTATTTTTTTTGGACTACGTGTATTTAATATTTTGAAATTTTAAGTAGGATTAATAATTATTTTGTCTCTTTTTTGGACTTCGTGCATTTAATATTTTGAAATTTTAAATAGGGTTAATAATTATTTTGTCTACTGCTATATAGGGCGAATTTCAAAAACAACTATGTAAAAAAGATATTTTGAATATTAGGAAGGTACTAAGAATGGAATTTTTGGTTATGCAATTCAACATGATAAGCCTTGCACTTGGTTACTTCTTTGAAAAAACTTTGGTTGATTATGTGAAATAATGATATAGAAACTCTTGCTCTTGCATAGCTTTGATTGAGGACAACCAAAGATTCAAGTTGGAGAGAGTTTGACGAATGCTTAATTCATAGTAAAATATCACCTTAAAGCATGACATTTATCTTATTTAAATGACAAGGTTCTCACATAAAAACCTCAATTACTGAATAGATATGGTTTGTACATGTTTACTTTGGCTTTGAGTATCTTTTGTGCAGGTTTTGACCATTGAAGAAAAACCAGAAAATAGACATTTCACTAAGCGAACGTTGCAGCGAACAGTTCGCTTAGCGGACCTCCAGCGAAGTCAAAGAACAAAATTTAGAAGGAAGCCTGATTCGCTTAACGAGATATAATTCGCATAGCAAACCAAGTCAGAAAGAAAAACATCCAGTTTTGCTTACAACGAGCAACAATGCAGAAGAAATCGCTTAGCGAACTAAAGTCCGCTTAGCGAAACTGGGCGGTCATAAAAAGATATTTTGAAGACTACAAGCTGAAGAAAGCAACTTCGCTAAGCGAGCCATATTTCGCTTAGTGAACTTTGGTGGTAACAAGTTGACCACTAGATTTGAAAACTTAGCACAGAAGAAAGGACTTCGCTTAGCGAAGTATATTTCGCTCAACGAACTCAGGCGGTCAGAACTGCTATAAAAAGACCAGAACTCAGTTTAGTTAAAAATCCCATTTTTTATCACTTGTACTATCATAAAATATCATCTGTAATAGCATTAGAATAGAGATTGAGGATATTGTAAGGAGAAGAATGTGGATTCACTTTAAGAGTCAGGAAATCGTCATTGATGTCGTTTCAACTTAATTCTCCATTTGTGCTTCAAGCTACCATGAGTAGCTAAATCTCTCTCTTGTTGGGATTGTTCGTAGTTCACCAAATCAGTATGTATTTACTTTGATAATGACATTATATATAAATTATGTTTGAATCTTTATCGTTGTTATCTTTGCTTTACCATTTATTTAAAGGATTAAATCGATATTGACAAATACGGTTTTAATCTCGATCTAAGATAACAACTATTAAATTCTAGCTGCTAGACATAGAGTTAGGTTTAATATTCACATAGTATCGAATCTTAATGCTGTTGTATCGTTTAATAGGCTGATAAATCGTCGATTAAACCATAAGGTAAGAAATCACATCAAAGTTTAGACATAAGTTTTATTTGTGTGCGATACGTGATGATCTTGAAACATTCATAAGTTTTGCATATTGAATCGGTGAATGAAAACCAATTTCCAACAAGTCTATTTCTTTGAATTTATCTTTTGTTATTTACTTTCCGTAACTTCAAATCAAACAAACTTGAAACTTATGCTTAGAAATTTAGAAATCGTTTAACGATTTTGATATCGCTCAAATCCATGTGGATACGATAAAACAAATACTTCATTTGATAATGCACAACTATCAGTAACCAAGTCCAATTAAAAAAAAATATGTTTAAGTTGAATTATTAAGTATTTTGGAAAAGAATAAAGCTTAAGTGAGCAAATTCAAAATAACAAGAAAATAAAACGCTCAAATGAGCGAAGAAAAAATGACATGAAATGTAAATGCTAAAAGTAAAGTGCGTAAAATAAAGAGCATAAAAAATAATTGTGTAAAATAAAAAACGTAAAATAAAAAGCAATTAATAAATGTTAGCAAGATGACCATCTTGAAACTTGTCAAGTATATCATCGAATTGTTAGTAATTAGTCGTCAGCAAAGTGACCATCTTGAAACTTACGCATGAAGACTTGCCAGAAGCTTGATAGAATCAACGCGACCGCACGACAAGGTTCAATTGTTTTTTGTCAAGTATATCACCAGTTTTAGAATTATCACATCACTTGATCAAAGATGATTGAGAATTTCACATGGAAAAGGTTAGTGGAAACTTGCCAGAAGCTTGATTAGAAATTAACGCGACCACACGACAAGCGCCACAGGTGTTTAACCAAGATCAAAGCTCAAGTCATCTTTTGGAGCCTATGTTTGAACATTAAAGCTCATGCCACCAATTGATCCTTTCTCTGAATCGGGACAAAAAATAAAAATAAGATGAAGAAGAAGAAATAGGTTCCAAATTTATTTTGCATCAGATGAATTTATCCGGTCTAACTTCGTCAAAATCAATCAACTTTCTTGGTGGATTTAGTCAAGAGACCTATCAACACCAAAATTCTATTGATCTTGAGGAAATCCATGACTCTAAATAAGTTCAAAAAATCAGCAAAATAAAATGGAATTAAAATAATGAATAAAACATAATTGGAAATTAGGTTATTTAATTGGATTTTTTTGACGAAATACATAAATAGTATTTTTTTCATCAAAATAAAATTTCAAGAAAATTACCCAAAGTCAAATAGAGGTCAATAAGTGTTGACAAAATTTTTTCAGAATTTTTAAAAAGTCAGAAAATATTTTTAAACAATAAAATAAAAGGTGAAATAAACCAAAAATGATAATATCATAAATAAAAATAAAATGAGGTCACAAATATTTGTCAAATGACCACTGGATCCTTCCAGAATTTTTTCAGAATTTTAAAATATCAAAAAGTTTTTTTAAATAATTAAAATCATCAAATAAAAGAGAAAAATCATAAAAAATATCAAATCTGAAAATAAAATTATGAAAAAAATAAAATCATAAAGATAATATTTTAAAATATTTTTGTGAATTTTTTCATAATTTTTGAGTCAAAAATAAATTTTCTATGATTTTTTGAAGTTTAAAAACATTAAAAATATAAAATCAGAAAATAAAATAAAAAGGCTAAAAAATATGGACCATTGGATCACAGTCAAAACGCGTGAGTAATAATATCCAAAGGATCACATGCGCTGTACTTGATATGGACCTGCTTGGTTTTCACACCTGATCAAAAATTAAAATTAAATTTTAAAAATAAAACAAGGAATAATATCACGCGTTGGATCGAGTCTGATTCACAAAAGTAATCAGATCCAAGAGCTCGTATTACGCGTGCACGGTATGGCCAACACACCAGATTCAATTCAAAAAAATTACACGGTACACTCTCATTGGTTGAAGACGTCCATGTCATCGTCTTCAACCTCCAGCCTCTCCAAAATTGGAGTTCCACAAACTGTAAAATCAATTTCTTATACCGGTACCATTAGATTCGTTTATTCAAGACGATTCTAATGGTACCATCGCGGAAAATTTATTTCACTTGTGCCATGAACAATTTGGAAAAAACTTAAATAATAACGAGTACTTGTTTGATGAAATTCTCAGTCAATACTTAATTAAAACACAAATGGTGAAGATCACAAGGATCAGAGAGATGAGGAGAACAAAATAGTGCTTGATTTGAAACAATTTGATGGAGATTCCTACCTGAATGAAGTTCACTTTCAGAGGTCTGAAACTTGACTTGGCTAGCATGATTCAGGAAGTTTCAATGCACGATTCTTGTTCTGTTAACTTCAGTGAGGTTCAAGGAAGAAGAATGAGTAGTTAATTTTGAACTGGAAGTGGTTTAAACACGAATTTGAAGTTGCAGAAAATCTGGTTATGGAGGAAGTTTGGCAAAGGTTTTTTGGCGATCAAAGCTTGAGGAAATGAGTGAGGAATGATCCTCTATTTATAGGAGAGTGAGTGATGATGAAAATGAGAAGGAATTATGGTGAATTCGTGCAAAACGAGCTGGCTGACATGAAGCCTCCTTCAAACATGTATAACTCATTGCTCAGGGACATTTATGGCACAACCTTGGGCTCTTTGGAAAGCTGAGATTACAAGGTTTACAATGCACTTGGAAAGGTAGCATTTGACATCTTGAGCTAGAAGTTATGATCCTTTGAAATCACCAAAAACAAGATGACTTTTTCACACTTAGAAAAATTTCTCAGTTTGGCAAAAAATGACCTATAATGTTTCCAAACAAAACATGGTCTTCCATTCAAAATTTGCTCTTGCCATTCAAAGATGAAATAAAGTATATCTCTCAAACAACATTTTTAAAAAAGAACCAACCAAAAACTCCAAAAATTGAGAAAGTTATGGGCCTGTGAAGTTGAGGGAAATTTGTAAAATCACCTATAATCTTTTAACTTTTTCAAGCAACTTCCAAACACTTTCAATCTTAAAAACTTCTATGGAGATAAAGTTCATGTCTTCAAGATTGTTGTGAAAATAAGAATGACCTCAAGTTGATAAGTGATGATCAAGATATGATCTCTTGAAGTTAATTGACCAACAATTTAGAAATTCATCAAGGACTTATAATCTTTTGACTTCATAGGCAAATTTCTAAGCATTTTATCTTCTTACCAATTGAACTAAGTTGTACTAGACATCCTTAGATTCATTGTGGAAGAAGAATGTGCTCAAGGAGACAAGGGATGACCAAGTTATGATCCTTTGAAGTCATACAAGATAGATGAAGTATCAATCTAGAGAGTGGGCAATCATAGACCTCCAAAACAATCTTCTCACCAATTAAACTTCTTGGATCAGAGAATATTCATACTAGAAGTCCTTTTAAGAATCAAAATGGCTTTGAAATCATCCACAAACTTCATCCAAAACCCTAATTTCAAGATAGATGGCCATAGCATGGAGAATTCTTCAAATTTGTTGATCTCTTTCAAACATGAAGCATATACTCAAAGTGAGAGACCATGGCTGATGATAAGAGAAGTCTTAAATGGGAGACAATGATTTCAAAAATCTTTGAGAGTTGAGGAGAGAAGACATGGAAATAAACACATGAACCTATTGACTCCTTGAGTAAGAAACTTGTGCACCATTCACCTCTATCACAATATTTAGAAGATAAATGATATACACATCATGATTAGCCATGTATAAATTAGCACACACACATTCAAAGGTGCTTGGTGATCTCCTAAAGGTAAACCCAAAGACAAGAGAGAGAGAGATACCATTTGATCTTTGTGTAATGCAATAGTATGAAGTATGAATGAATCTTAGGGGCAAAACTTGGGGTACAACACTATTTTCTTCCTTGTTGACAACCCTATTCACTTTTGGTGAATAATTATTTGTAAGAAGCAGTCAACACACCATAAGTTAATTATTCAATATAGGAGTCTATAAGAAGTTCACCTTCATGTCTTGACAAAATCACTCCCCTTATTATACCAAGACGTAGAAATCCCTTTCCAATGGATCTTGAGATAAATAAGGCATTAAGCTATAAAAAAATTCTAGAGCCTTCACGCTTATTTTACTAAATACTTTGACAATGATTAGCCTTTACATCAATTCCAACTATTGCATGAGCATCATAGTTCTTGCAGATGTTAGTGTCGATGTTCTAGACATTTGGAATAAACATTTTGTCCACTCTTCTCACAACCTGGTGGAATTGCCTTCCAAGGAACACAATAGCAATAATAAATCCTTCATTAGAGACCATGACACACAAAAATGCTCTTGTTCGTCTTCAACGGATGTCACTACCATGTCAAGTCTCTTAGGATAGACTTGAGAAACTTCTTCTTGACCATCCTTTCTTCTGAACTATATTCTCTAAAAACACTTAAATGTGCCTTTATGAGTGGACTTGAGAATTTCCCAAGTATCTTTGGCCAAAATTCAAGTGATACAGATTCTGAACAAATGCTTATCAATTATTTTAGAATTACAAAGAGACAACTCATACTCTTCCCTTCTATCTCCAAAAAACCAAGATTCTCTATCATGACAATTATCTAAGATTTGTTGTTCGTTGAATTCCAGAATTCTATCATTTTAGCCTTCCAACAAAAAATAGTAATACCAGAAAAATACTCCCAAAGCTCACCCAATAAACAGACTAGGGGGTTTGCTCTGATGCCAATTGAAATTTTGACACTTGCAACACATGTTAATACTGATGACCCAACATCAGAACATAATATCAAGACACATGTTGTGATATTTGTTCCTGATACAGAATAATATCAAACTATAAAATAAATTGTAGAATAATAAATGGCACAACATATTGTTAACCCAGTTTGGTGCAATGTCACATGCTCTAGGGGCTACCAAGTCATGAAGGAAATTCACTATGATAGTAATAGTGTAAAGCCTAAACAATCATAATTTACAACTTCTCGCCTAATCACACTACCTCGTGCAACTTCTACACAAATAACCATCTAGATATGAGATCCCTCTCTCACTTTCAATCATTGCAATGATACATATAACCACAAACCTTGTGACTAGACTTAAAACCAGAAGATTACACTTCCAATAAACAATACTCAACTCCTTACTTAAAAGCTTATGAGTGAGAACAATACTTAGCATTGCTTAAAAGCGTCAACCAAGAATAATAACTTGACAAACAATCAAGTAATAATTTGTCTACCTCAATGTAACAAGAGATATGTGGGTGACTTACAAAAACACAAGAGACTCTCCAAATCTAAGACTTAAACTTCCCCTAATTTTACAATTGTGAAAAGTTCAAATTACATCAGGTCTAGGTATCTCTATAAATGCTCCTTAATAGTCCATGAGCTTCGAAAACTTCATCCAAATATTTCTTGAGCCACAAGCTGAGGGCTGCATCAATTATGTAGAAAAATCTTCTTAAATCTTGGAACAAAACATAAAGTTTCCTAAATTATTTCAACATCCATTTTTAGAAACTTATGTACAACTGGAGATTAGATCTCTTGTTCCATATTAAATCTTCTTGACCTTTAATGAGTTATATCCAAAAAAAAATCACAATATAAAATCAGTCAATATTTAAAACAACATGTATTGATGTTCTCGTTTAGTATGTCAGAATATCTAGTAGAACATCTATCTTCATTGCAACCTTCACACTCTGCTGTAGCAGTTAAATCAAGATGTTATGACATCTTGCTCAACATCTGTCATAAATCATATTTTAGCGAAATTGTTGACAATCCTAAAAACCATAGATCTAACAATCTAATAATAACAAGGTGTACAGAAAGTAGCCGTATTTTGAATGGTTAATTAATGATAACAAATAGATGCTTTGCTGGACTAATCAGACTAAATTTTTATAAAATAAGGGGATGATTTATCAATTTACGTTTAAATGCATATAAAAATTATGCGTATGTAAATACATTTTCGAATTCCAAAGAGACACATGATTTTTTAAGGATTTTAAGTGAAGAAAGTATTATTTAAAAATTGACCATTATAATTTGCAATCCGTTAAATATGCACGTTTGCAAGAATTTTTTTTAAGACTTTAAAGAGTGGTTCTAGAACATTCTCCTTAAAAAAAAAAACAAAACAAACACATTTGTAATATAAATAAATAAAGGGTTTAATATATTAGGGGTCCATATAAATATGAGGTATTACAATTTTAGTTTTTCTAAATTTTTTCTTTTAGAAAATGATCCTCCTAAAATTTTTAATTTTAATTTTTAGGTCTTGTTATTTTTTAAAATTATTTATTTATCTTTAAATTTTTAAATTTTTGAATAATTTTTTCGTATATGTTAAGAATATTATAAAATGTTTTTTTATCAATTTTTTTAAATTAGAAGAATTAAATATGAATTTTTTAAATTTCAAAAGATAATGATAAAAGTAATAAAAATTTCGACTTAAAAATCAAATTTTAAAATTTTTTTAAAGAATTTTTATAACATTCTAAACATGTGTGCAAAATAATTATTCAAAAATATACATTGATTTAACAACAGGGATTAAAACTACGTACATAATAATTTTGTAGTGACCAAAATATGTTAATTTTTTTATAACAATCAAAAATAAAATTTAATAATTTATAATTTATGACAATAAAAATATATTTAACCCATAAATAAATAAAAAATTAATATAATATATCTTATATTTAATTCTAAACTATGTCAATGATTTTGCAAAATACAATTAAAGATTAATTACTATGCACTATGAATGTATTCCAATTAAATTCATACAATTATTTCTCTTACATTGATGCAACTTTCATTCTTTTCATTAAAAATAAAATTTAAAAACTTTATAAAATTAAAAACTTATTTAACTGAATTAAAAATATAAAATATAAAGTTAACCGAAAAAAAGAAAGAAAGTCAAGAATGAAAAGATTCCAAAACTAAAGAAACCCTCGCACACAAAATTCAAAATATACACAAGAGAAGAAAGAATTAAGACTATCCAGTAACAACTTCATTCATAATAATGATATCACACACTCACTCACTCTCTATGCATTTCCCATAATCACTTATCACTTGATAACCGATTCTCAAAGATCCTCGTCACTCTTCCATCTTCCCACAATCGATTATTCTCAAAAGCGCTTTTTCTCCCGATCTGCGTTTGCTTTGCCTTTATTTCAACATGACTCAAACCGCCGCGGGCTTTGAAAATCTCATCGGCTATTACGAACCTCCAGTTCAAGTACGTTCTTATCTCTCTTTCTCTCGTTGAAGCATTTTCAGATCTGTTACTTTTTTTTCACTCTCTAAACTTTGGTGCAGTGTTCCGCATTTCCATTTTCTCTCAATTAATGTGATTGTTCTTCAGTAGTTTAATTGCTTTTGATGCTATTTATTCAATTCAATTTTGATCTAAGATTTTATAGCAGGTGTAAAACCTAATTTCAACTGCGAATGCATTCTATATGTGTATATATAAGCTTTTATTTAAGGAATATTGCTCGGAATTAAGTGTATGTTTGGTTCTGCGGGAAGGAGAATTGGTTTTGAGGGAATTGATTTTGTAGAAGTGATTCTAGTTAAAACTGAGTTGGACATAAAGTGATTTATGTTCGGATACATTTAGTGTAAAACTCACGTTTAAACTCAAAAGCTACAAATTGTAGTTTCAAGTTGCATCAATTTTGGAGGCAGAATCAATTCTACTTTAGTAGAGTGTAGAATCAAACACCTTACGATCATTCCCAGAATCAATTCTACACCTTTAGAATTCCAGAAAAATGTACTATTTGTTGTGTGACTTTAGAAGCCTATAAGATTAACCGTAAGATTTTTTTTTAAGGATAAGATAGTTATGATTGATTGGCATTGTAAAGAAAAGCTTTACAACAGTGGTGTCATAAAAGCTTGTAATTAAAATGATGCTGACTGAACTTTTGGCTGAGAAGGTATTTTATTTGTACAAATTAGGCAAAGTGAACTATGTGATTTTTATTGGTAAGAAATTAAGGTACTGACTATGCTTTGTTCATAAAACTGCATAGGGATTAGATTTTTCATAGTTATTTGATTTCACTTTGTAATGTATCCTCTATATGCTGCCACCTTTTTTTGGCTCGCTATTGTAATTGATGAGTGGTGTTGTATTGGATTTTAAGGATTGACTTTTGTGTATGTATGTATTCATGTGTACAATTATATGCATAGTCCAGTTTGTGTTAGGGTTTCAACAAGCTTTAAAGGTTTCAGCTAGAATCTTGTTCTTCTGAAATGTAGGAGCTTATTGTTATTGATGAAGTGCTCTCTGCTATGGTTGGGGTAGAAGGACGTTACATTTCAATCAAAACACTTCGAGGAAAGAAGGATGAAATTATTAATTTCCTGGTGGACCCATCTATGGATTTGGCACTGCAGGTGAGATTTGTATAATTTTTCACCGCTGTGCTTTGAGCCGTAGTCATAACATTAGAGCTGTTAAACCTCCACATTTTGCTTTGTGATGATTGTTATGATAGGAAGTTTAGATAGAAAACCAAGCTATATAGTTGCAATGGAAATGCTTTCTTTACAGTTTTTTGAGAAAAAAATTATAACGAGTTCAATATGTTCAGTATCATAACCTAATGCTAAATAGGTTCATTAAACCCATTTAGGATTTTCTTTCAATGTTTCTATATTCTTATTTCATTTTTATAAACTTTTGTAAAGGAATGTGAATCATCTAGCTTAGTATTCAAATAATGCAGCGCATTTTACTTAAAGTTTCTCTCTTCCTTTGGCAGAAATCCAAATTAAGGAAATTATTTTCTGCATTTGTGTTTTTTCGAGGTCTCGGCCAAGTAAGCTGACAGGGAATGTAAAGTGGCCTATGCTATAACTGTATAACTTTTGATAATGGACAATATAATGAAATGCAACATTGCAATAATCAAATATAACATTACAATGATAGAGTTGTGTCTGAGTCAGTTTTTGTTGTTGCAGGAGTTGGCAAAACGGATTTTCCCTCTCTGTAGGAGTTTTCTGTTGATCAACCAATTTGTAGAATCAAGGTCTCAGTTCCAGAATGGACTAGTTAATCATGCCTTTTCTGCTGCCCTCAGGGAATTCCTTCTCGTATGTTTTTCTGAACAGTGAGTCAGTTTAGATTTACATTTACATGAAGTGATTGTTTGCTTCTTAAAAGGATGTTTGTGTGTGTATCAAGTGCTAATGCTTAGTGCCTGTTACTTTCTGGTAGACTATTTTGTTTTTAAAAAGTATATATCAAGTGCTAATGCTTAGTGCCTGATGCTGGTTCGGTATACCTCAACTAGCACCTTCAGATTCTTTTCCTAACAAAGCTTACAGTTAGGGGTGGGGAGATAAAAACGTCAGTCCCTAAGGAGAAACTGTAATGTAGTGATCACATTTATTTATTTATTTATTTTGAGCACATTCTCTTCTAGGGAATGGCAATCAAGTTTAGTTAAAAATGTGCATTTAGTTTGTTTCTTTCCATTTTCTGAAATACAGCTAAGATTAAAAACCAGTAGATTTAGTTATCCTGTAATGTTATGTAGACCTGGCTCTTTAGGTTTAAGGTGTGTCTGACACACATATGACACATGTCTGACACTCAAATATAGTGTTAGGATATAATCTTTTTAGGCTTTGATATGTTGAGGACACTGCTCCGGCACCTAGTTGACACTTCCATTTGGTTGGAAATTAAAAGGGACATGGTTGGTACCAAAAACTTTTTTATTTTGAACATTATTGGGCCTTGCTGGAATTTCACGCAGGAGCCATGCAAATATCTGACTTGCCGATTACTTTATTGAGCAAAAACTAGTAGCATAGCATTAATTAGCAAAATGAATGTTCACCTCTGTTGCAGTTCATCATTTATGGTTTCTTTTGATTAAAATATGCAATTTGAATAAGAATGTACTTTTACCATTACGGCATGTCATTATGTTTACCAGGATTACCAGGCCTTGGTGGCACAACTTGAGCACCAATTCCGGCTTGGGAGACTTTCCCTTCAAGGATTGTGGTTCTACTGTCAGGTATGAATTTGTCTTGGATTAAACGTAAATCTGTAAACGTCCGTCTAACTATTGCTGATAATACCTTCAATGATGCGTATCAGCCCACATTGAAGTCAATGCAGGCATTGTCTACTGTCATACAAAAGGCTTCAGCCAATAATTTTTCTGGTTCTGCCGTTCTTAACTTACTACAGAGCCAGGTAATGAATCTCCCTTGTGATTGTCACCATTTTCTGAAGTCTGTACTTGTTTAAAAACTTCCGTTTAGTTTAGTTTCTCAAGCACTTAACTCTCTCCACTATGGATTCCGTTGTCTCTAGGCAAAGGCTATGGCTGGAGATAATGCAGTTAGGTTGTTGCTGGAGAAAATGACACAATGTGCAAGTAGAGCCTACATGAGCATACTAGAAAGGTTGCTATTTTCTGCTTTAATATGTATAAAGTCCATAGACATACACCAAATCAAATTGGTATTCAAATATACTGTTTGTTTTGGTTTTTACATGAATGTCACTAAATAATTATAAGCCCTGTCAAGTGTCACCCTTTTTTGGGGTTTAGAATCTCTATCCTAGTCCCTTTTTTTTCTTTCAAATATCTTATAATCTTTTGTTTGTATTATTAATCATAGAACTAACTTGATTTCTTTTGATATCCGATGCATAAAAAAATGTGAACAATGTGCTCGACGTTGTTTACCTACAAATAAATCTCTACTTAGTATTTTTTGCTATTACATTTATCAGTTATATTTGTTATTCTAGTTTAATAACCTTAAATATTATGGTGGTTTAGATTGCTGTGCACTCTTATTATTGAGTTATCTCTAATTAATGTTCCATTTTATTGTCCACCTGGGAATCAAACAATCCAAAAGATGGGTCTATGAAGGAGTAATAGATGATCCTTATGGTGAATTTTTCATTGCAGAAGACAAATCTCTTCAAAAGGTACATCATAAAATTTAATCACTTAATACTGCCCAAAGATGGTGAATTTTTCGTATGACTTCAGTTTCATATTCTCTATAGGAGAGTCTTACTAAAGATTATGATGCTAAGTACTGGCGACAGCGTTACAGCCTCAAAGATGGAATTCCTAGTTTCCTTGCAAGTACTGCAGGAACAATTTTGACCACAGGAAAATATCTAAATGTTCTGAGAGAATGTGGACACAATGTTCAGGTGTTGTTACTATTATACTTGTATGCAGAATAAAGTTATATATATGCTCCTTAGCCATTCAAGTTGGAGTGTTCTTGTGAAATACTTATTGTTCACTAAATGCAGTTACTTGTTACTTTAGGTCCCTCCGTCAGAAAATTCAAAACTAATGAGCTTTGGCTCAAATCATCATTATCTTGAATGTATTAAGGCTGCTTATAACTTCGCAAGTGGTGAACTCGTGAATCTCATTAAGGAAAAGGTGATTTTTAATACGATTAGGCTTTTAAATTCTCAGCTTACAGTTTAATGCTTCTGCAATAGTTGTTAATGTTAAAAACCCAAGTTCTGATGGTGAATTGTGTTTGTATGTTTAGTATGATCTAACAGGAAAATTGCGGTCAATAAAACACTACCTTCTTCTTGATCAGGTACTGTCATATTCGTCTTACACTGTTCAATTCGGAGACAATAACTTGCAACACTAGAAAAGCTAAAACACTACCTTACATTGTTTCCTGTTTGCAACGATTTGCCATGAAAATGGTATGAACAATCAGGAAACGTGAAAATAAGTTGGTATTTTTGCAATTATTGATGAATAAACAAATCAAATGCACTCCATCCTTAACTTAAGTATTCCTTCTCTTCTGCTTTCCTAGTAGCAACTTTAAAAATGTGACATGAGATCTTACTGTTTGTAGTCTGAAGGCATATGATGGTTTTGAATGAAACAATAATAAACACAGTCTCAAATGCCCATGGAATATCTGTATTACGTGATCACATTAAGGGAGGAGGACCCTGTAAGAGGATGTTGAGCTGGTTTGACATGCCTATCAAAGCGATTTTCTCCTTTCTCGTGGACACTAATACTCATTCATAAAGTACACTTCAGAAACACTCTTTGTTGACTGATATTTTTATATATATGTCCATGATTACACAGGGGGATTTCTTAGTGCATTTTATGGATATTGCTCGAGATGAGCTGGCCAAAAAACCTGATGAAGTATCAGTTGAGAAGCTGCAGGTATTGTTATGGGATATTATTAACTTTACTATACATCTGTTTCTTTTAGTAAATTTCATTCGCCACCTACATATTTTTATTTTGAAAGGGGGCTTGACTCTAACTTTCCTTTATCTTTTGTTTGTTTTGGCTGTCTTCCTGTATGTCGCAGTCTCTTCTAGACCTTGCTTTGCGTACAACAGCAGCTTCTGTCGATCCTTATCATGAAGGCTTAACCTGTATTGTGGCAAGTAACTAATATATCTTGTAAGAAATTTTGGAGCTGTAAAATTCAGTATTCTCACATGATGTAAACTTTATACTTTCAGGAAAGGTCATCTTTGCTTAAAAGGTTGGGCACATTTAATGTCACTGAAGCTAGCCAGAGAGATTCTAGTAATAATGATATTCTGGAGGAGCCTGTTAGCATCACCGGCCTTGAAACATTTTCACTAAGTTATAAGGTATTTTTTTCTCTACAAGTTTCTGAGAAAGTCTGCGTTTAGTCAGTTGCATCATATTGTTTTTTATGGTTCTCTTTTCAGGTGCAATGGCCACTGTCTATAGTTTTATCACGTAAAGCCCTTACAAATTACCAGTTAATTTTTCGATTTCTTTTCCACTGCAAGCATGTTGACCGTCAGCTATGTGGAGCATGGCAAACACATCAAGTATGACTATGATTGCCTTTTCTTCACTTTGTCTTTTGTGTTTAATTTGTCTTACCTTCATTTTTGGTCCCATATTGTAGGGAGTTCGTGCTCTCAATACACGTGGAACTGCTATCTCCAGATCTTCTCTTCTGTGCCGAAGTATGCTTAAATTTATCAATAGCCTTTTGCACTATCTTACATTTGAGGCAAGTTTTTCTTTTCTGGCTACACATACATTGTTTTTTTATTTCATCAAAACCAGATCAAAATAAGTTTTCAAATTTTATGACCAATTTGCATAGCAAAAGGATAATTGTAGTCAGGACTTTTCAAAGTGCATAGGATCGGATCTGGGTTTCTCGCTTTCTTTTTCATAAATTTGGTTCTTAACTGAGCAGTTATGCTAGTTCTCGGTTCTTTGACTCTGGTTTATATTTTAGGTTATCGAACCCAATTGGCACATGATGTATACTAGACTTCAGTCAGCAAATAGCATAGATGAGGTAAGTTATTTTTATCGTCATAGATTGCAAAACAGGTGATGTGTAAGTCATGTTACATACATGATACTGGAGTATTTTCTCTCCTTTATCAGGTGGGTGGGGGCTTGGATGTTTGAGAAAGTCTAACATTTTCTGACTGAAACAGGTTATTCAGCATCATGATTTTTTCCTCAATAAGTGTCTGAGAGAGTGTTTACTACTTTTACCTGAGTTGCTGAAGGTTAGTTTCTCTTTGTTATGTTTTTATAAAATATATATGGTTATGCTGTTGTGTATTGGACCTTTTTAATAGGAACATTAATGGTATTTGATAGATTTATTAACTAAAATTATTCTCTGCCTCACTTCTTTGTCAAACATCTTTTACTTGACATTTGCCGTCAGCTAATTGTCAAAGGTTTGACGCATCTCATGAATGATTTTTATTGAGTTCTTAATTGCAGAAGGTGGAGAGGCTTAAATCCATGTGCCTACAATATGCAGCCGCAACTCAGTGGCTTATTTCATCTTCCATTGTGTTACATAGCCCAGATGAATCTAAAGCTGATTCACTAGGAACTAAACAATCAAAATCAGGACAGACTCTGAAGTCAACCACCAGAAATGCAGCGGTCACTGATTCTATTCTGTAAGCCCAAAAACAAAACTATTTATAATTATATTAGTGTGTTGATACTGATGATTTCATGTAATGTGAGCATTCTGACCTAAATAAATAATTGCAGCAAATTTGAGAAGGATTTTGATACCGAGCTTCAGAGTCTTGGATCAATCTTGAGTAGTAGCTCCCAGGCAGAGCCATATTTGACCCATCTTGCGAAATGGATTCTTGGTGTCAAACTCGAACCTAAGGGTTTGTGATGGGGTTTTCAGGAGTGCGGGAATTTAGTAGTGGTGTTAAACTTGAGCAATTATTGTGCATAGGGTAATGTAATGTCCGGAGTGTGAGTATTTACATTCTTGTGTAGTTGTGGTTAGGTTTCTTTATAGCAATATTGATAATATTTTTTTCTTATTTGTTTTTCTAATATGTTCTTGCCAAATTTTGCCTTGGCAATTTGTGATTTGGTCTCCAAATGAAGCAACAATATTTCATTTGATACAGTCGTATATTGTGTTTGATAGTGATTCTACTGGACTCAAACTCACCTATTGCAAATACTGTACCCGTGGCTTCAATGGTAGTAGCATTCAAGAGTTAATTATTGGAGATTAGAATTTTAATTTTTTGACGGAAAAAGCTTTTCATTCAAAGCGAAGGAGAAACAGAGTTCTGGTACAAATCAACACAGGGAATTTCCCCATACCAAGTTCTAGATCCTACAACTTTCCCAACCCCAACCATATGGTGCTCCTCAGCCAAAGAGCACCTGCTCAAATACACAACAGCAGCAAACTTAAATTTAGATAACAGCTCACGACAGTCCTGGGTGATGTGATCAATATCAGCAATTGAACGAACATTGTTAATACAGTCCACTGCGTTTGTCGAGTCTGACTGAACGAGGATGCGTTTCATCTTCAAGTCTTTTGCAATCTAATGGCTAGCATTTCACCAGTACATGGATCACTACCGGCTCCACACAGCTTCTTCAACGCAGCTAACTCAATCTTTGTATCTTGATCTTTCACAACACACCCGTGCGTAATAAAGCCTTCACTGAACACTCCAGCGTCCACCTGCATAATATAAACACCCTTTGGGATAGGCTGAACACTCCAGCGTCCACCTGCATAATATAAACACCCTTTGGGATAGGCTCCAGCAGCGAGGACTTCCTTCGAGAATCCTTGTCCCCACCCTTGTGATTACTTTTATTAAACTCGAGAATACTTTGAAAGGCCATCTCCACCACCAAGTATGCGTGATAGACTCTTTTTGTAAAACTTATCATAATCTAAGAAGCATTGCTCTTTCCATCCTTATGTAATTATCCATACCATCATAAAAAGTTCAGAATATCGCTAACATCACACTTTTTTTGTAAAACTTAGTATAATCTAAGAAGCATTGCTCTTTCCAGTAACTATCCATACCATCATAAGAAGTTCAGAATATCGCTAACGTCCAGAGATACATCTTTAGACACACATTTTTTCACACACATCTCAGTATAATTGTTTTGAAACTCTTATTTTGTTTAAATTTGGCCTTGAATTGCACTATTTTCTCAACACACCCCCTTAATTCAAGTTTTTTAAGTCTTCCTTATTCATGTGCTTCTTCAACCTCTTGAATACTTCAATTTTTATTCTTTCGGTTAGCTTCACTTTTGCAATACCTCAACTTCAATTTTTCTTCACCCACAAGCTCTCTCAAGTAGTAAAATCTCATCTCTATATGTTTGCTTCTCTAATGTGAAATGAGATTCTTAGCAAGATTTTTAGCAGAAACACTGTCTATTCCCAAAGTCACAATTTCATACTCTTCGCTGCACAACTCCTTCATCGAATTCATCAATCATATAACTTGACACACACACATACACTATAGTGTACTCGACCTTAAAAGAAGAGAGCGCAACAACTGATTCCTTCTTAGAACACCAAGAGGTTGGTGTTTCTGCATACATAAAGACGTATCCAGCAGTGAATTTTCTATCATCTTTATCTCCACACATCTTTGAGTCAGTATAACCAAGCAATTTGCATTTCTACTTTTATTTGTTGTAGAATTCCACAACCAATTGAATCTTTGACATATCTTAGAATTCTCTTGACTGTTGCCAAGTGTGATGTCTTTGGCTTCCCCATAAATCAACTCAAAATGCCAACACTAAATGGCAAGTCCAGTCTCGTACTACACAAGTACCATAATGATCCAATCAACCTCACGTATCGCGCTGTATTAATATTGTGCTCGTCTTTATTCTTTGACATGTGAAGTCTCTACAGGGGGGTTGTAATTGCCATATTACAATGCTCCATTTATAACTTCTTCAATATCTCAAGAGTATACATCCTTAAAATCGACAATGTAACCTTTGTTCTTGCCCGTAATCAGTAAATCATCAACATATTGACGTAAGATGATCACTTATTTGCTTGCATCCTTCTTCACATACACACCATGTTTGGATACACATTTATCAAATACTCTCTCTTTTAGAAACCCATCAATTCTTTTGTTCCAAACCCTTACAACAAAATCAGGTGGTTGTGCCACATATACCTTATCTTCTAAAGGGCCAATCAAAATCACAAATTTGACATCCATTTGGTAGATTGATCAATTGTTGTTATTTGCGATAGCAACAACTAGGCTAATAGTTTCAATTCTAGCCACCGGTGAAAACACTTCTTCAAAGTCTTTGCCTTATCTCTCCAAAAATCTATTTGCAACTAATTGAGCCTTATGCTTGATTATTTCAACCTTGAGATTTCATTCACTTTGTACATCGATCTTACACTATTATTTCCATCCGGTAGATCAACTCATTCCCATGTCTCATTTTTTTCAATTGACTCTAGCTCCTCCTTCATAGAACATATCAACTTTGGATCACTCAAGTCCTCCTCCAGTTTCACGGGTTCAGATCCATCCATGAGCGCAAAATAAACCAGATCATCATTGTCGTTTACTTCATTATTTGGGAACAACTCCTAATATTGTAGTATTGCAAGCGTAACTCTTTGTCTCGTTGATATTATCACATTTTATTCAACTTGAACTTCATTGGTATGAGTTTATGCATTTTCAAATATTGAAGAAACACATAAATGGATCTTCTCCTACTTTTTGCATTCAACCATTTCTCACATTTATGATCTAATGGTCAAAATAATCATGAAAACCAAATAAATAAGTCAAGTTAGTTTTGAAGTCAGAGTAAAGGGTAAGTAATTGGCTAAAATGAATGGTACAAAGGCAGCATGAGGTTGATCATGATCCCAGAAACAATTCCATCACCATTTGAAATAAATTCTACATGTTGTCAGTCCTTCAATTAATTAAAAATCACGTCCCTACCAATTACGATTTTATCGTCGACCGCGTCATAGAGTTTGTAACCACCGGTAGAGTAATATCCATTAAGTATCATTTGCTCTCCCTTGTCACGTAGCTTCTTTTTAAGCCGATCTAGAACATGTCTATACACCACCGAACCAAATACCTTCAAGTGATTTAGACTTGACATGAATTCAAACTAAGACTCTTTGGGTGTAATATTTTTTTAGTTTCTTTGCGGGACACTTATCCCATACTCTTTCGTCAATTTCTTCCCTTTCAGCATGCTTCTCACCATGTTCATAATTGATCAATTCTTCCTCTCAACGGTTCCATTTGTTGAGGAGTATATGGTGGCCCTACCTCATGTATAATGACTTATTGATCACTAAATTTCCCAAAATTATTTGAGACATATTCACCTCAACCATATGTTTTTAGAGTTTTGAATTTGTGATCACTTTTTCTTTCCACCATGGATTTGAACTTCTTGAATACTTCTAGCACATCATCTTTTGTTTGAATCAAGTAAGTCCATAATTTTTTAAATTAAAATCATCAATGAAAGTGAAAAAATACCTATTTCATCCTATTGAGTCAACTTGCATCGGTCCATAAATGTCCAAATACACGACCTCAAGATGACATTTGGTTCTCAATCCTGCATCTTTGCCAAAGCTGCCTCAGTGTTGCTTGGCATGCACACATTCTTCACATACTTCGACTGACATATTCATCAATGACCTCCCCGTAGCCATGTTATTTTTTGCATAACATTAGGTTCTTGAAATTAAAATGCCCAAGACTATAGTGCCACATCAATTCTTCCCTACTAACAGTCGTTGCAAGACATCTATACTTAATTACTTTCACTTCAACTTTAAAAATTCTGTTTTGAGCCATAAGGGACTTTAGGACTAAACTCCCATTTGCATCCATAACTTTCAACACTTTCTTTTCCGTGTGAATTTTCTAATTCTTTCAGTCAATTGATCAATGCTTAAAAGATTATATTTGATTCTCGAAACATACAACACTTATTTAATCAAGGAATTCTCACCATTCTTCCTCTTGATTGATATGTCGCTAATACCCTCGGATGCAAGTTTGCTATCATACACGAATTTCACATTGCTCTTCAAAGCTTGATTGATTTTAACAAACCAATATCTCTTTCCCGTCATATTCATTGAACATACAAAGTCAAGGTACCACGTATCGTTGCATTCTGCATCTTCCTGCGTAGTCACCATCATGTTTTCAAGCGATTGTATCCGATTTTGGTTGCATTTTCCTGCACATGTTTTTGTTTCAATAGTCACCATTAGTAGTGTGCTCTCATCATCTTCTTGCCTTGTAAATTTTTTCTTCAACTTCTTGTGGATAATACTTGTTGGTATGACAATTGCCAGCAAAATTACCTAGCTTTTGACAATTATAACATGGAACATTGCTCTTGTCACTCTTTCATCTTTATCCTCTTTCTTAGATGTTGCCACCTATCTAATTACTTGATCCACTACCTTGGTTGTTGTTGCTTTCATCCTGTTACTTTCCTCTACCTTTACTCACGGTCCACTTTCCTTTCACTTTCTCATCCTTTCCAACGAAATGAGCTTGCAAAGTTATTCAACTGTAGCTTTGTCAACATTCCTCTCCTCTATTCCTTGCTCACGAGCCTCAAGAGAATTTCACAACTCTTTTTTTCTCATGGTTGAAATATCTTTGGAATCTTCAATGGAAACCACTACATTATTGAATCTTGACATCAACGATCTTAGGATTTTACCAATCACATACTACTCGGTGATTGTCTTTCCGCACGATTTTAGTTGATTCACCAATCTTGTGATTATTGTATTAAATTTACTAATGGTTTCCTTCTCCCACATTTTGATAAACTCTAGTTGCCTCTTGTGAGTTTGTAACCTCACCACCTTTTTCTTATCATCTCCTGCATAATTTTTCTCTAAGATTTCCCAAACTTCTTAGGAAGTCTAGTCACCAACCTACTCAAAATTATCAGCATCAACAAATGATGAATGAAATACTAAGCTTTGAAATCTTTTGTCTTCTCCTCCTTGTGTGTAGTTCTTCGTGCAATCATCACACCTTCAACAAGTGGATTAACACCGTTCTTGATCACTTCAATAACATCTTGATAACCAAACAAACCTTTATCTATTTGCACCACTTATCATAATTCTTCGCATAGAGAATTAAGAAATTTGTAGAGACACATTCATTAGAGATGAAAAACATTTACGCACACTAAGTGCTTGATCCAAAGAACCATACTCTTGATGTCAAATATTTTGTAAAACCCCCAATCACAAGAACAATGGTGAGTAATGTGGAGATGAAGAGAGTAAGAGAATCAGAGAGAACTAGGGTGAAAATATGAACTTTTATCATTAATGATCCTACATAGATATTTAAACCATCATATAAAACATTATAGTTAACCAACTAATAGGAAAAACTAACTTTCTAGACCGGTGTAATCAGTTATTCTAACTCTATGTCTTAAATAATACAAAAAATGGAAGGGATGTAATCGGTTATACGTTTGGTGTAACCGATTACGCTATATCTCTGTGGTAATTTAACACTCTTGAAAGAGGTGTTCCGATTTCACAAAAATGTGTCATACCTCGCTCACTCTCATTCCTAAAAGAAAAATATGGATGCCTATTTCTCTTAGTTCGAGTTTTAGATCTTTTAGTAATAACTTTTCTAAAAAAACCTATTTATGTTTCTTTTCGTAGTCATGGTTCTAAGTAAAAGTAGCGGACTATTATGAGCCTTATTGGTTCACCTTTAGAGTGTTCTATTTATATCGTGGCTTCTCTGATGTCTTATGCTTTGCACAAATAAGTACATTCGATACAAATTCTAGTCTATATCATAGAAAAAGTAAACCCAACCAGTTTTAAAAACAACTTGAGTTGCTGGAATTTGAAGTAAGTACTCGAATTGGTTGCTGTTTCAGTTATTCTCAGATTTATGATACTTGTGATATTGATATAAAGGATTTGTATATTTTTTTGAAAAATGATAAAATATCATATGCATTTAAATATAAATATACACTTCTCACTTTGTCTCCTCATGTTTCTCCGCAATGTCAAGGTTTTATTGCAACCTTTGATGCTCTCCTCTCAAAATTCTATCTCTATTTAAGAGGCATTAGAATATAATATGCATGCTAAAACGAAAACACTAGAGAAAAATGAAACTACACAAAATTGTTGAAAGGCAAAAAGTTAAGAAGTTAGCTTGATGCAAGTGGATATTTAAAGTAAAACAAGTCACATGACACTCTTGATCACTACAAGACTATACTAGTGGCAAGAAATATACTCAAACATATGACATTGATTTGAGGAGGCATTTGATTTATCAGCAAATATGAATATTGTTGGAATCTTATTATGTCACAGTTTTCTTGCTCCAATTGGGATTTACTTCACTTTGATATTCAAAATGCCTGATTGCATTGAAATTTAGAAGAGGAGGTGTGCATGTGGATTTCCCTAGAATATGGTCGCACATGGAACAAGGCCAACTGCGAAAGGCTTTACATGGACTAAAGCAGTCCACTCGGGCATCGTTTGAAAAATTCACAAAACAATGGTTTCTTTGGGCTATGAACAAAGCAGTTACACTTTGTTCTTCAAACATTTACAAGGAGGAAAATGAATTATATTTTTTGTTGATGATATTACTATTACATGATATGATTTGGTTGAGAGACAAATGCTCAATGGAAAAAACAGTAGAGTTTGAGATAAAGAACTTTGGCTAACTCAAATATTTCTTGAGAATTGAGTAGCATACTCAAAATAAGACATTTTTATCTATTAAAAAAATATGTACCTGATCTTTTGTAGAAAACAAATAAGGTTGGATGCAAACCTACAAGTGCACCAGAGTTTATGGAGGGAAAGTGGCAAATTGATGAGGTACAATATAACTTGACACATACTAGGTCAAGTTTGGCCTATGTGGTTAGTCTGATAAGTCAATTCATATATGATTTAAGGAAAATGCATTTGCAAGCTATGAATTAAGTTCTACAATATCTCAAATGCACTATGACGAGATAACATTCGTTTAAAAGAGGCGGAAGACTAACTATGAAGGCATACACTGATGATGATGTTGAGTGCACATGTTCAGCAAGTGATCGTAGATCTACTTTAGGTACTATATTTTCTTGTGTGGGAACCTTATTACTTGGAAGAGTAAGATGGAAAGTGTAGTGGCTCAAACAAGTACTGTAAGATTTAAAAATACCGTGTGAAAGTACTACGGAGTTGTTTTGTGATAACTCATTTAGAATAATTGTTTCGCAAATAATTCTATTCAACATGATACAACAAAACATATTGAGATTGACCGAAAATTCATTAAATAGAAGTTGGATAGTGAATTGAAAATTACAACCTACATTCCTTGTGGTTATCTGCTAACATGTGTTATACAAATAGTTAACCAACCAAAAAGACCGTCTTTAAGAGTGTGCAAGATGGCCTACAACACAAAGCTCATAATTTTTGTTGATTAAGTTATGGAAAAAGGGTTTGCATACACGATTATTTTACAGTTAAATAGAGTCTCTCAATAACATTCCATCACTCAATTGAAGGTAACTTCAACTTCTTACACAGAGCCTCTCAAAAGTTTGAGAGGGCTCTGCCAATTGAGCAATTCAACCAACTTATATCATAACTTAGTCATTGTATTGCAATTTCGACAATGGAATATAACATAACTTTTTTTACAATGAATATACCAGAAATAGTAAAGCAAAAGCATGAATTAAACAAGAATTTGTGACAGAACTGATTATTGTAATAGCTAACCCAAGGCACACCACATAACTCAAGTACCAAACTGAGGGAACAAACCAAAAAACAATATTTACACAGAACTTTCTTGAACAAAATTTTCTTTGAAACCAATAAATTACACATTGACCTTTTGATCAACAATAATGATGAGTTCAAATAAAGATCATATTTAGAAAAAAAAATGGGTCCCTTTCCTGCATATTTACACATTTCCATTTTCATCTACAGATGAATCAGAAGCAGAATCATCCAGTGTTGAGTTCGATGTAGTCTCCAATTGACTACCACTCTCACTATCTGAAATTCCAACTGTCCTTTCTTCATGAGGGTGTTTTAGGAACCAGTACATTATACTCGCTGTTAGCGTAAGAATCATCTTTTGATTCACCTGAAATTGTATAACAAGCATCGTCGAAAACCAAAAAAACATGAATGATTAGTGACTCTAAACAAACAGTAGAAACTTTTTACTATACATGTTTTTTAAAAACAATCCTTGTTGGAAACGGCGCAAGTTAATGAATACATGTTCTTCCAAATTACCTCAGTGATGTCTTCGGGAAGAAGGAATATAGAACAACCTAGCTTTCTTGCAATACTGATGATGTAGCTGGCATTCATCTTTTTCTCTTCTTCTGCATGGATCAAGAGATTTTTGTTTAAGAGAACAATACATTTTTGAAAAACATGCAATAATTGAATAGGTGCAAGCGAATTGCACCATGCAATGTTGAAATTATAGTAACAAGAAAACATACCAGTTACTCCTTTAGTTACTAGTCCCCAGTTTACAGCTCTTGGCTGCACTGAACAAAGAAGCTCAAGGAAAAATATTCCATCCGATAAACGTTTGTCCTGAAATTCGAAATCATAATAATTTATATACTTTTCGTGTAATACTTTAATCTTTGAACACAAAAAAATGAAAAATGTAAAATCCGATACTATTTCTATTCTTAAAAAGCTACTTTGAATGTATTGAAAGGATTTGCAATACCTTAAAACTGTTCATACTGCTTTGACTTCCTGTGCTGCTAACTTTGCTGTTAGCCCATTCCAAAATATCAGCATCGGTTATTTCCTTTCCGCGAGAGTGAGATCGCAAGTTCTTTAGAAGTTGTAGAATGTTGTAACGCATCAATTGCCACAGATAAGCTAAAGTTTGACATGTGCAACCAATGATTTAGTTGGATTAAGCTCAATAGATTAATTGATTAATTAGTACAAACGACACGTAACAAACGCAAATATCTACCTAGTATTAACTTTTTATTTCCCTGCACAATGTCATTTCCAGCAACATTTACCAATGAGAATTTAAGTTGTTTCCCTATTTTCACAACTTGGTTGCAATTCTCAACTTTCTTAAATGGCATCTTAATTGGAGGCTTGTTCGCAATCTTCCAATTCACAATCCCTGCCGACACCTTCTCGAGTGTCTCTAAGAGAATCCACCTATAATTTTGATGTACTGTCAGTGTAAAACTTTTTACAATGTCAACCAATTGCAAACCATCATTTGTATAAATTGAAGGATAGTATGTGCTAGGGAAATAGGAAATAAGTGAGTGACAGATATTCAACCCGTTTCTAAGATCCTCAAAGACATTGTTGATATATGTTGAATTTCCGAGACTATTAATCCAAAGGCGAAAAGCTCTCTCTTCTCTAGAGTCTTCGGTGTCATCAGGCAAGGCTTGAAGGAGTGAAATCTGTTTTGTCTGGTCTGTAAGTCCATTCCTACAAAAGAAAAATCGAGTTCTTTATAGCTAGCATGCATTTCTCACAAACCCAAAACGAAAAAAATTGATATATAATACTATAATATTTCTCAAGAGGGAGATCATTTTCACCTGTGCTGGAAAATATGTGCAACAAAGGCAAGATTAAGATTTGGGGAACCTTCCACGATGTCTTTCGCGGTGAGGTATCGTTTGCAGCCCATTTTATCAGAATGTTCGAGAACCAACTTTGCTCTTTCAAATGTATTTTTTACCGCCAATGTGGAGGGATTAGTGTATTCTGGTGCAAGAATATTTAGAAGGTGCGCATAAGCCTCAGCATCCTGTTAGTGTCAGAACCGTACAAAGTTCAATCAAAAACAATTTACAAGTAATGTATTGCAAAGCTTCTCTTATTGATTAATGCCTCGCAATTGGCGTTACTCGATCGACTCATAGAATCTCATGCATTTCCTATGATTTGAACTTGGGTTCTCCCGAACTATACAACACTTTCATCTCGTTAGTCATCAACAGAATTAGTTTACCTTGACGTCAGAGGAGAAGTTAGAAACAATCTTCTTGTACTCGGATTTCTTCAAATGGAAATTCATCCACCTTAACAAGATCTTTTCGGGTGGTAGATTCATCAACTCTTCCATATCCTGTTAAATCAAACTATATATGAAGGCGATACATACTAAAATTGAAAATAAGATAAGAGTAATGATAAAAAGTATTTACCTTACTATCATCAAGCAACTCAAGAAGCTGAGGAGTTTTCTTTAGATTGAGGTCTGCCAATAGTTGTATCTAAAATACAAAACTCAAGATTCATTTGTAGGATTTGACAAAGCTTTTGCAAATATAAACAAAGGATTATATCGATAAACTTCTGTTTAATCAATGACACTTTACCTTAATAATCTGTGATATCACTCCGAGTACTAGATGACGCTGAAACGGGAACAAAACAATCTAGTTACTAACGCGCTGAAATGAAAAACCGAAAAAGAAAAAAGAATCTAGTGTAGCATACCCTTCCTTCAATGAAGTCTTGTGTGCCAATGTTGACTACTGTACATCCAATGGCTTTAGCAGAATTGAGACAAAGTGTGTGATTTTCATTCCTTTCCCATGGATTGAGTAATCTTTTCGTATTGATGGCACGTTCGTCAATAGTCCCCGGAACTGCCACATTGATAAGCTTGCTACAACAACATGTAATAAGTCTTTTCAAATAAAATTTCCATGAGTTATAGAAATATTAAACTAGGTGAATGAAAATGTGTAGTACCAAAGAAGAACGCCGTCTTTTGCAACTTCGAAGAGCTCATTGGACGAAGGATCAATAGGAAGATATTTCTTGAGAAACTCATCTTGTGAAAGATAGTGATTTATATGTGTAACATAAGATGACTTCTCTGATTCACTTATTGTGTGAAGCAATGTAGTAGTAGCGGCTTTTAGGAATGCTGATGAATTCTTTGGGCTACTTCCTGTTCTAGAATTTGCGAATGTTTGTAGTTTCAAGTAAACCTGTTATCATCATAGCACTAGTGCATCAAAATTTGACATCTACGCAATGCTTTCACATTAAGTATACTAACTTCTAGTATTTTTTCTTATTATGAAATTTATTTGGATTGACGTATTTGAACTTATTTACTGGCATAAGCACTTGTGACTTAGACTGTTAAAGAGTGCTTATGAAAACGAATTCTAGTTTATATGAAAACATTCTGATCATGGTTTTAAATTGCAGTCCGAAACTGTAATATTGCGGATCCAATAGTCTCTGTAAACGCATCAGACAACAATTGCATTGTGATTTAAAATCACGCATCTCACCGTAATATGAACCGTATAAGATAATTTCTCCCACTTGTATTTTCCTCAAAACTCAATTTCAGAATCCAAAAACTCAATATAAAATGAAAAATCTTTAACATTAAGTAATTTTCAAATGTGTATTTCAAACACCGCCCAATAAAAGTTCACACTGCAACGGCCGCAATGCGTGTTGCAGCAATGGCAATGACTGCAATCGCAACACCTACAACCGCATCCGTGGCCACATTTTAAAACGATAATTCTGATTTTATTTGATCATTTGTTATCGAAATAACTAATCCGTAAACACTAATAAGATTAGTGTTTATGCTATAAACACTTAACTAAGCTTATTTCCATAAGCTTTTTGGGATATGCTATAAACACTAAGATTATTTCCATAAGTTTTTCAGGATAGCTTATGAAAGCAAAAAAGATCCACCACACACAAAAAGATGATAATTGAAGAGATGAAAACAAATCCAGATGAAAAAACTCACCTTGAGAAACAATTCAAAATCAACCTCTTCATCACTGTTCTCATACAAATCCTTAACATAAGAACCTCTTTCTTCCTCACTCAGATTTTCTCCCACAACTTTCAATCTTGACATCTTAGAAGCTAAATCTGCTATCACAAGCTTCCCACTTTCCCTCCTCATACTCATAAACTACAACAACAAACCAACAATCAAATCATCATAAACAATAATCATCATGGCCCAGATTCCCAATTTGAATAACAACATAAAAAATCCAATCTTTTCATATAAATCATAAAAGAAGCAATGAAAACAAAGATGAAGACTTACATGGGTTTTTAAGCTTCTAAGTTCAACTTGTGTGAACTGATTCTGAAGAGATGGATCTGAAACAAGAATTCCCCAATGACCAGACATGTTTTTTATGTTTATGTTTATGTTTCAAAATGTAGAATGAGAAAGAAGAAGAAGAAGAAAAAGATTGTTTATGTAACTAATTTAATGCATCTAAGAGTTTCTCTTTTGAAAAAGCTATAGAAGTGTGGTGGGAAGTGAAGGAGAGAGAGATGGAAAAACATTATGGGACAGTTCAGAGCTGTCAGAGTTCAAAGTTTGTTGAATGAGAGTGAGAGAAATTCAAATTATTATTACTATTATTATAATATCCTACTAGTTTGAAGTTCCTAAGATTAGTAGTACTAGTAACATTTCACATGGGACCTACTTTTATAGTACGTTAGAGAAATTTTTGAAATTTTTAACTTTCAAGTTTATTATGCATCATGCATGATTTTGATCTTGACAATGTTGTCATCATCTTTGGTGGGTTAAAGAGTTATATAAGTGAAGTTACCAAACCTTGGAAGTATTGTTTTTTCTTTTAATGATATTTAATTTACTTAAAAGATTTGGTTGATGGGTCTTTGGTGAATTTTTGTTACAAATATTTTTTGGAAAACAATCTTTTTATTAATTGGGCTTATCAACAGCTATTTGGGCTTGGATGAATTTTGGTAGAAAATTTCTTAATACATCCTACTTAATGGAAAAAGCACCTTATGAAAATTTCAAAGGAGGATACATTCTCTATCTAGTTTAGGAGGAGTTTTATCACTTTAAATATATTCATATTAATTCTCTACCCACCTGTCCTAAGAGATGCGTTGTCATCATTAAAAAGGAGGAGAATGTGGAACCTTATTTTGTAGGTAATAGATCTTTAACCAAGATAACCAACTTTTGATGATGACAACTATAAGGACAACTAATGATAAGTCAAACACAATACTTAAACGATTAAAGATGCAAACCCAAGTGTTATGGTTTGATGAACTTGACTATCAGAAGAAGACAAACAACATGAAAATAATCTAAAGCCTCAAGTGATCTCAAACAGTGCCAACACAAAAAATAGTATTTGACAAAGGGCTTGCATAAGAGGAGTCAATCTCCAGATTTAGTAAGTGAGAGGACTTATGTAAACAACATGGCTTTCCCGTAAAAGTATAAGGCTATAAGCACACACACAATGTAAAACCTTTTTCAAATGCTTTACCAAAAGAAAACACTTTGAACATATGGAAGTCTAAGATAAATAAAGAGCATTCAAAATAGCCATGGGCAAAATTTTGATTTTTCCTATCGATTAGATCAAACAGTTAATGAATTAGAAATGCACAAATTTGAGGCCCAAGTTAGTTCGAACACACCTTGATTATATGCAACGACTATGTATGTCTGTGTGTGTGTGTGTATATCTTAAACTTCCATTTTGACAATTTATAATGATTGCTTTTAAACATCTAATCGATTAACATTTATCTCCAATCGATTAGATAACGACAAAATGCATTGATTGCAAATTATGTATTGGCAAACCTCAATCCTATAAATAAAGACTTCTTTTCTCATTTCAAACCATCCAGAATCGTGTTTTGACACTTTCATCTCTCACTCACTCTCTCTTTCTCTTTAAGTTTTATTTAACTTTCTCTCACTATATGTTATAACCAAATGTTTTTTGTGAAAAAGTTCCTTTGTGAGTAAGGATACTTTTTTAACTTTGGAAAAGAGTAGAATTGTAAAATTCACCAAGAGATCCTTTTGTATACACCTTGGTTGAATATTGTCCAATTAGGAGTTATTTGCTGTTCGAAGCTAAATCCGATAAAAACTTAGGTTTGAGGATTGTGTGATAAGTCCTAGGTTTTGGTTGAAGATTAGCCATTGTTAAAATCTTCATTGGTTCTTGGTTAGCCTGGTCAAAACCACATTAGTTTGAAGATTGAGCTGGTATTAAAATCTTCATAGGTTAGAGATCAAGTTGGTCAAAATATCGTTGGTTATATGGTTTGTCTTGGTAAAACCAAAGGTATTGAGCACATATATTTGGGAACTTGAAGACTAACCGCTCCAAGGTCCTTGTTCGTGGAAAGTGAAGGAAATTTCCATGTTCATGTACACTTCTTTGCAAAAAGATGACTTTTTGTTGACTTTTAGAAGAATCTATAATGTCTTGATCCATAACTCTCAAATGAAGCATTTTTGGCCAAAGCTTGTGAGACATGAATTTGTAGAGAATAAAATTCCCTTCAAAATTAGCTTTAGTGGAAAAATTTCTGATAAAATATGTGGAAGTTATGTCTGGTCAAAATTCTGTTGACTTTTTTGTCCAAAAACCCTAATTTAGAAACTTTGACTTTTGATCAAATCTTGACTTTTCTAGATGAATCATGATCAACCCTTTATCAAATGATGAATATGACTTCAAAATATTGATGTTGACAAAAAATGATAAAGTTTGACTGTATGTTGACTACAATTGACTTTTTGTCCAATACAATTGATTTTCAACCATCTGAGCAATTGACTAAGCAAACTTGAGCTGTAAGGCTTGGAACTTGACATGGTGATCCCTTGAGACATATGAGGAGGTATGATGACCGTAACACCCGGAAAATCATTTAATTATTTAAATGAATTATTAAGGAATTATTAGTTGGAATTTAGTTGAAGAAGAAATTAAGTGAATAATCGGTTTAGTCAGAGAATTATTATTATGAGTAGGAATTAATTAATTAAAGTATTTAGTGAGTTTTATTATAATGTGAGAAATAAAATAGGAAGTATTAATTAATTGACCAAATAGAATATATAATAGAATAAATGATAGAATAATATTTGAATTATTAAAGGAGTAGAATAATTAATTAATTATTAATAGAGTATGATATTAAGGAGTATATTAAGGAGTATTTAAAGGAAGGAAATAATAGGAATAGGGTTTGTACGTGAGAAAAGAAACCAAATTGAAGGAAGAGGAGGCACAAAGGCTAGGAGAGAATACCGGAAGTGCACAATCGGAACCGGAAAGTAGAAATTCGATCGGAGTTATAACCACCGTCAAATCTAAGGTAAGGGGTGGGGTTCTAACTTTCTAAACGGGATTATGATAAATCGTATGTGGGATGAAATTGTATGGAATTATCTCGGTTTAATTGTGTTGTTAAAACGATAAACTATATGCTAGTGTGAGAAGAATTTCTATTAAATTAGTATTAGATTGTTTAACTATTGGGACTGAAAATCGAGCGGTACCTATTGTGTGCAGAAGTTTCCATCATTAGTTCATCATTAGTTTCCTTAGTTGTTTTCTTAAATTATAATATATAGTAACATTATATGGATTTCATCATACAAGTATTATTTAGCCACTATAGATTAGATTATGTAAAAAAAATTACAAGGATAAACTTAAGTGGCTAGGACGAAACTGTTACGGAAAATTCTCTTGTTTACCATGATGCAAATAAACATAGTTAATTAATATACTAAAATATATGTTAGGAAGATAAAGTGTGTATGTGGTCTACTTGCCTACCACAATATTCATTCATTGAGATATACAAAAATTAAGAGTGCCGAGCGGTACACTTTATGTGCCGAAGGGCACACCCTCAATGCCCTGCATTATTTAATTGTTTTGCTTGATTAGTTTCACGTTACCTTATATTTCGTCATATTTTGTTTGTAATTTATATTAACATATTAAGTAATTATAGACTGTCGGGTAATGTATTACAGTGATAAATTAATTAGACTAAATAAATCACAGAGTAGATATAATTGGTGGCATGGAAAAATAGTATTATAGAAGGTAATGGTAATATAGCAGTAAGAATAATAATAGTGCTAGTCGAGAAGAAATTGTGACGACAATGTAAATTTAGTTACAAGAAAATAATTATATCAGTAGTGTAACTGGACGGAACACTGTAATAAATGATAATAATAAAAATAGTGCTTAAAAGCAGTATCTCATTAACCGAATTAGGCGGTATAATTAGTTGTCCGTAATTAATTGAAAATTGCCGGGACGGGTCGTATATTTTAGTAGGTGATTACAATTATTTTATTTTGATGAATTGTGTTAAATGCACCGTGTTGTTGAATTGTTTGTGATTTATTGGCGAAGAATATGTTGTTGTATATAGTTGTTGAATTATGTGAAGTTGCGGTGTTTCAGTGACGATAATTACCTCTGATTATTGGTAATAATAGTGAGATAGGCGTATGCCTTGTGAAGTGAAATTATGTTGATATTTGCATGTTGTAGCATCGCATTTCATTTTGCATTTGTGAAGGCCTGGATTGGCGGATTTGTGAAGAAGGCTTATGCTTTGTGCCTCTGATAACTGGCAATTTAGTGAAGGGAGTTTACTCCACCGGTACCACATGCATGTGCATTGTTGAGTCTCATTGGAAGTCATGTCGTTGTTAATTTGCAATGTAATTACTTATTGTTGCTAACGAATGACGTGTGTTGTGTTGTTGTTGATTGGGAATTTAATTGTGACGTGTTATTTGTGGTGTGGTAATTATATATGATTTAATTCTAATATATTATTTATCATACACCTGTTTATATTGGTAGATATCTCACCCTTTCTTTTGTTGGCCGTTACCTTTATATTGGTAACGTGCAGGTAACGAGGAGTAAAGCATTTAGTAACTTATGGTGTCGTCGCTCTGATACGTAGCACTCGGGGAATAAACATATTTGATTTTAGATTACTTTGCAATTGTTGCATGTTAATACTTGAGAATTGTTCCTTGAATTAAGTTGTTATGAAAGATGCTATATTCCGTTTGGAGTTTGGAAATATTATAAATCCGCTGCGTAGTTTTGAATAAAATATGAAGTAATTTTGAAGACTAATTAATTGTTATAATTTCTTTGGATTAAAATGTGCTATGTATCCATTATGACGTGCTTTTATGATGACGGTTTTGAATGAAGAATGTGATGCCTCATTTGTTGTAATTTTCTACACTCTGATTTAAATAATAAAGGTTGGGTAGAATTGGGGTGTTACATTAGTGGTATCAGTCTGGTTGGTCTGTTCGGCCAGTGTTGTCTAACGTTGTTTATTTCCTATGTACGCGACAAGTGTGTGGAACACTGTCGGTACTTGTTTGCTTTCTAGTTGGTTGTTTGCAGGAATTGGTTAAAGCTAAGTGGGGAAGAAGTTGTGCTTCTCGGACATGTTTTGGTTGTAAGTCGTTGGTGCGATGTACTGCCTATAGCGACAGTGCAAGAGTTGTTGGAGTCGTTAGAAATGCAAGAGTGTAACTGTAAGACGTCGGAGTTAGTATTTTTGGAAGGCTTTGGAAGTTGTTGAAGTATGGTACTTTTTGGGTAAGTACAAGTTTTTAAAGGAACATTGTGGTAGTCGGTAACGATAGTTTATACTCCATTATGATTGTCAGACATCTATTGACAAATTAAGGACTTGATCACCCTTAATCCATTGTTGATAGTAGATGAGATCGTATTGGTTGATGTAGACTTGACTTGCTATCTTAATAGTGCACTAAGTAATGGGTGTTATGTCGTGAAGGTAGTTGCTTTTGAGATGATGAGAATTAAGAGAGTTGTTGGTGTTTTGTGGATGAATGACCTCGGAGTATGAGAATAAGGATTTTGTATAAGTATTTCAGTGTTGAAGATGTTGCTAGGATAGTGACGCAATGTTATATAAGTCGAGTATGAGCAAGTGAAGGTTGTTGCTATGTTATAAGACGTTGTTCCAAGATGTTGTCAAAATGGTTGGCGAGTTAGTAAGGATTATGTTGCAAGAACATTGGAAGATTGAGATATAAGTTTTGAACTTAAGCCATGGATGGGTTGTTGTTGAATCGAAGGATTGGATGCGAGTGTGAGGTTAAGGTGGTTGTGTCAGATGGATTTTCGAGGACGAAAATATCCTAAGTGGGGGAGAGTTGTAACACCCGGAAAATCATTTAATTATTTAAATGAATTATTAAGGAATTATTAGTTGGAATTTAGTTGAAGAAGAAATTAAGTGAATAATCGGTTTAGTCGGAGAATTATTATTATGAGTAGGAATTAATTAATTAAAGTATTTAGTGAGTTTTATTATAATGTGAGAAATAAAATAGGAAGTATTAATTAATTGACCAAATAGAATATATAATAGAATACATGATAGAATAATATTTGAATTATTAAAGGAGTAGAATAATTAATTAATTATTAATAGAGTATGATATTAAGGAGTATATTAAGGAGTATTTAAAGGAAGGAAATAATAGGAATAGGGTTTGTACGTGAGAAAAGAAACCAAATTGAAGGAAGAGGAGGCACAAAGGCTAGGAGAGAATACCGGAAGTGCACAATCGGAACCGGAAAGTAGAAATTCGATCGGAGTTATAACCACCGTCAAATCTAAGGTAAGGGGTGGGGTTCTAACTTTCTAAACGGGATTATGATAAATCGTATGTGGGATGAAATTGTATGGAATTATCTCGGTTTAATTGTGTTGTTAAAATGATAAACTATATGCTAGTGTGAGAAGAATTTCTATTAAATTAGTATTAGATTGTTTAACTATTGGGACTGAAAATCGAGCGGTACCTATTGTGTGCAGAAGTTTCCATCATTAGTTTCCTTAGTTGTTTTTGAAATTTCTGGCAGCAGATACTTGATGTCACAAAGAATGTTATGACACAGTATCTGACACTATGTTTACAATTCACACAGTAAATACAGAAAGCAGTAAATAACACAATAAGTTGTTTACCCAGTTCGGTTCTAACAAACCTACATCTGGGGGCTACCAAGCCAGGGAGGAAATTCACTATTAGTAGAATTAATTCAGGAATAAACCAACTGTTTATCTCCTTCACTTAAAACCTACCCAATGCAACTTCAACCTAAGTCCTACTTAGATATGAGTTCCTACTCACTCCCCCTCAATCACAGCAGTGATATCAACCTATTGACTAATTGAATTGTGAAGACACACTTCAATAAAATATCTTGATCTTGCTTCAAAGCTTTCAATCAAGAGACAAACACTTGTGCTTTAAAGCTTTGAGTGATAAACTACCCTTACAAACAAATCCTAGTCCAATGCACTATTCAATTGATAGTTGCTTGGCTCACAAGAGATACTAGAATTACAAATACCAACTGTTACTAATCCTAACAGTACACAAAAACAAGCTTCTATCTCTTCAATACATTCAAAGGGCGCAACATAGTTGTAAGGGTTGAATTCCTTTTATAGAAGCAGTCCTGAAACTTCAGTTTTGGGCTTCCATAAAGATAGCTAGGGTTCACTTAATTTAATCCTAAAAACATGGTCTTTTCAACAACCAATTTAGGTTTAATTAAGATTAACCTAGCAGCCACGTGCATGCTTTCTAATAATGAAAAACAATATTTAGCACTCAACAAACTTCGAAAATCTCAGAACAAACAGATTCGAGCGAATGTCACATCAATGTCATAACATCATTATGACATCGACTATTTTCTAATTTCCAACGACTTTAGCTTCGGTTCGAATGTCTTTTAACATCCTTAGCGGTAGGATTTATCTTCAATCTCTGAATGTCATGACATCTATCATGTCATAAAGCTAATTTTACCAAAATTGATGCCAACTTAAAACACTAACAAACTCCCCTTTGGCACATTTTGGCTAAAACTACTTAACCTATCGTAGTACATATGCAGCAGAAGACAAACTAGTTCTAAGCTTAAATAAACTAGAACCTAGAGATAAGATAAATTCTACCCATACAAAAATCCCACAATTCCCACAATTGCCCACATACAAAATTTAAACAGGCCATACAATTTCCCAGTCACTGTCACACACAGTTGCCCACAGTTTTCCCACAATGATTCTTCTCCCCCTTTTTAGCCATAAAGGGCCAAAGGAAACAATACAATTGCCCCAAACATTCAAGCAAATAATTAAAGGAGGTACCAACAATTGTCAAGAGTACAATGCTGTCAACATAAGTTACAATCATCCAAACAAAATTGGGAAAAGGAAACAACACAAGAACAAGAAAAAATAACAAGAAAATTGACAAAACAGCAGCAACAGGGGCAAGGAACAACAACTCAAGTGCTTTCTTCTCCAGAAGAAGCACTGTGGAAGGAAGCATCTTCAGAGTCTTTTTCACCAGCAGTTCCTTGATCAGCCTGAACATCTTTATCCATATGAGTAGCATAATCATCACCAACAAACCTTTCTTCCTCAACCTCTGTGTCCTGCTCCAGTTGAGTGATCAGCTCTTCAAGACTTTGTTTCCTTGCTGCAAGTTCCTTACAGGTCTCTTTCAGTACAACAATGACATCTCTTTTCTGAGAATTTGTCTTGATTTTTGATGTCTCAGCAGATGTCATGACAAAGTCAGGAACATGCTTCCCTTGAAATAGCTTGTAGTGGAAGCAAGCTCTTTTACTCACTATATCTCCATCAACGAGGATGTCGGGTATTGATCGGTTATTATACCACACGAGGGAGGAAAGGCTATTGGTCCTTTGATAGCATAGTTGTCGGCTTGAGTGTCGATCAAAATGTAGGATCCATAGTCAAATGTAGCACGAGTACCTCTGCATATATGAATCTTCCCAATCCATTAGAAATGGTGGATTTGTGATTGGTTGGGACCTAGTTTAGACCAATCTTATGCAGATGGTAAATTTGACACTCAACTTGCTTCCGAGAGTTTTCCTTTAGAGGCCATTGTCTTACTTGATTGGCGGTGATGATTTGACAAATCTTGTTGTCGATTTCCTCCGGCTCGAGTATTATCGATCTACCAGAATCTGTTGATCACATTTGGAGAAAACTGACTTTCCTCTCTCACATACATCGGTAGTCAGAATTCCTATCCCCACAGTCATTTGAGAGATTGACAATAAACTCTCTCACCAAAACTTCATAACAGTTTGAGAGCTTCTCCACTGTTTTCATCAGCCCTGCCTCCTTAATCAGGTCAACAATTTCTTTGCATTCAAGAGCACTCTTGTTTAACTCTCTTTCCAGAGCCACCCTCTTTAAGCAAATACACTTCCATCTTCCAGCATTTTCAGGATGATGGAAAGAAATGTTATCAATGGCCACTTCAGGCACTTTGAGCAGTTTCCCAAGAGTTTACTTCTTTCTAGGATGAATGTCTGTGACATTCTCTTCAACATTAAAATCATAGTCTGACTCTGAAGATTCAGGTTCTTTCCTCTTTTTCACAATTGGTGTTTTCTTTGGCCTAGAGTCACCACCAACAGTTTTCACTCTACTTCTCCTTGTAGAGGGTCCAGCCTTGTGATACTTCTCAGTCTTGCACACATCTTCAGTATCTTTCTCATTAGCAGGGCTCTGTGTGACTGCCTGTTTTCCCTTCCTTTTCATCATTCTTTTTGCAATGCTTGGATTGACATTGGCAATAAGATCATTGTCTGAGAACATCTCATCTAAATCAATGACTGGAGGTTCAGTTAAATGATTAGATTCTTGAACTGGTGACTCTTCCAAAATGCTGTCAGAAATGTAGTCATCAGGGACTTTACCAGAGGCACATTTTGCTGGGGACTCCTCAAGAATACTGTCAGAGATCTCATCTTCCTTATCAGTAGAGATTTTATTACAAGCATCATCAATACCTACTTCAGACTCTTTAACAAAAAGGTCTTCATTGTTCTTGGCAGGGGAAGTATCATGATCACCAGATGTCTTGACATTCTCAGTGACATCCGGATCAACTGCTAAACTAGGGCTAGAGGCGACGGTTTAGGGAATTGAAACCCCAGGAACAAATTGGTCTTCATTGAGGATCCTGGTTACCAATCTAGCAATGACTATATGCACAACCCTAGACTCCTCTGTGTTTACCATTTCTGAGGGAACAGAAGAGGATGGTACAGAAGTCTTACCCATGGGAGATGCTTGAGTTCTTCTTGCATTCCTTGTGCGCAATTTCTTGACTTTTTTTGGGTCAAGTAGCTATTGCGCAATGGTGTAACCTCTCTTGACTTGCATGACTTCATTATTTGTTCTGACGTCAGCCATGGATGGAGATGAAGATCCTGTTTCTTGAGATGATGATGATGAAGCCATTTTTCGCTGATGGTTTTTGGGAGGATGAAAGTGAAAATAGCAGAGAGTATCAGAGTTTCTTTTGGGAGAAGAAAAGGTGATACTACTTTCAAAAGAAGAAGCTATTATATGAGAATGTCTCTTCCTATTCTTGGACCTTTTAAAATAAGGATGAAAATACCCAAATAACCCTCTTAAAAATAATTGAAATAAAAAGTCCCTTTCATCCCTTGTTCTAGGCACAGCTAATTGCTACAACTCCTCATGTTGACAAGTACCCAATTTGTCTCTCAAAGTCTTACGGCCTCAAAACTTTAGTAGAGATGTCACGGACAATGTCATGACATTACGCACAACATTGTACTTAGTCAAGATCGCTTTTCGGATCATCTTAAAGCAATTTACATGCTATGTGTTCACTGACTTTGTAGGAATACAGTCTTGCTTCTTGACACAATCCCTTGCATACTTGCTTGAAAAGTGTTGAGCCTTCCATCAATGTCTCGACATTCTTCCGGATACTATGTTGTTAACATAGATGGAAGCCAAGAGCTTTCTCTTGACAAAGAGGTTTCATCCAAGACTCCTCCGTATCTTCTTACGTAAGATACTTGGTTATCCTTTCATGCGGATCCTAGTACTTTTTGAGTACTTTAGGCGTGGTTAGATGTCTAGACATTGAGTGTGACATTCGATTTCCATCACCAATTCTCCTTTGTCCATGAAAGATTTTGGTATCCTTTTGACTCCTCTATGGGCCGATCCTTTTATTCCTTGAGGTGTGGATGACGATTCTTGCAACTTTACTTCCTCTTCATCTTTGTGCATAGCACACATAAGAAGTGGTGTTCTCGATTCCACATGTAGCGATTGTCCTTTGATCGACTCTCATAATCACTACTTGATCATCATTGATTACAAGACATTCGGACTTAGTGAAGTTGTTGTGAATCCGTATCACATAGGTGACTTATGCTAATGATATTTGATCAAACCTTTTAATATACTCCATTTAGATTTGGAACTCGGACAGTTTGAGTTTCCAATACCTTTGATTTCTCCTTTGGCTCCATCTCCAAAAGTAACAAAGCTGGTAGAGTGATGCTTAACATTATTGAAGATTCTGTCTCCGGTCATGTGTTTGGAACACCCATCAAAGTACCAATCTTTCTTGGTAGACATACTAAGAGAAGTGTTAGCTACGAGCAACAATCTTCTTCTTCCACTATTGAGGTATGATACCTGTTGGTTTTAGGCTTCACATAAGACCCTTGATTAGGATATCCATGTAGCACAGCGGAAAGATTTTATGTGACCAAACCTTCCACAATAATGACACCTCCATCTTTGAAACTTTTTGTTCATGTTTCTATGATTTTGATGTTGCACCCAATGTTGTGACATCTTTGACATGGTCTATTAGGTGTTCTTCCTTTTGTGAGACTTCTTAGTCTCCACATACCTTGGGGGACCTATTCCACGACTTGTGGTATGACATCTTCTTTGTCATTGACTTCGGGTTTGTTCCATTCTGGTGATTAGCAAATCTCTTGCACCACATACAGGCGGACCGTTTCTGTTTTGGGTGGTGACACTGCTTTGACATTGTTTTCCTATGTCTCTTCTTCTTGATGTCGGGCTTCTTTTCATACATATCCTAGACCATGCTTATTTCTGCGGTTTGTCAAGTGAAGAATTTCTTCCAACTTATCGATTGCGGATGTCAACATTTTGTGATTTGACATCGATCAAGTTTGGAGTTCAACATTACAATATCCTATTTAGGTGATTTATAGTGGTTGTGTTCTCCTTTTCTCGACCTCCAACTTCACATTCTCGACTTCCAACTTCTCAATCGGTTTTTGCTCCTCATTTCTTGACATACTTCACCATTCTTTATACACGACTTCATAGGTTTCAAAGCTCTTCAAATGCCACTTCCTCATCACTAGAATCCATATCGAATTGTACACTCGGAGGCGGTGACAAGTTTGGCACCTTCTTCCTCGATTCACTTCACGAATCACCATCGGACCAGTGATGACCATTCCTTTCTTTTGTTTCTTTAGAAAGGTGGGACATTCGACTCTAATATGTCCAAATCCTTCACATTCATGACATTGGATTTTCTTGGCTTCCTTTTCTTTTGACTTGGATCTTTTGGAGTCATAAGATCTGCGATATCGATTGCAATGTCCTTGACATTTGACCTTGACTTTGGATCAATTCTCGATCGGTTTGTTGAACTGTCTTCCAAGCATGGCTATAGCTTGGATATCTTCTCTTCATCTTCCACCTTGCATCCCTCTTGATGTGGATACAAGTGCTATGCTTTTTCTTGTCAGCGGTTCCGATTCCCATCTCAAAAGTCATAAGGGATCCAATAAGTTCTTCAACTTTCAAGGTCTTGATGTCTTGAGCTTCCTCTATGCGGTGACTTTTAGTGCAAATCTCTTAGGCAAGGATAGAATCTTTCTCACGGTTTCTCTTGACATCTTTTCACCAAGTGCTCTGAGGCATTGGCAATTTCAAAATATTCATGTGAAATTCATGAATAGTCTCATCTTCCTTCATCTTCAAATTCTCAAATTTGGTAGTGAGCATCTGAAGTCTTGACATCTTCACTTGGATGTCCCTCGTGAGTAGTTGAGAGTGTCCCAAACATCCTTGGCCACACGATGGACCGATCGAAGATGTTCTGTCAATACCATTGAGCAGTGCATTCAATGCTTTAGAGTTCCCTAGAGCTAGCTCTTCTTCCTCTTTGCTCCATTCCTCCTCGGGTTTCAAGGCAGTAGTCTTTCTCAAGCTTGGTGGGATGTTTCCATCCTTTGTCGTGCTATCCAAGCTTTAATGTCCTGATCTTAAGAAGGCGACCATACGAGGCTTCGGTAATCATAATTAGACCCATCCGAATGGGTGGTCTACCACCAAATCCTCCTTCTTTATCCATTCGGCGAAACTATTATCCTAGATCTCACCGGAAATAGAAGGTGCGCTCACGATGCCAATTGAAATTCGGCAGCGGATATTGATGTCACGAGAGAATGTTATAACACGATGTCGACACTATGTTTACAATTCACACGATAAATCTGAAGCGTTAAATAACACAATAAGTTGTTTACAATTCGGTTCTAACAAACCTACATCGGGGCTACCAAGCCGGAGGAAATTCACTATTAGTAGAATTAATCGGGAATAAACCAGCTGTTTATCTCACTTAAAACCTACCAATGCAACTTGACCTAAGTCCTACTTAGATGCGGTTCCTACTCACTCCCTCAATCACGCGGTGATATCAACCTATTGACTAATTGAATTGTGAAGACACACTTCAATAAAATATCTTGATCTTGCTTAAAGCTTTCAATCAAGAGACAAATACTCGTGCTTTAAAGCTTTGGTGATAAACTACCCTTACAAACAAATCCTAGTCAATGCACTATTCAATTGATAGTTGCTTGGCTCAAGAGATACTAGAATTACAAATACCAATTTACTAATCCTAACGATTACACAAAACAAGCTATCTCTTGATACATTCAAGGCGCATCCGGTTGTAGGTTGAATTCCTTTTATAGAAGCGATCACGAAACGGTTTGGGCTTCCATAAAGATAGCTAGGGTTCACTTAATTTAATCCTAAAAACATGGTCTTTTCAACAACCAATTTAGGTTTAATTAAGATTAACCTAGCGACCACGAGCATTCTTTCTAATAACGGAAAAACAATATTTAGCACTCAATAAACTTCACGAAAAATCTAGAACAAAGGATTCTGCGAGCAGAATGTCTCAGATAATAACATGTTATGACATCGAGACTATTTCTCGAAATTTCAAAACTTTAGCTTCCGGTTAAATGTCTTTTAACATCCTTAGCAGGTAGGATTTATCTTCAATCTCTGAATGTCATGACATCTATCATGACATTGCCAAAGCCTAGTTTTACCAAAATTGATGCCAACTTAAAACACTAACAGTTTTCTTAAATTATAATATATAGTAACATTATATGGATTTCATCATACAAGTATTATTTAGCCACTATAGATTAGAGTATGTAAAAAAAATTACAAGGATAAACTTAAGTGGCTAGGACGAAACTGTTACGAAAAATTCTCTTGTTTACCATGATGCAAATAAACATAGTTAATTAATATACTAAAATATATGTTAGGAAGATAACGTGTGTATGTGTTCTACTTGCCTACCACAATATTCATTCATTGAGATATACAAAAATTAAGAGTGGCGAGCGGTACACTTTATGTGCCGAAGGGCACACCCTCAATGCCCTGCATTATTTAATTGTTTTGCTTGATTAGTTTCACGTTACCTTATATTTCGTCATGTTTTGTTTGTAATTTATATTAACATATTAAGTAATTATAGACTGTCGGGTAATGTATTACAGTGATAAATTAATTAGACTAAATAAATCACAGAGTAGATATAATTGGTGGCATGGAAAAATAGTATTATAGAAGGTAATGGTAATATAGCAATAAGAATAATAATAGTGCTAGTCGAGAAGAAATTGTGACGACAATGTAAATTTAGTTACAAGAAAATAATTATATCGATAATTATTTGAATGAACAACTGTAATAAATGATAATAATAAAAATAGTGCTTAAAAGCAGTATCTCATTAACCGAATTAGGCGGTATAATTAGTTGTCCGTAATTAATTGAAAATTGCCGGGACGGGTCGTATATTTTAGTAGGTGATTACAATTATTTTATTTTGATGAATTGTGTTGAATGCACCGTGTTGTTGAATTGTTTGTGATTTATTGGCGAAGAATATGTTGTTGTATATAGTTGTTGAATTATGTGAAGTTGCAGGGTGTTTCAGTGACGTTAATTACCTCTGATTATTGGTAATAATAGTGAGATAGGCGTATTCCTTGTGAAGTGAAATTATGTTGATATTTGCATGTTGTAGCATCGCATTTCATTTTGCATTTGTGAAGACCTGTATTGGCGGATTTTTGAAGAAGGCTTATGCCTTGTGCCTCTGATAACTGGCAATTTAGTGAAGGGAGTTTACTCCACCATGCATGCATTGCATTGTGAGTCTCATTGAAGTCGTATCGTTGTTAATTTGCAATGTAATTACTTATTGCTAACGAATAGCGTGTGTTGTTGTTGTTGATTGAGAATTTAATTGTGACGTGTTATTTGTGGTGTGGTAATTATATATGATTTAATTCTAATATATTATTTATCATACACCTGTTTATATTGGTAGATATCTCACCCTTTCTTTTGTTGGCCGTTACCTTTATATTGGTAACGTGCAGGTAACGAGGAGTAAAGCATTTAGTAACTTATGGTGTCGTCGCTTTGATACGTAGCACTCGGGGAGAATAAACACATATTTGATTTTAGATTACTTTCCGTTGCAATTGTTGCATGTTAATACTTGAGAATTGTTCCTTGAATTAAGTTGTTATGAAAGATGCTATATTCCGTTTGGAATTTTGAAATATTATAAATCCGCTGCGTAGTTTTTGAATAAAATATGAAGTAATTTTGAAGACTAATTAATTGTTATAATTTATTTGGATTAAAATGTGCTATGTATCCATTATTGTCATACCCCAATTTTTGACCTAATATACCACCTCACATTTGCATCATTGCATAACTAACAGTTCAGAAGAGGATTAATCGGGTGTAGCATTCACAGGTCAAAATTAGGGTTTCATCAAATTTTCATTTGATTCAAGAGGCAACCAACTAGGGTTTGAGTTTTACTCACCTCATTTGATCTATCTTGACCAAATCATCAACCTCTGATCATCAGATATCCAACTTTTCTCAATGATCAATCGAGGATCGACCAATTAGGGTTTTGGTCGAGCATGAGTAATCTCTGATTTTCTGATCAATGAATGACTTTTTTAGTTGGAGATTGATCATTATAGCCTAGATACAACATGTTGACCTAATTTTTGGATTCAAAACATCACAAAAGTTCACAGGATTCATCAGTCAATTTCTGAAACATCTGATGAAATTTCATCTGCACAGAAAAGTCAAACTTTGACTTTTGGTCAACTTTTTCAAGACAAAACTTTTTCCATCATCAAAATACTTCAAATGATCCATCATGATCATAAAAAATCAAAGAATTTGGAAAAGTCAACAAAAAGTCAAAATTTCTAACACTTAGAAAAATTTTCAAGTGTTAAAATTTTGTACTTTTCCCAAACTTCATGGCATTTTTTCACATAGTTCCACTTTGAATTGGAAAAAACTCAAAACATGAAAGTTGTAGCTCTTGAAACAAGCTTTCCAAAATTTCCAGGAACTCTCAAATCCATGGAGTCTAGCTATACTTTTGAAATTGAAACATAAGGCTCCATAACCATGGATTTCAAGTTCAAAACTTCAAGATTATAGGTCATTTTTGAATTTCTTCTTCTAGAAGCAATGCCACCTTGCCAAATTGAGATAGAACTGATAAATATCAGTTGGAGGTAATTATTGAAGGATAGGATCAAGGTTGGATTTTCACACATGGTTAAAAAAGGAAGTTTCCTTTTAAGGCAAAAAGACTTCCTTGCCCTCTAAGGCAAGTTTGATTTACCAAAAGACAATTCTTTATGCCTAACATTTCAGGAATCTTGACCTATAAATAGAGGTATCATTTTCAAGTTGAAAATACACCAAAGCCATGCAAGTACATGCTTTCACTCTTCATCCTTGAAATTCCATAGCTTGGCTCGAGCAAGTGATGTTCTGATCATCCAAACACCATCCATATACATCATAGACATGGTGCAGATCCTTAGCAACAATCTGTAACACCTCTAACCACGATTTCCAGTTTTCATTTGAGCTGTATGCAGGTGGACTTGGTTGGATTGATCCAGGGTGATTCGAAGTGAGCAGACCACTCATACACCTTCCACATAGGCCGTTGGTGCTCAAACAATCATTAGAACTCAACTGGAAACACTCCTCCATCGAATTCGATTCCAGCTTCAACAGGTAAGAGCTCGAACTTCAACTCCATGATTCTTTGATTCATTTTGAAAAAACTCTTGGCCATTTGTTTTCTGCACCCTTCACGATCATTAACCCTCAACCAATTGACAAAATCATCCATCATACATCATTTCAATTAAGATTTTCAGTTCTAGGGTTCTTCATGTTTTCCAGAAATTTAATCATGTTTAACTGAAAATAAATAAAATTAAGTAATGCCATCATGTTCCTGGGCTTGAAACGAGCAAGTTTCATGTTTACATCTTTGAATTTCATCAAGAAACGAGGATTTTAACATGGATTGAAGGATCAGGGAAGAAGAACAAGGCTTCGCGCGTGTTCTTGTTTTTCAAATTCAAAAAATCCAATACAATATTAACATGTGTTTTGACTACAGTACACGAATGCATTTTTGCCCCAGCGGTTGCCAGCTCACTCGTAAGTCACTATGCCACGTATCCACCCAACAGGTCCCGGGTTCAAGCCTCCATGGGACCAATTTTTTTCAAACTTTTCATTTTTTCTTCATATTTTTCACAAACTTTGGCATTTTTTTTAACCAATCAAAACTCCTCATTTTGAGGTGATTTTTTGTACACTTGTCAATTAATGTATCTATTTTATGATAGTGCAAAAATTTTCAGAAAAAAACTTTCAACCGATTATATTTTGATCGAGCCGAAAACGATACTCCGAGCACTTTTCAAAACACCTATAAAAGGTGAAATTTTCAAACTTTCGAAGACCGATTCTTTTCAAAACTTCTCATAAATGAACTTCACATTTCAAAAACACTTTCAAAACCATTTCTTCAAAACTTTTTTATCAAACTTACATTTTTTTTCCATGATCGATCCGATTTAAACGATAAAACCGAATTCGTTTTCTCTCGTTTTTCTTAAACCGATCATGGGCCTCCCTCACGGTGTAAGTCCCAAAACATTCTTTTTATGTACATATATTTCTTTGTACATATCCATTTATTTTATGTACACATCTTTTTACTTGTACATAATACAAACGTCTTCTTTGTAAATATTGAAATACAAGACAAACTTCTTCCGTTTGTTTTCATTTTACACTGCATACCATTGGTATTGAAAGAAGCATTATTCCCTGTGAAACTGCTTTTAAACCAATGGGCCTCCCTTACGGTGTAAGTCCCAAACCAACATTCTTTATGTACATACATATCTTTTCCTTGTACATATCAAATTCATACAAATCTTTACCTGTACATAATACATATACTTTTTACTCAAACACAGATAAACTTCAATCATCTGTTTTCTGTTTCGTCTGTATATACATTGAATACCATTGGTATTGAAAGGAGCATTATTCCTGGTGAAACTGGTTTTAAACCAATGGGCCACCATCATGGTGTAAGTCCCAACCCTCCTATGTACATCCATATTTCCTTGTACATAAATACTCGTTCGTGTATATATTTACCTCCTTGTACACAATTCAACTTGTAAATAATCAAGTTACGCTCGTTTTAAACGTTCGTTTTACACACACTTGTTTATATTTTCTTTATAAACTCCTGTAAATAAACATCATGCATTGTTTATATTTCCTTCATAAACTCCTGTGAATACATATCACACACACACACACACACTTATTTATACAACTGTCTAGTTATAACATAACAACTAGACTAATCAATAGGTTCCCCACAGTTTAGCCTCCTCTTGGGCTTTATACAAGATAACTCATCCCCTGCAGAGTTTAGCCTCCTCTTGGGCTTTATACAAGATAACTCATTTCAACTGAGTTCAGCCTCCGTTTAGGCTTAATATAAGACAACACCCACCTGCTGAGTCAGCCTCCTCTTGGGCTTCGTTCAAAAGAACTCCTCATTGAGTTTAGCCTTCTCTTGGGCATCATACAATGAAAGAGACCAGGAAATCTCTTAACAGCCTCCTATTGGGCTTCCAATACAAAGAATCACCAGCGTTAGGATAGAACCACGAGTATAATTTCCGATGAAATTGCTCTTAATTCCAAAAGGATGGTTTCGGTGAAATCCTTTTAAAGCCAAAGCCACCATACCTACCTTAGCCTCTTGAGCTCATACAAGGACCCTCGATAACCCTCGATGACCCTCGGAATGCCTCCTCTTGGGCTTACAATACAAGGACCCACGGGCTTCTTAAAAGCATCCCTTAATCCAATCAATTTCTCCTTGAGATTTAGACGTTTATCATCTCTATGGAAGAAGTATCTCATCTATCACATCACATACAGTCAAACTTATTTTCAAACTTTTTTCAAAACTCTTTTCAAACAAAAAACATCTCTTAATCGTAAGTGGTAACGCTTGTACACTCAAGCAAAACACCCAATACTTACAATTAAAAGATTCAATCATTTTCAAACATCTTTCTTATACATGTAAGTGGTAACGCTTGTACACTCAAGCAAAACACCTATAACTTACGATGAAAGATTTCAATCAATCAAACTTTTCAAAATGTATGTGATGAAATAGATTAGATACATTTTTTTCATTAAGATGACATTTGTCTGTCTCTTACTAACATCCCGTTGCTTTCCACTAGCATAAGTGGGAACTACGATTGCTTTGACTTTCTCAACATCCTTTTGAGAATCGTGAGCCTGAGGTCTCATCCTTGGCGAGCAATTTCTTTCTCCCTCGGACCAAACAGATCCACAGCCAGATTCGAGCTACAAATGCTCTGATTCCCACTAGGGGATATGTATGTAGAAGATCCAAAGATCTTTGCGAGCACAATAATAACAAACACTAGGATCCTTCATAATCTATCCTTCTTAAAATCCCAAAGGAGAAACTTTCCCAATCATAGAAATAGCAATTAAAACACACAAACATATCAAACATATTCATATATAAAGCTATAGATAACTATATATATTTAGTGCTCCATCTATTCCCTTTATATAACAAACCCTTTACCGAAATCTCCTAATCGTTGCGTCTAGTTTGCGCTAGTCATTCGCATATCAAAATCAATTGAGGGTATTAGCGACTTTCCTTTTTCATAATCATTAAATCATCTTTCTTGTGTTGAAAATAATAAAGCTTGATGCTCATGACATCTTTATAAACAAATCAAAAGAGTAAATCGTTTCGAGCCAGAGGATCTGAATTCATATTCGATTCCCTAGCGCGTCACTTTTTAACGCGAATAATTATGACGTGCTTTTATGATGACGGTTTTGAATGAAGAATGTGATGCCTCATTTGTTGTAATTTTCTGCACTTTCTGATTTAAATAATAAAGGTGGGTAGAATTGGGGTGTTACATTAGTGGTATCAGAGCCTGGTTGGTCTGTTCGGTCAGTGTTGTCTAACGTTGTTTATTTCCTATGTACGCGACAAGTGTGTGGAACACTGTCGGTACTTGTTTGCTTTCTAGTTGGTTGTTTGCAGGAATTGGTTAAAGCTAAGTGGGGAAGAAGTTGTGCTTCTCGGACATGTTTTGGTTGTAAGTCGTTGGTGCGATGTACTGCCTATAGCGACAGTGCAAGAGTTGTTGGAGTCGTTAGAAATGCAAGAGTGTAACTGTAAGACGTCGGAGTTAGTATTTTTGGAAGGCTTTGGAACTTGTTGAAGCATGGTACTTTTGGGTAAGTACAAGTTTTTAAAGGAACATTGTGGTAGTCGGTAACGATAGTTTATACTCCATTATGATTGTCGGACATCTATTGATAAATTGAGGACTTGATCACCCTTAATCCATTGTTGATAGTAGATGAGATCGTATTGGTTAATGTAGACTTTACTTGCTATCTTAATAGTGCACTAGGTAATGGGTGTTATGTCGTGAAGGTAGTTGCTTTTGAGATGATGAGAATTAAGAGAGTTGTTGGTGTTTTGTGGATGAATGACCTCGGAGTATGAGAATAAGGATTTTGTATAAGTATTTCAGTGTTGAAGATGTTGCTAGGATAGTGGCGCAATGTTATATAAGTCGAGTATGAGCAAGTGAAGGTTGTTGCTATGTTATAAGACGTTGTTCCAAGATGTTGTCAAAATGGTTGGCGAGTTAGTAAGGATTATGTTGCAAGAACATTGGAAGATTGAGATATAAGTTTTGAACTTAAGCCATGGATGGGTTGTTGTTGAATCGAAGGATTGGATGCGAGTGTGAGGTTAAGGTGGTTGTGTCGGATGGATTTTCGAGGACGAAAATATCCTAAGTGGGGGAGAGTTGTAACACCCGGAAAATCATTTAATTATTTAAATGAATTATTAAGGAATTAGTTGGAATTTAGTTGAAGAAGAAATTAAGTGAATAATCGGTTTAGTCGGAGAATTATTATTATGAGTAGGAATTAATTAATTAAAGTATTTAGTGAGTTTTATTATAATGTGAGAAATAAAATAGGAAGTATTAATTAATTGACCAAATAGAATATATAATAGAATAAATGATAGAATATATGATAGAATAATATTTGAATTATTAAAGGAGTAGAATAATTAATTAATTATTAATAGAGTATGATATTAAGGAGTATATTAAGGAGTATTTAAAGGAAGGAAATAATAGGAATAGGGTTTATCGTGAGAAGAAACCAAATTGAAGGAAGAGGAGGCCAAGGGCTAGGAGAGAATCGGAAGTGCACAATCGGGCAGGAAAGTAGAAATTAGTCAGTTATAACCACCGTCAAATCTAAGGTAAGGGGTGGGGTTCTAACTTTCTAAACGGGATTATGATAAATCGTATGTGGGATGAAATTGTATGGAATTATCTCGGTTTAATTGTGTTGTTAAAATGATAAACTATATGCTAGTGTGAGAAGAATTTCTATTAAATTAGTATTAGATTGTTTAACTATTGGGACTGAAAATCGAGCGGTACCTATTGTGTGCAGAAGTTTCCATCATTAGTTTCCTTAGTTGTTTTCTTAAATTATAATATATAGTAACATTATATGGATTTCATCATACAAGTATTATTTAGCCACTATAGATTAGAGTATGTAAAAAAAATTACAAGGATAAACTTAAGGGGCTAGGACGAAACTGTTACGTAAAATTCTCTTGTTTACCATGATGCAAATAAACATAGTTAATTAATATACTAAAATATATGTTAGGAAGATAACGTGTGTATGTGTTCTACTTGCCTACCACAATATTCATTCATTGAGATATACAAAAATTAAGAGTGCCGAGCGGTACACTTTATGTGCCGAAGGGCACACCCTCAATGCCCTGCATTATTTAATTGTTTTGCTTGATTAGTTTCACGTTACCTTATATTTCGTCATGTTTTGTTTGTAATTTATATTAACATATTAAGTAATTATAGACTGTCGGGTAATGTATTACAGTGATAAATTAATTAGACTAAATAAATCAGGTAGATATAATTGGTGGCATGGAAAAATAGTATTATAGAAGGTAATGGTAATATAGCAGTAAGAATAATAATAGTGCTAGTCGAGAAAAATTGTAGCGACAATGTAATTTTAGTTACAAAAAATAATTATATAAGTAGTGTAATGGAATGAACACTGTAATAAATGATAATAATAAAAATAGTGCTTAAGCGATGTCAATTAACCGAATTAAGCGGTATAATTAGTTGTCCGTAATTAATTGAAAATTATCGGAATGGGTATATTTTAGTAGGTGATTACAATTATTTTATTTTGATGAATTGTGTTGAATACCGTGTTGTTGAATTGTTTGTGATTTATTGGCGAAGAATATGTTGTTGTATATAGTTGTTGAATTATGTGAAGTTGCGATTCGTTGTGATAATTACCGATTATTGGTAATAATAGTGAGATAGTACCTTGTGAAGTGAAATTATGTTGATATTTGCATGTTGTAGCACATTTCATTTGCATTTGTGAAGGCCTGTGTATTGGTTGTGAAGAAAACATACCTTGTGCCTACGATAAGACAATTTAGTGAAGAGTTTACTCACGGTACCACGTGCATGTGCATTGTTGAGTCTCATTGGAAGTCATATCGTTGTTAATTTGCAATGTAATTAGTTATTATTGCTAACGAATAGCGTGTGTTGTTGTTGTTGATTGAATTTAATTATATGTTATTTGTGGTGTGGTAATTATATATGATTTAATTCTAATATATTATTTATCATACACATTTATATTAGTGATATCTCACCCTTTCTTTTGTTGGTCGTTACCTTTATATTGGTACGGAGTAGGAGTAAAGCATTTAGTAACTTATGGTGTAAACGCTCTATCATTTGGGGAATAAGCATATTTGATTTTAGATTACTTTCCGTTGCAATTGTTGCATGTTAATACTTGAAATTGTTCCTTGAATTAAGTTGTTATGAAAGATGCTATATTAGTTTGGGTTTGGAAATATTATAAATCCATTGCGTAGTTTATGAATAAAATAAGTAATTTTGAAGACTAATTAATTATTATAATTTCTTTGGATTAAAATGTGCTATGTATCCATTATGACGTGCTTTTATGATGACGGTTTTGAATGAAGAATGTGATGCCTCATTTGTTGTAATTTTCTGCACTCTGATTTAAATAATAAAGGTTGGGTAGAATTGGGGTGTTACAATGACCACTTGAAACATTAGAAATCATCTTTGACTTGAGATAATCAAAACCTTAGTGTTGGGTTGATTGCATAGGAGGGGGTTCATCTGGTCAATCCTTGAGAAATTTTTGAGTATGGAGATGTGGATTGTCTTGAGAAATAGGAGAGAAAATTTTGGGGTATAACAGTTGCCCCTATTCAATCTTCTTGTACCTTAAGGGTTAGATTGGTATGCTTGCCTTTCGTGGCCTAAAGGTAGAAGATGACTGAACACTCGAGAACACCTGAAAATTTGCACTCGCTGGTATATGGAATGAGATCATCAGTTGACGATGTACTGGAATGAGATTATAGATGCCATTTGGAGAAACGATCTTTGGATGGTCATACATTAGACTGCGCTCGTCTTGGAATAAATTACTAGTATGTATTGATTTTAACCATATATCGCATTTTGCGGGTGGAGATATCGGCGTGTGTTGGATTAAATTATCTAAATCTTGAGGATTCGTAGAAGGCAACATCCTCCCATAGGCGCTACACGGTGTGCCATTGGCGAAGGCCTCTCTTTGGGTTGTAAAAAATAAGTAGCACCTTAGGCTACAACATTGCTTTAGCCTGGTGGTAGCGCTTGATCCACTACGTGGTATCGGGCATGATCGTGGGTTTGAATACCCTTGGGCGACAGGGGAAGTTGTTGGATTAAATTATCCAGCGTCTTCCGTAAAGCTTAACATCCTCATGCCACGGTGTGTTAGGTTACGGTAGGCCTCTTCTTTGGGTTTCCGTAAGAAATAGGTAGCACCTTAGCTACAAGCAATGCTTTTACTTAGTGGTAGCAGCGTGATCCAGTTCTGGTGTTAGAACATAGTTTGGTTCTACACCAATCTTAGATGTTTTGATGATAACAAATCTTGTTGATTTATCATTACGACAATTATAAACAAATTTTTGTATGAACCATTGTTGGCTTCTAAGGTTGTTTTAAAAGTATGCAAATAAAGTTCTAACCTTGAAAGTGAAAGAAGTTTTTTGTTTTGTTTTTTATAGAACAGAAGTTATGACGAAAAGAAGTGGAATAAAAGTTTTGACGGAAGAAGTGGAACAGAAGTTCTGACGAAAAGAAGTGGAATAAAAGTTCTGACGAAAAGAAGTGGAACAAAAGTTCTGGCGGAAGAAGTGGAAAAGAGAAGTTCGGACAGAAGAAGTAGAACAAAAGCTCTGACGAAATTAGTAGAATAGAAGTTCTGACAAAAGTAGAAGAACAGAAATTCTGACGAAAATAAAAGAACAGAAGTTTGATGTCCATTAGAAGACTTTGAGCTAAGAGAAGTTCTAAAAGCATTAGAAGATTATGATCGAAGAGAAGTTCTAATGTCAAAAGAAGACTCTGTACTGAACATACAGAAGCTCTGACATGATTAGAAGATTTTAAAAGATTCACGCTCTAACCAAAGTTTTGATAGACTTCTAAATAGCACCAGACCGCTCTACAAACTCTGATATCCATGTTCTGGCTGAAAGACTCTGAAGCATTTCTATTCATTAAATGAAGATTTGAAGCAACAATTATCTTCCAACAGGATCTCGCTTTTATGGAAAGAAAAATCAATGCAAATTATCATCATTCCATATCACCGATGTTTAACGGATACCTTCTGAACAACTATATAAAGGTTCATCTATGAAGAAAAGCAACAACAAGAACTACACACAAAACAACAAAAGAATTCAAATCATTGATGGTTCATAAGTGAAAGTATTCTTGTGTGAAAATCACAACGTGATATAGCTTTCTAGAAGCATCATTTAAACACAATTTTTTAATTATACGTGAATTGTAATTCCTTGAGAAATCAAGTTGTGGTGTTCTTGAAGACTAAAACAATTGTTTTAGTGATTGTAATTCCTTGAGAAACCAAGTTGTGGTGTTCTTGAAGACAAGCGGTGGTCTTAGTGGTGCGTCAAGTTACGATTAGTGAATTAAGACCTCGTTGAGAAAGGAAATCACCTTGTGGTGGTGGAGTAGTTTGAGTTTAAGCGAACTAGGACAAAAAAATAATCGTGTCTATTTTAATTTGATTTCAAAACCAATTTAACCCCTTTTATTGTTTTCATCCTTCATTGGCATCGGCGTTAAGTGCTAACATATATGTCGAGAAAAGATCCAGCTTGAAAAACATTATGGAAGAAAAGGTTCAGAACAACTATGATGACAAAGGCAGTGTTGGGACCTCATGTTTGATGGAAAAAATTTGATTCTTGGAAGGACAAAATTGAAAGTTTCTTTCGGCTCATGACCTCGGGACATGGTAACAGATGGCTATACTCATCCCGATGACGCAAGTGGTTAGAAGATTTAAAGGAAGAAAATGTCAGACCAGTAGAAGAAGGATTTCAAAAATCACCACAAGGCCAGAACCATCCTTCTAAGTGTTATCTCATACACATAATATGAGAAGATCCAAACAGACTGAACTAAAAACATCTTTGAATTCCTTAAGAATGGCGTGAAGGCATGCAGTCAAAGAAACCAAAGCTCTTGCCCTCGTTCGAAATCGAACATTCAAAATAGAAGAAGATAAACGGTTGACAATTTCTCAGGTTTCAAATTCTAATGTAGACAAGGTTACGGATAAAGGATACTCTGTTGCTAAACATGTAAAGAAAGTCATGAAGTCTTCCCAATGGAGACCTATGGTGACAGCATCCACAAGGATCTCGACAATCTCTCTGGAACTCATCATCTCTTTAGAGTCGAGTTGAATTGAAGAAGAGATGAGCCCGGAAAAGGTAAGATTATTGCTCTTAAATCTAACAAAAATATGATTCTAAATATTTTCGATGAAGAAGAAACTGGAGGATCCTAAGTCGAAGATGATGAGCTATCCTTGCTCTCAGAAAGTCCAACAACTACAAGTATAGGCGGAGAAGTTCAAAAATTCGGAAGATCAACTCCTAATCCATCCTCGGACACGAGAAAGTCGAGGAAAAGATGTTATGCGCATGAATGTAAGGAACCAGGTCACTATAAAAATGATTGTCCCAAACTTCTGAAAGAAAAGCCAAAGAAGAGGTTTGACAAAGAAAAGAAGAAAAGTCTTATGGAAACATGGGATGATTGATTCTACAAGCTCGGAACTCAGATGAAAGAAAACATAAAATAATAGCCAACTAATACATGTGACTTAGAATCTTACGACTGAATCAAACCTTTGGCGGTATTTCTAAACTTTGATGTTAACTTTTCTAGAGCTGAATTAGAAGAAAGCTTATATGAAATACTTGGAAACTATCAGAAGCTTAAAATAAAATACAAGAATACGAAGCGAGATCACATGTCGATTCGAAGATATAAAAATTTGAAATAGAAAATTCGAGCTTAAGAAGATTATTTGAACTAAAATTGAAAACTCTATTTTTAAAGAAAATCTTCAAAAGCTCAAAAAACACATTTGAAGTTAAAGTAACGATATATACGAAAGAATATGATATTGGTTTTAAAGAGTTTCTTGCTAAGAGCATAGACAAAAGCAAAATGACTTCAATGATTTATAAAGTAAGTAGAAACAAAAGAAAAGGCTTAGGGTATGTGCCTTCTAAAGATGATAAACCATATATGGAGTAGATGATATGGTTATTAAATACACACCTCAAAATCACACTTCACTGTAATTCACACATGACATAAAATACTAGTGAATCATATTATGCTAAATCTTATGATAAAACTAAGTTCAAACAGAACTTTGAAAAATCTAACCAAAAGGACCCAAAAGATATGGGTACCTAAGGATAAAATAGTATATGTTGCAGATGTCTTTGACAACAAAGTTGAAACACCAATCATGGTACCTGGACTCTGGATTCTCTCGACACATGACAGGAAGAAAGCATATATTCCAAAGTATGGAACTTAAAGTTGGAGGTTACGTGGTTTCGGAGGCAACGGAAGGAAAATCATTGGCTCTGGAACTATTGGTAACATTTTATTCAGCATACAAATGTTCTTTTTAGTAGATGGATTAATGCATAATACATTATCCATAAGTCAATTAAGTGATACGGATATGATATTATCTTTAATCAAAAGTCTTGTAAAAGCTGTTAGCTAGAAAGATGGAACAATCTCTTTAATGGTAAAAGGAAAAACAACATTTATAAAATCAAACTTTACGAACTTAAAAGAATGTTAAATGTCTTATGTCGATGGACAATGAGCAATGGGCTGCACGAGCGATTGGGCATGTTAGTATGAGAGAATATCTCAAATTAACAAACTCAATCTAGTTAGAGACTTCCAATGTGAAGTTACTCGGATGCTCTGTGTGAAAGCTTGTCAAAGCAAACTTTCAAAAACTTCTTTTAAATCAAAAATGTTGTTTCTACCTCTGAGGCCATTAGAACTTACATTGATATGTTTGGATCGGTGGCACATCCATTAGTGGCAAAATGCGGGTTGGTGATCGTAGATGACTATAGCAGATGGACATGGGTAAAATTCTTAAGACCACAGGATGAGTCACATTACATGTTTGCTATACGTAATGTGTCAAAATGAAAAGAGTTTAGAATAGTAAAAGTCGAAGTGATCATGATGGTGAATTTGAAAACAAAGACTTTGAAAATTTCTTTAATAAAAATGGTATTTCTCATTATTTTAAGTGTCCTAGAACTCCTGACAAAATGGGTTGTAGAGCGTAAAAACAGAACTTTACAAGAAATGGCCAAAACCATGATCAATGAGACTAACATTGCTATACATTTTTGGGCAGAAGCAGTGAACACATCATGTTACATCCAGAATAGAATCACTATAAGACCTATTCTAGAAAAGACTCCTTATGAAATGTGGAAGAATAGAAAGCCCAATATTTATTATTTCCATCCTTTTGGATGTACTTGTTTTATTCTAAATACCAAAGATTATCTGAATAAATTTGATTCTAAGGAACAAATGTTTAATGTTATGATATTACGAGCAGCTCGAAAACTCAGTATTTAACATTGAAACACGTATTATAGAAGAATCCATTAATGTCGGTTGATGATAAGCTTAGCCTCGAAGTCAAAGCAAAAAGACTCTCTGGCAGGAATAGAAATTCAATTTACAGGATCAGAAGATGGTCCTTACAGAAGTTCTAAAGAAGCAACCTGTAACACCCCAATATTTCCCAATATTTAATATACAAACATCAGAGTAATTTAAAATTTCACAAATTCAATACTGAGGCATCAAACCTTCAAAAACAAATCACTTTAAACTATTTACTTTAAAGTATAAATCTCGGATACATAGCCTCGTCACAAATCATAAATTGATTCATAAAAAAAACATCTCCTTTATTAAACTTCCTCATCAAAATCATGTTTTCATAAATTATGATTTTTATTCACAAAAGGAAAACAACCAAAAAACAACAACAAGGACAACATAAATATTTTTCCCAAGTGCTATGTATCGAGGCGACCGACTCGACTAACAGCAGCTATATACTCCGTCTTCATAACCTGCACGTTACCAATATAAAGGTAACGACAAAACAAGTAAAGGGTGAGATACACCAAAACATATAATTTAAGGCATGATAAATATATATATGGTTTTGGAATTATAAACGATATAGATTAGTAAGTGCATTCCAACACATATTCAAAGCTCACTTACTCTGATCGTCATTCTAAAGTGTATAATCTACACTCAATTGCCTTAGCCTCATCGGCACAAATCATCACAACAACACATAAATTTAGTCACTCTGAAATCGTCTGGCGATACATCCCACTAATTAACGACAATCTTAGACGACAACATCAACCAACAACATTAAACAATGCTAACGACATGAGCAACGTAAATAAATCATCACAAATTGGCTAAGCCCATCGTCGCAAATATCATCACATCATAATTGCATTAAGCATTTCATCTAAATTAAATCATCACAAAACTCACCATTTATATTCATCGCCTAGTTATCATGAAATTATCAAGTTATATTCATTTCATTTCATCATAAATCATTACCAAACAAAGCATCATACATCATTGCAATCCAATCGCCGTCGATCAATTAAAAACCAGCGAAACAACTCAAACATAAACATAACCGACTCCATGAGACACGACTATATTATGCATGTTACAAATCACTTTGTCCATAATTAGGAACACTTGCATAAAAAGCCCGATAAACGCATAAAAAGCCTAAATCACGGCATAAAATCCATCGTCTCAATGCAATGTGTGACTCAACAATAAAACAACACAACACAAAAACATCATCGTCATCATCAAAATTGGTATAAAGCCCACGCACGCCATAATTTATCCAAAAAAGATAAATATATCAACCATACCATATTTGCATTATGCAAAACATCACCACTAATTCATTATCATCAAAATCATGCATTCACAAATGGAAGCATTTATTAACAACATCAATATAATCATTACATCATCATGTAAAAAACATATACCATCGCATCACGCATCTCGGCCAGTATTCCATGCGCTAACTTTAATTCGATAAATCCTTGAACGTTATGTTTAATCGCAACTCATTATGATTGGTTCACTAAATTCTAAATGCGGAAAATAGTCAAACACCAATAAATCGTCGTAAAGCACGTCTGACCAACAGGCATTACTCCTGATAAATCGACATCGGTGGGATTGTCCATGCGTGTCTTAAATCCGCTAAGCGAAATCGGAGTTGAATAACAGCCCAAATAATTAAAGCCTTGTTGGGACCATCGTAAAAACTCTTAATTTCTAAAGCTTAACCTCATAACTATGTTTCTACATGTCAAACCATTATAACCGTCAATTTTTCGTTGAATTGGACAATTTACTCATTAAATCAAATTCTCGAGAATCCGGAAATCGGAACATAATCGGGTTCCAAAGTGTGAAAAATCAAATTTTGAAGGTTCAGGATGCATCATGCAGGCTGTGTGCATGACCTGACAACATATGCGAAAAGCCACCATGGTAAAAATGCTGAAGTCGATGCGTCGACCACGGGCTGGTAATGAGGTCGACACGGCAGTGTTGATTGTCGCGTAACAACTCTTTTCTGAATAGGTCAACAATGGGCACCCGTGTGGGTAACCATGACCCGTGTTGAGGATTGGCCTAAATGAAAAATCCATTTTAACGTTCCCTCACTTTACCATTCCGGTGACTGCAATCATCGTGAACCTCATAATCTCTGCTCTATTCAACTCTTCTAATCTATTTCACTTAAACAATCAACTAAAGCCCTATAAATCAACTCGTCGACTTTTCCCCCCAGTCCAAAACATAAACATCAAAACCTAACAATATAGGATGGAGAATCAGGCCGCCTGGCTTGGTTGGTGCAAGATCGCCATCCTGATCGAAGCTTCCGTGCTTGATCTTGCTCCTCCTTCTTCTTCTTCTCCAATCCTCTTACTCTCAAGTTTCCCACCAAATTTGGTTATGTTTCCAAATGGGAAAATGATAGTAATAGTTTTTATAATGTTTTCTTACTGCAAAAGAGCTCCATTATTTTGTTTTGGTATTTGAATGGAAGAAAATGAGGAGAATATGATTTATAAAGGTATTTCTACTAGTAAGCCAAAGGGTGAAAACCCAATCCTCCACAATTATCCCCACACACAACTTACTAATTATCGTGATTCGATTAATTTAATAATTTAGGAATTAAATATAGAATTAAAGATAATATTTCTATATAAAATGAATAAAATTTGAATGAAACAGCAATCAGCAAATTATATTATCATTATATATATGATTAATATATTTAATCTCATAGCAATAATAATCAATCAGTAATTGAAAATATTAATATAATATATATTAATTAAAGCGAGGCGTTCTGCTGACCAAAGGCGAGATACGAAGAAGCTGACAATCGGAAGCTGGCGGAAAATATTTGGAAAGCGATAAGCGAAATTGAGAAGCTTGAAGAACTCATCTAGAAAGTAATCCGAGCGACAGCTCATCTGATAGAAATGATTACGAGAGAAAAATGATCGATCGAACCGGATCACCATTCGGAGAAACTGGGAAGAATCTATGTATATGTATGTCGGCGGTTGGGCAAACCCGTAGATGAAAGGCTGCTTGATAGATAAATAATTGGATCATTGCAATGAAAGAAGACTCTAAATCAATTCACCAGAAATGGCGTATGGGATCTTGTGACCCAAATTAAAAGGTTTCAACATTATTGGACAAGTATGGGTCTTGAAACAAATTATGGGTGAACAAGGAGACTTAATTATGAGAATAAAAGTTTATATTATGGGGATTTATTTATTAAAATTAAAATGATATGATTTTTCTAGGCGCTTAGTTTCCATATCAAAATACATCTTACGTGTACTAGTGTTATTGTCGTTATTCATTCTAAGAAAAATTTAACGATGATTAGGCGTCACTTTAAAGACCTGAGTTATACGAATTAATCCTTCGTGACAATCGGCTTTATTAATTGTTATAAAGAAATTAAAACATACCATGAAACTTATTGTAATAATTAGAGGAAATTTCATAAATTCCTACTGTCCAGTTCTACATCTCCAATAAGGTGATGACAAAATTTTCTTCTAAATAAACAAATAAATCATTAATCTCTAAATGACTTTCTTTCACCACTTTTATTAGATAACGATAAATAAAATATACTTATATATTTATTATATATTTATTGAATGTATATTTAATTATCACTATTGTGTATTAATTTTATCAAATTACTAATGAGCTTGTACTTCATATTTACATTTAACGAAATTATAACTCTAAATAAACACAAATTATTAACTTTAACCAAATTTTTAGTAAAAATTATTTTAGAATAATATAAACGTTTATAATACAATAATCAAATAATAAGTCAAATTTTAGAGAATTTTTTAGAATAATATGAACATTATAAACAATTAATCTAAAATAAAAAGTCAAATTTTAGAAATTTTTTAGAATAATATAACATTTTATAAACGTATATCTAAAATAAATATAATCATCCTTCAGAAATGAGCTAAAATCATTAGTTTATAAATGATGATCTAAAAATATAATCATCCTTTTGGGATGATTATCCATATATGTTAAATTTTTTATTTATTTATAAATAATGATCTAAAATAAGTATTTTAATTTTCGTGTCGTTCTTGCGGAATAACAATTATTTTATGAGAATATTGCTGAATTATTATATCGATATAACTAATTTTTTTTTATGAAAATCATAGGATATTCCATTATTATTCCCTTCTGGGATATTCAATATTATTCTTTTGAATTTTCTAGAATTCATTAATATTATAAATCCAATTTGTTTCATTCTTCTCGAATAACAATTATTTTAAAAAATTATTTATGAAATCCTTCTAGGATATTCAATATTATTATTATTTCAATCCTTCTCGAATTGGATAATATTATTGATGCAAATCTTTTTGCTAATTTTTAACATAATTGATGCATTTTTCTAGAATTCATTAATATTATAGCTCAAATCCTTCTTGGATTCATTAATATTATAGATTCAATCCTTCTAGGATTGGTTAATATTATAGATATATTATTAAATTCAATATTTATGGATTCGATCCTTAAGTTGATTAATATTAGATAATATAAATATATACGACCTATCACATTTGGCCAGTATATAGGTTTTGTTATATAAATATTTATTTTTTCTATCGGCGAGGATAAACATTAGGTTAGGGAAGCTTTTCCTAGACAATTTATTTTCACAACTCAGCGATAGCTTGATAGGTTAAGTATATAAATAATTTATTTTATCGGCCGAGGGAAGTAAGCATTAAACCTTTGAGAATTTTATAAATAATTTATTTGGCTATTCCCGAGGATAGGCGATAAGTTGCTTAAGGAGTATCCATGAATAATTGTTTTGTAATCTTTTATTAGTACGATTATTACGGGCGTGAAAATCGTCGTTCTGATTTTCTTTTAACAACAATCAATATAAATAATAGATAAAAAGAATAAAAATATTACCTTTAAAGTAGGAGCTTTATCACCTAATGCGTGTTATAGCTCTAGGAGAGAAATAAGGAATAAAGAAGAGAAAAATAGAATGATTACATTATTGTTCGTTTGGTGTGTCATACAAACAATAATAAATAAGCCAATTTAAATAAAGAATGATAGTTGAGAGATAAAATCATCCAGATTATTTATAGACATTTATATGAAAATATTTTTTAGTAAGAAAAAGTTAAATAAAAAAAATACGAATAATCTCGATGGGTATTACATTATCGCAGCCACCTCATTATCTCTATTAAAAAGGAAATTTAATTTATAATAAATTAAAAATTATCTACTAAATTTGTGACTTGCATTCAAATTCTTATCTTCTTCTTCGGTAATTCTTTCGTCTTAAATAGCATTACTACTCTTGATACGGAGGCAATATACCGCATTTATTTGAACCGATCAAATCATCTTATGTCATGATTGGTATAACTATAGAAACATCGATGTTAGACTAAGAATAATTACACAATTGAGAGAGCACTCATTAAATTTTGGAAGTAATGAAAATCTTTTTTGAAAGAGTGATTTATTTATTAAAAATTATTAAAACAACATAATATTTTAATTTTTAATATAATATTTATTTATTAAAATGTGTTTCATTAATTTGTAACTCATGTCTATTTTGTTATAAATGAACAAAAAATAAACAAAATAAATATGAATCATAAGTGTTGTCTACAAATATTAATTATTTGAGTATATTATAAAAATTAAAAATATTGATTATAATATTAAAATTAATAATAATTAATATAATTTTTATACATTTATGCGTAAGATTATTAATTAATAATTGTATGGCAATTTCTCTTATAAAATTGATAAAAAAGATTTTCTTATAAACAGGATATATAATTTATAAAGTGTAATTAATCTTATTCATTAACGAGAAAGAGATGGGACAATTATTTTTTTAAACAAAATGGAATTTTATTCTAATTTAGATATTGAAGTATAGAGGCACGGCGCATGTGTAGTTAGTAGAATGTATAGTGTGTTGGCAGGGGCAAGATTTAAGTGACTTTGAAGCACCAAAGTCATATAATTTTGTGTCTTTCTCTCACTTGCATATCTTCTCTCTCATCTAATTTTCTTCCATTTTTTAAATTTTCTATCTCTAATTAATAACAAAGTCACCAAAGTTACAAGATTCCCAAGTCATTGAAGCCTCACCCATTACCATGATATTGACAATTAATTGAAATTGATTCATCAATTGCTTTAAGATCATTCAAATTAAATAGTCATGTATTA